>JAKFHT010004124.1:0-353150 GCA_023783455.1 Erythrocebus patas
TGTGGAATCTGAGAACTGATATTTCGTTTCCTTTTGAAGACTATACTGCCATAGGAAATATCCTCAGATAAAAACGAGAAAGAAGCTTTCTGAGAAACTTTTTTGATATGTGAATTCATCTCACACAGTCACACCTTTCTCTTCATAAAGTCTTTTGGTAGCACTGTTCTCGTAGAATTTGTAAAGTGATATTTGGGAGCACTTTGAGGCCTATGGTGAGAAAGGAAATATTCACAGATGAAAACTCGAAAGAAGTGTTCTGAGAAACTGCATTGTGATGTGTGAATGCCACTAACAGAGATACACTTTCCTCTTCATTGATCAGTTTGCTCACAGTTTTCTTGAAATCTGCCATCGGATACTTCTTAGCCCAACGAAGCTTAGGGTGACATAGGAAATATCCTCAGATAAAAAGTAGAAAGAAGCTTTCTGAGAAAATGCTTTCTGATGTGTGATTTCAATTCACTGAGTTACACTTGTATTCATGGAGCCGTTTGCAAGCCCTTTTTTTGTGGAATCTGAGGACTGATTTTTTGGATCGCTTTGAATAATATAAGGACAAAGGAAATATCCTCAGATTAAATAATTGGAAGAAGCTTTCTGAGAAACATCTTTGTGATATATTAATTCATCTCACAGATTTACAACTTATTCTTCATTAAGCAGTTTGCTCACACTGTTCTCATGGAATCTGCAAGGTGATATTTGGGAGCGCGTTGAAGCCCATGGTGAAAAAGGAAGTATCCTCAGATAATCACTGCAAAGAAACTTTCTGAGAACTTGCTTTCTGAAGTGTGCATTCATAACACAGAGATTCACCTTTCCCTTCCTGTAGCAGTGTGCTAACACTGTTTTTGTGGAATCTCTAAAGTGATATATGGGAGCGTCTTGAGGCCTATGGTGAAAAAGGAACTATCCACAGATAAAAACTGGAAAGAAGCGTTCTGAGAAACTACATTGTGATGTGTGAATGCAACTCACAGAGATCCACTTTCCTCTTCATTGATCAGTTTGCTAAGAGAGTTTTCTTGAAATCTGCAATTGGATACTTCTTAGCCCAATGAAGCCTACAGTGACAAAGGAAATATTCTGAGATAAAAACTAGAAAGAAGCTGTCAGAGAAATTGCTTTGTGATTTGTGAATTCAACTCACTGAATTACAGCTATATTTCATAGAGCCGTTTGCTAGCAATGTTTTTTTTGGAATCTGAGAAATGATATTTCGTATCCCTTTGAAGACTACACGCCCATAGGAAATATCCCCAGATAAAAACGAGAAAGAGTCTTTCTATTAAACGTTGTGATGTGTGAATTCATCTCACACAGTTACGACTTTCTCTTCACGAAGCCTTTTGCTAAAACTCTTCTCGTGGAATCTGTAAAGTGATATTTGGAAACGCATTGAGGCCTATGGTGAAAAAGGGAATATTCACAGATAAAAACTGGAAAGAAACGTTCTGAGAAACTACATTGTGATATGTGAATGCAACTCACAGAGATACACTTTCCTCTTCATTGATCAGTTTGCTAACAGAGTTTTCTTGAAATCTGCAATCGGATACTTCTTAGTGCAATGAAGCCTACGGTGACAAAGGAAATATCCTCAGATAAAAACTAGAAAGAAGCTCTCTGAGAAACTGCTTTGTGATGTGTGAATTCAACTCACTGAATTACACCTGTATTTCATAGAGCCGTTTGCTAGCAATGTTTTTGTGGAATCTGAGAACTGATATTTCGGATCACTTTGAAGAGTATACGGCCATAGGAAATATCCTCAGATAAAACTGAAAGAAGCTTTCTAAGAAACTTCTTTGTGATGTGTGAATTCATCTCACACAGTTACACCTTTCTCTTCATTGATCAGTTTGCTAACACTGTTCTTGTGGAATCTGTAAAGTGATATTTGGGAGCGCATTGAGGCCTATGGTGAAAAAGGAAATATCCACAGATAAAAACTGGAAAGAAGCATTCTGAGAAACTGCATTGTGATGTGGGAATGCAACTCACAGAGATACACTTTCCTCTTCATTGATCAGTTTGCTCACACAGTTTTATTGAAATCTGCCATCGAATACTTCTTAGCCCATTGAAGCTTAGGGTGACAAAGGAAATATGCTCAGATAAAAAGTAGAAAGAAGCCTTCTGAGAAACTGCTTTGTGATGTGGGAATTCAACTCACTGAGTAACACCGGTATTTCGTGGAGCCGTTTGCCAGACTTGCATTTGTGATATCTGAGAACTGATAGTTCTCATCACTTTAAAGAGTATAAGGACAAAGAAAATATCCTCAGAAAAAAACGTGAAAGAAGCTTTCTGAGAAACTTCTTTGTTATATGTGAGTTCATGTCACTGAGGTACAACTTAGTCTTCATTAAGCAGTTTACTCACACTGTTCTCATGGAATCTGCAAAGTGATATTTGGGGCGCATTGAGGCCTATGGTGAAAAGGAAATATCCTCAGATAAAAACTAGAAAGAAGCTTTCTGAGAAACTTGCTTTCTGATGTGTGAATTCATCACACAAAGATTCACCTTTCCCTTCTCTTAGCGGTTTGCCAACACCTTTTAGTGGAATCTGTAAAGTTATGTATGGGACCGCATTGATGCTTATGGCAAAAAAGGAAATATCCACAGACAAAAACTGGAAAGAAGCATTCTGAGAAACTGCATTGTGATGTGGGAATGCAACTCACAGAGGTACACTTTCCTCTTCATTGATCAGTTTGCTAACAGTTTTTTTGAAATCTGCCATCGGATACTTCTTAGCACAATGAAGCTTAGGGTGACAAAGGAAATATCCTCAGATAAAAAGTAGAAACAAGCTCTCTGAGAAACTGCTTTGTGATGTGTGAATTCAACTCACTGACTTACACCTGTATTTCTTGGAGCCTTTTGTTAGCCTTGCATTTGTGGTATCTGAGAACTGATAGCTTGGATCGCTTGGAAGAGTAGAAGGACTAAGGAAATATCCTCAGATATAAACGTGAAAGAAGCTTTCTAAGAAACTTCTTTGTGATATGTGAATTCATCTCACAGAGTTACAACTTAGTCTTCATGAAGGAGTTTGCAAACCCTCTTTTTGTGGAATTTGTAAAGTGATATTTGGGAGCTCATTGAGGCCTCTAGTGAAAAAGGAAATATCCACAGATAAAAACTGGAAACATGTCATCTGAGAAACTGCATTGTGATGTGTGAATGCAACTAACAGAGATTCACTTTTCTCCTCATTGATCAGATTGTTAACACAGTTTCCTTGAAATCTGTAATCGGACGCTTCTTATTGCAATGAAGCTTAGGGTGAGAAAAGAAATATCCTCAGATAAAAACTAGAAAGAAGATTTCTGAGAAACTGCTTTGTGATGTGAATTTCAATTCACTGAGTTACATCTGTATTTCATGGAGCCATTGGCTAGCCCTTTTACTGTGGAATCTGAGAACTGACTATTTGGATCACTTTGAAGAATATAAGGACAAAAGATATATCCTCAGATAAAAAAGTAGAAGAAGCTTTCTGAGAAACTTCTTTGTGATGTGTGAATTCAAATCACTGAATTACACTTGTATTTCATAGAGCCGTTTGCTAGCAGTGTTTTTGTGGAATCTGAGAACTTATATTCTGGATCACTTTGAAGACTATACCACCGTAGGAAATATCCTCAGATAAAAACGAGAAAGAAGCTTTCTAAGAAATGTCTTTGTGATGTGTGAATTCATCTCACACAGTTACACCTTTCTTTTCTTGATGTCTTTTGCTAACACTGTTCTCGTGGAATCTGTAAAGTGATATTTGGGAGCGCAATGAGGCCCATGGTGGAAAGGAAATATCCACAGATAAAAACTGGAAAGAAGGTTTCTGAGAAATTGCATTGTGATGTGTGAATGCAACTCACAGAGATACACTTTCCTCTTCATTGATCAGTTTGCTAACACAGTTTTCTTGAAATCTGCCATCAGATACTTCTTAGTGCAATGAAGTTTAGGGTGACAAAGGAAATATCCTCAGATAAAAACTAGAAAGAAGCTTTCTGAGAAACTGCTTTGTGATGTGTGAATTCAACTCACTGAGTTACACCTGTATTTCATGGAGCCGTTTGCTAGCCCTTTTTTGTGGAATCTGAGAACTGATATTTCGGATCGCTTTGAAGAGTATAAGGACAAAGGAAATATCCTCAGATAAAAACGAGAAAGAAGCTTTCTGAGAAACTTCTTTGTGATATGTGAATTCATCTCACAGAGTTACAACTTAGTCTTCATGAAGCAGTTTGCTAACACTGTTTTGTGGAATCTGCAAAGTGATATTTGGGAGCGCATTGAGGCCAACGGTGAAAAAGGAAATATCCTCAGATAATAACTAGAAAGAAGTTTTCTGAGAACTTGCTTTCGGATGTGTGAATTCATCACACAGAGATTCTCCTTTCCCTTCTCTTAGCAGTTTGCTAACACTGTTTTCGTGGAATCTGTAAAGTGATATTTGGGAGCGCATTGAGGCCTATGGTGAAAAGGAAATATCCTCAGATAAAACTGAAAGAAGCTTCTGAAACTGCTTTGTGATGTGTGAATGCAACTAACAGAGATACACTTTCCTCTTCTTTGATCAATTTGCCAACACAATTTTCTTGAAATCTGTAATTGGATGCTTCTTAGGGCAATGAAGCTTAGGGTGACAAATTTAATATCCTCAGATAAAAACTAGAAAGAAGCTTTCTGAGAAACTGCTTTGTGATGTGTGATTTAAATTCTCTGAATTATACCTGTATTTCATGGAGCCGTTTGCTAGCCCTTTTTTTGTGGAATCTGAGAACTGATTTTTCAGATCGCTTTGAAGAATATAAGATAAAAAAGAGAAAGAAGCTTTCTGAGAAACTTCTTTGTGTTATATGAATTCATCTCACAGAGTACAACTTAATCTTCATTAAGCTTTTTGCTCACACTGTTCTCATGGAATCTGCAAAGTGATATTTGGGAGCACGTTGAGGCCTATGGTGAAAAAGGAAGTATCCTCAGATAATATTTACAAAGAATTTTTCTGAGAACTTGCTTTCCGAAGTGTGAATTTATCACACAGAGATTCACCTTTCCCTCTTGTAACAGTGTGCTAACACTGTTTTTGTGTAATCTGTAAACTGATATATAGGAGCGCATTGAAGCCTATGGTGAAAAAGGAAATATCCACAGATAAAAACTGGAAAGAAGCGTTCTGAGAAAGTACATTGTGATGTGTGAATGCAACTCACAGAGATCCACTTTCCTCTTCATTGATCAGTTTGGTAACACAGTTTTCTTGAAATCTGCAATCGGTTACTTCTTAGTGCAATGCAGCCTATGGTGACAAAAGAAATATCCTCAGATAAAAACTAGAAAGAAGCTTTCTGAGAAACTGCTTTGTGATGTGTGAATTCAACTGACAGAATTACACCTGTATTTCGTAGAGCCATTTGCTAGCAATGTTTTTGTGGAATCTGAGAACTGATATTACGGATCTCTTTGAAGAATATGCGGCCATAGGAAATATCCTCAGATAAAAAAGAGAAAGAAGCTTTCTAAGAAACTTCTTGGTGATGTGTGAATTCATCTCACACAGTTACACTAGATCCATTCTGGGAAACTGCATTGTGATGTGTGAATGCAACTATCAGAGATACACTTTCCTCTTCATTGAAATATCCTCAGATAAAAACTAGAAAGAAGCTCTATGAGAAACTGCTTTGTGATGTGTGATTTCAACTCACTGAATTACACCTGTATTTCATAGAACCGTTTGCTAGCAATGTATTTGTGGAATCTGAGAACTGATATTTCAGATTGCTTTGAAGAGTATACAGCTATAGGAAATATCCTCAGATAAAAACGAGAAAGAAGCTTTCTAAGAAACTTCTTTGTGATGTGTGAATTCATCTCACACAGTTACACCTTTCTCTTCATGAAGCCTTTTGCTAACACTGTTCTCATGGAATCTGTAAAGTGATATTTGGGATCGCCTTGAGGCCTATGGTGAAAAAGGAAATATCCACAGATAAAAACTGGAAAGAAGCGTTCTGAGAAACTGCATTGTGATGTGAATGCAACTCACAGAGATACACTTTCCTCTTCATTGATCAGTTTGCTAACACAGTTTTCTTGAAATCTGCCATCGGATACTTCTTAGTGCAATGAAGCTTAGGGTGACAAAGGAAATATCTCAGATAAAAAGTAGAAAGAAGTTTTGTGAGAAACTGCTTCGTAATGGGTGAATTCAACTCACTGACTTACACCTGTATTTCATGAAGACGTTTGCTAGCCTTGTATTTGTGGTATCTGAGAACCAATAGTTCTGATCGCTTTTAAGAGTATAAGGACAAAGGAAATATCTTCAGGTAGAAACGAGAAAGAAGCTTTCTGAGAAACTTCTTTGTGATATGTGAATTCATCTCACAGAATTACAACTTAATCTTCATGAAGCAGTTTGCTAACACTGTTTTCGTGGAATCTGCAAAGTGATATTTGGGAGCGCATTTAGCCCTATGGTGAAAAAAGAAGTATCCTCAGATAATAACTGGAAAGAAGCTTTATTTGAATTTGCATTCTGATGTGTGAATTCATCACACAGAGATTCTCCTTTCCCTTCTCTTACCAGTTTGCCAACACTCTTTTCGTGGAATCTGTAAAGTGATATTTGGGAGCTCATGGAGGCCTCTGGTGAAAAAGGAAATATCCACAGATAAAAACTGGAAAGATGCGTTATGGGAAACTGCATTGTGATGTGTGAATGCAACTATCAGAAATACACTATTCTCTTCATTGATCAGTTTGCTCACACTGTTTTCTTGAAATCTGTAATCAGACACTTCTTAGTGCAATGAAGCTTAGGGTGACAAAGAAAATATCCTCATTTAAAAGCTAGAAAGAAACTCTGAGAAACTGCTGTGTGATGGTGAATTCAACTCACTGAACTACACCTGTATTTCTTAGAGCCATTTGCTAGCAATGTATTTGTGTAATCTCAGAATTGATATTTCAGATTGCTTTGAAGAGCAAATGGCTATAGGAAATATCCTCAGATAAAGACAAGAAAGAAGCTTTCTAAGAAACCTCTTTTTGATGTGTGAATTCATCTCACACAGTTATGCCTTTCTCTTCATGAAGCCTTTTGCTAACACTGTTCTCGTGGAATTGGTAAAGTGATATCTGGGAGCACCTTGAGGCCTATGGTGAAAAAGGAAATATCCACAGATAAAAACTGGAAAGAAGCGTTCTGAGAAACTGCATTGTGATGTGGAAATGCAACTCACAGATATACACTTTCTTCTTCATTGATCAGTTTGCTATCACAGTTTTCTTGAAATCTGCCATTGGATACTTCTTAGTGCAATGAAGCTTAGGGTGATAAAGAAAACATCCTCTGTTAAAAACAAGAAGAAAGCTCTCTGAGAAACTGCTTTGTGATGTGTGAATTCAACGCTCTGATTTACACCTGTATTTTGTGGAGCCTTTTGTTAGCCTTGTATTTGTGGTATCTGAGAACTGACAACTCGGTTCGTTTTGAAGAGTATAAGGACAAAGGAAATATCCTCAGATGAAAACGAGAAAGAAGCTTTCTGAGAAACTTCTTTGTGATATGTGAATTCATCTCACAGATTTACAACTTAGTCTTTATGAAGCAGTTTGCTAACATTGTTTTTGTGGAATCTGCAAAGTGATATTAGGGAGCGCATTGAGGCCTCTGGTGAAAAAGGAAGTATCCTCAGATAATAACTAGAAAGAAGCTTTCTGAGAACTTTCTTTCTGATGTGTGAATTCATCACACAGAGATTCTCCTTTCCCTTTTCTTAGCAGTTTGCCAACACTATTTTCGTGGAATCTATAAAGTGATACTTGGGAGCTCTCTGAGGCCTCTGGTGAAAAAGGAAATATCAACAGATAAAAACTGGAAAGATGCGTTCTGGGAAACTGCATTGTGATGTCTGAATGCAACTCACAGAGATACACTTTCCTCTTCATTGATCAGTTTGCTCACACAGTTTTCTTGAAATCTGTAATCAAACGCTTCTTAGTGCAATGAAGCTTAGGGTGACCAAGAAAATATCCTCAGATACAAACTAGAAAGAAGCCTTCTGAGAAACTGCTTTGTGATGTGTGATTTCAACTCAATGAGTCACACCTGTATTTCATGGAGCCGTTTGCTAGTCCTTTTTTTTTTTTTTGGAATCTGAGAACTGATTTTTCGGATTGCTTTGAAGAAAGTAAGGAGAAAGGAAATATCCTCAGATAAAAATGTGAAAGAAGCTTTCTGAGAAATTTCTTTGTGATATATAAATTCATCTCACAGAGTTACAACTTAGTCTTTATTAAGCAGTTTGTTCACACTGGTCTCATGGGATCTACAAAGTGATATTTGGGAGCGCTTTGAGGCCTGTGGCAAAAAAGGAAGTATCCTCAGGTAATAACTACAAAGAAGCTTTCTGAGAACTTGCATTCTGATGTGTGAATTCATCACACAGTGATTCACCTTTCCCTTCTTGTAGCAGTGTGCTAACACTGTTATCATGGAATCCGTAAAGAGATATATTTGAACGCATTTAGGCCTATGGTGAAAATGGAAATATCCACAGATAAAAACTGGAAAGAAGCGTTCTGAGAAACTACATTGTGATGTGTGAATGCAACTCACAGAGATACACTTTCCTCCTCATTGATCATTTGCTAACAGAGTTTTCTTCAAATCTGCAATCCGATACTTCTTAGTGCAATGAAGCCTACGGTGACAAAGGAAATATCCTCAGATAAAAACTAGAAAGAAGCTTTCTGAGAAACTGCTTTGTGATGTGTGAATTCAACTACTGAATTACACCTGTATTTCATAGAGCCATTTGCTTGCCCTGTTTTTCTGGAATCTGAGAACTGATATTTTGGATCACATTGAAGACTATATGGCCATAGGAAATATCCTCCGAAGGAAAAGATAACGAAGCTTTTTAAGAAACTTCTTTGTGATGTGTGAATGTATCTCACACAGTTACACCGTTCTCTTCATGAAGTCTTTTGCTGACACTGTTCCCAATTAATATGTAAAGTGATATTTTGGAGCGCTTTGAGGCCTACAGTGAAAAAGGAAATATCCACAGATACAAACTGGAAAGAAACCTTCTGAGAAACTGCCTTGTGATGTGTGAATGCAACTCACAGAGATACACTTTCCCCTTCATTGATCAGCTTGCTAACACAGTTTTCTCGAAATCTCTAATCGGACACTTCTCAGTGCAATGAAACTCAGGGTGACAAAGGAATTATCCTCAGATAAAAAGAAGAAAGAACATTCCTGAGAAACTGCTTTGTGATGTGTGATTTCAATTTACTGAATTACACCTGTATTTAGTGGAGCCGTTTAGCAGTTTGCTAACACTGTTTTCGTGGAATCTGCAAAATGATATTTGCGAGCACCTTGAGGCCTATTGTGAAAAAGGAAATATCCTCAGATAAAACTAGAAAGAAACTTTGTCAGAAATTGCTTTCTGATTTGTGACTTCATCACACAGAGTTTCACCTTTCCCTTCTGGTAGCAGTTTGCTAACACTGTTCTCGTGGAATTTGCAAAGTGATACTTGGGAGCTCATTGAGGGCTATGGTGAAAAAGGAAATATCCTCAGATAAAAACTGGAAAGAAGCATTCTGAGAAAATGCACTGTGATGTGTGAATGTAACTCCCAGAGTTACACTTTTCTCTTCAGGCATCAGTTTGCTAACACACTTTTCTTGAAATCTGCAATGGGATACTTCTTAGCGCTATGCAGCTTACAGTGACATAGGAGATATCCTCAGATAAAAACATGAAAGAAGCTTTCTGAGAAATTGCTTTCTGATATGTTACTTCATCTCCCAGAGTTACACCACTATTTCATGCAGCCGTTTGCTAGCCCTGTTTTTGTGGATGCTGAGAATTGATATTTCGGATGGGTTTGAAGAGTAGAAGGACAAAGGAAATATCTTCCCAGAAAAACAGGAATGAAGCTTTCTGAGAAACCACTTTGTGATGTGTGAATTCATTTCACAGTGTTACACCAGACTTTCATGGAGGAGTTTGCTAGCACTGATTTTGTGGAATCTCAGAAGTGATATCTTGGATATCATTGAATCCCATGGTGAATCATGAAAGAACCTCAGACAAATCTGCAGAGAAGCCTTCTCAGAAACTTCTTTGTTGTGGGTGAATTCAGCTCACAGGGTTAAATCCTTGTTGTCATTGAGAAGCTTGCTAACAGTGTTTTTGCAGCATCTGCAATAAGACACATGGTGGTGCTCCGAGACCACAAATAACCTCAGCCCCCCAAAAAAAGACGCTTTCTGAGAAACTGCTTTGTGATGTGTGAATTCAACTCACTGAGTTACAGCTGTATTTCGTGGAGCCATTGGCTAGCCCAGTTTTTGTGGAATCTCAGAACTGATATTTCGGATCCCTTTGAAGACTATAGGGCCAAAGGAAATATCCTCCGATTAAAAATGAGACAAAAGCTTTCTGAGAAACTTCTTTGTGATTTGTGAATTCATCTCACAGAGTTACAGCTCCCTTCTCATGAAGCCGTTGGCTAAGACTGTTCTCGTGGAATTGGCAAAGTGATATTTGGGAGCCCATGGAGGGCTATGGTGAAAAAGGAAATATCCTCAGATAAAAACTGGAAAGAAGCATTCTGAGAAACTGCATTGTGACCTGTGAATGCCACTCACAGAGTTACACATTTCTCTTCAGAGATGAGTTTGCTAACACAGTTTTCTTGAAATCAGCAATGGGATACTTCTTAGTGCAATGAAGCTTATGGTGACAAAGGAGATATCCTCAGATAAAAACGTGAAAGAAGCTTTCTGAGAAACTTCTTTGTGATGTGTGAATTCATCTCACCGTGTTACAACTTTGTCTTCACGAAGCAGTTTGCTAACACTGTCTTCATGGATTCTGCAAAGTGATATTTGGAAGCTCATTGAGGGCTATGGTGAAAAAGAAAATATCCTCAGATAAAAACTGGAAAGAAGCTTTCTGAGAAACTGCTTGTGATGTGAATTCACTCACAGAGTTACACTTTCTCTTCAGAGATGAGTTTGCTAACACAGTTTTCTTGAAATCTGCAATGGGATACTTCTTAGTGCAAAGGAACTTACGGTGACAAAGGAGATATCCTGAGATAAAAACCTGAAAGAGCTTTCTTAGAAACTTCTTTGTGATGTGTGAATTCATGTCACAGAGTTACACTTACCTTTCATGGAGCAGTCGATTAACACTGCCTTTGAGGATCCTGAGAAGGGCTACTTTGGATTGCATTGAGGCCTAGGCTGATAAAGGAAATATCCTCCATTAAAAACGTGAAAGAAGCTTTGTGAGAAACTTCTTTGTGATATGTGAATTCATCACACAGAGTTTCACCTTTCCCTTCTTGTAGCAGTATGCTAACACTGTGTACGTGGATTCTGCAAAGTGATATTTGGGAGCTCATTGAGGGCTATGGTGAAGAAGGAAATATCCTCAGATAAAACATGGAAAGAAGCTTTCTGAGAAACTGCACTGATGTGTGGCAACTCACAGAGTTACACTTTCTCTTCAGAGATGAGTTTGCTAACACAGTTTTTGAAATCTGCAGTGATATTTTGGTGCAATGAAGCTTATGGTGACAAAGGAATATCCTCAGATGAAAACAGAAAAGCTTTCTGAGAAACGCTTTGTGATGTGTGAATTCATCTCACAGAGTTACACTTTTCTGTTCATTGATCAGTTTGCTAACACTGTCTTTGAGGAACCTGAGAAGGTCTCCTTTTACAGCATTGAGGCCTGTGCTGATAAAGGAAATATCCTCAGATAAAAACTGAAAGAAGCTTTCTGAGAAACTGCTTTGTGATGTGTGAATTCATCTCACAGAGTTACACTTTTCTTCAAGCATCAGTTTGCTAACACAGTTTTCTTGAAATCTTCTCTCCAGTATCTATCTGAAGATATTTCCTTTTCACCATAGTCTTCAATGCTGCAAAATATCACTTTTCAGTTTTACAGGAACAGTGTTCAAACACTGCCTTATGAGAAAAGAGGTATAACTCCTGAGTGGAATGCACACATCACAAAGCAGTTTCACAGAAAGTTTCCTTCTGGTTTTATTTCAGGATATTTCACTTTTCACCATAGTCTTCAATGTGCTGCAAAATATCACTTTTCAGTTTTACAGGAACAGTGTTCAAACACTGCCTTATGAGAAAAGAGGTATAACTCCTGAGTGGAATGCACATCACAAAGCAGTTTCTCAGAAAGCTTCTCTCCAGTTTTTATCTGAAGATATTTCCTTTTCACCATAGTCTTCAATGCTGCAAAATATCACTTTTCAGTTTTACAGGAACAGTGTTCAAACACTGCCTTATGAGAAAAGAGGTATAACTCCTGAGTGGAATGCACACGTCAGAGAGCAGTTTCTTGGAATGCTTCTTTCTGGGTTTTATTTCAGGATATTTCACTTTTGCCATAGTCTTCAATGCTGCAAAATATCACTTTTCAGTTTTACAGGAACAGTGTTCAAACACTGCCTTATGAGAAAAGAGGTATAACTCCTGAGTGGAATGCACACATCACAAAGCAGTTTCACAGAAAGCTTCTTTCCAGTTTTGTCTGAGGATATTTCCTTTTCACCATAGTCTTCAATGTGCTGCAAAATATCACTTTTCAGTTTTACAGGAACAGTGTTCAAACACTGCCTTATGAGAAAAGAGGTATAACTCCTGAGTGGAATGCACACGTCAGAGAGCAGTTTCTTGGAACTTCTTTCTGGTTTTATTTCAGGATATTTCACTTTTCACCATAGTCTTCAATGCTGCAAAATATCACTTTTCAGTTTTACAGGAACAGTGTTCAAACACTGCCTTATGAGAAAAGAGGTATAACTCCTGAGTGGAATGCACACGTCAGAGAGCAGTTTCTTGGAATGCTTCTTTCTGGGTTTTATTTCAGGATATTTCACTTTTGCCATAGTCTTCAATGCTGCAAAATATCACTTTTCAGTTTTACAGGAACAGTGTTCAAACACTGCCTTATGAGAAAAGAGGTATAACTCCTGAGTGGAATGCACATCACAAAGCAGTTTCACAGAAAGCTTCTTTCCAGTTTTGTCTGAGGATATTTCCTTTTCACCATAGTCTTCAATGCTGCAAAATATCACTTTTCAGTTTTACAGGAACAGTGTTCAAACACTGCCTTATGAGAAAAGAGGTATAACTCCTGAGTGGAATGCACATCACAAAGCAGTTTCTCAGAAAGCTTCTCCAGTTTTTATCTGAAGATATTTCCTTTTCACCATAGTCTTCAATGCTGCAAAATATCACTTTTCAGTTTTACAGGAACAGTGTTCAAACACTGCCTTATGAGAAAAGAGGTATAACTCCTGAGTGGAATGCACATCACAAAGCAGTTGCTCAAAGCTTCTCTCCAGTTTTTATCTGAAGATATTTCCTTTTCACCATAGTCTTCAATGCTGCAAAATATCACTTTTCAGTTTTACAGGAACAGTGTTCAAACACTGCCTTATGAGAAAAGAGGTATAACTCCTGAGTGGAATGCACATCACAAAGCAGTTTCACAGAAAGTTTCCTTCTGGTTTTATTTCAGGATATTTCACTTTTGCCATAGTCTTCAATGCTGCAAAATATCACTTTTCAGTTTTACAGGAACAGTGTTCAAACACTGCCTTATGAGAAAAGAGGTATAACTCCTGAGTGGAATGCACATCACAAAGCAGTTTCTCAGAAAGCTTCTCCAGTTTTTATCTGAAGATATTTCCTTTTCACCATAGTCTTCAATGCTGCAAAATATCACTTTTCAGTTTTACAGGAACAGTGTTCAAACACTGCCTTATGAGAAAAGAGGTATAACTCCTGAGTGGAATGCACATCACAAAGCAGTTGCTCAGAAAGCTTCTTTCCAGTTTTGTCTGAGGATATTTCCTTTTCACCATAGTCTTCAATGCTGCAAAATATCACTTTTCAGTTTTACAGGAACAGTGTTCAAACACTGCCTTATGAGAAAAGAGGTATAACTCCTGAGTGGAATGCACATCACAAAGCAGTTTCACAGAAAGTTTCCTTCTGGTTTTATTTCAGGATATTTCACTTTTGCCATAGTCTTCAATGCTGCAAAATATCACTTTTCAGTTTTACAGGAACAGTGTTCAAACACTGCCTTATGAGAAAAGAGGTATAACTCCTGAGTGGAATGCACATCACAAAGCAGTTGCTCAGAAAGCTTCTCCAGTTTTTATCTGAAGATATTTCCTTTTCACCATAGTCTTCAATGCTGCAAAATATCACTTTTCAGTTTTACAGGAACAGTGTTCAAACACTGCCTTATGAGAAAAGAGGTATAACTCCTGAGTGGAATGCACACATCACAAAGCAGTTTCTCAGAAAGCTTCTCCAGTTTTTATCTGAAGATATTTCCTTTTCACCATAGTCTTCAATGTGCTGCAAAATATCACTTTTCAGTTTTACAGGAACAGTGTTCAAACACTGCCTTATGAGAAAAGAGGTATAACTCCTGAGTGGAATGCACACGTCAGAGAGCAGTTTCTTGGAACTTCTTTCTGGTTTTATTTCAGGATATTTCACTTTTGCCATAGTCTTCAATGCTGCAAAATATCACTTTTCAGTTTTACAGGAACAGTGTTCAAACACTGCCTTATGAGAAAAGAGGTATAACTCCTGAGTGGAATGCACACATCACAAAGCAGTTGCTCAGAAAGCTTCTCTCCAGTTTTTATCTGAAGATATTTCCTTTTCACCATAGCCATCCATATACTCCCAAATGTCCTTTCTCAGGTTCCACAGAAACAGTGATTTCAAACTGCTCAATCAAAGAATGATTTAACTCTATGAGATGAATACACACATCACAAAGCAGTTTCTCAGAAAGCTTCTTTCTGGTTTTATTTCCGTATATTTCACTTTTGCCATAGTCTTCAATGTGCTGCAAAATATCACTTTTCAGTTTTACAGGAACAGTGTTCAAACACTGCCTTATGAGAAAAAGGTATAACTCCCTGAGTGGAATGCACACATCACAAAGCAGTTTCTCAGAAAGCTTCTCTCCAGTTTTTATCTGAAGATATCTCCTATTTCCCACAGGCCTGAATGTGCTCCCGAATGTCCCTTCGAATCCATCCATGATGCAGTTTCAAAACTGTGTAATAGAAAGAAAGTTTTATCTATGTGAGATGAATAGACATATCTATCACAAAGCAGTTTCACAGAAAGCTTCTTTCCAGTTTTGTCTGAGGATATTTCCTTTTCACCATAGCCATCCATATACTCCCAAATGTCCCTGGTAGCTTTTCTCCAAAGGATTCCCCAATCCTCTATGAGAAGAAAAGTATAACTCTGAGTGGAATGCACATGTCACAAAGCAGCTCCTCAGAAATCTTCTCTCCAGTATCTATCTGAAGATATTTCCGTTTTCACCATAAGCCTCAAAGGGCTCCCAGTATCCCTTAGCTGACTAACCTAAAACAGTGTTAGAATACTGCTCAATGAAAACAGAAGCTTAAATCTGTGAGTGGAATTCACGTGACCTAGAGCAGTTTCACAGAAAGTTTCCTTCTGGTTTTATTTCAGGATATTTCACTTTTCACCATAGTCTTCAATGTGCTGCAAAATATCACTTTTCAGTTTTACAGGAACAGTGTTCAAACACTGCCTTATGAGAAAAAGGTATAACTCTGTGAGTGGAATGCACATCACAAAGCAGTTGCTCAAAGCTTCTCTCCAGTTTTCATCGGAAGACGTTTCCTTTCTCACCACAAGCCTCTGGGCGCCACTTAATATCCCTTCACAGATTCCTCAAGACAGAGTTTCCAAACTGGGCAACGTAGTGTAAGCTTTAACTCTCTGAAATGAATGCACACGTCAGAGAGCAGTTTCTTGGAACTTCTTTCTGGGTTTTATTTCAGGATATTTCACTTTTCACCATAGTCTTCAATGCGCTGCAAAATATCACTTTTCAGTTTTACAGGAACAGTGTTCAAACACTGCCTTATGAGAAAAGAGGTATAACTCCTGAGTGGAATGCACACATCACAAAGCAGTTTCTCAGAAAGCTTCTCCAGTTTTTATCTGAAGATATTTCCTATTTCCCACAGGCCTGAATGTGCTCCCGAATGTCCCTTTGAATCCGTCCATGATGCAGTTTCAAAACTGCATAATAGAAAGAAAGTTTTATCTATGTGAGATGAATAGACATATCTATCACAAAGCAGTTTCAGAAAGCTTCTTTCCAGTTTTTGTCTGAGGATATTTCCTTTTTCACCATAGCCATCCATATACTCCCGAATGTCCCTGGTAGCTTTTCTCCAAACGGATTCCCCAATCCTCTGTGAGAAGAAAAGTATAACTCTGTGAGTGGAATGCACATCACAAAGCAGCTCCTCAGAAATCTTCTCTCCAGTATCTATCTGAAGATATTTCCGTTTTCACCATAAGCCTCAAAGTGCTCCCGAGTATCCCTTAGCTGACTAACCTAAAACAGTGTTAGAATACTGCTCAATGAAAACAGAAGCTTAACTGTGCAAGTGGAATTCACGTGACCTAGAGCAGTTTCACAGAAAGTTTCCTTCTGGTTTTATCAGAGGTATTTCTTTTTCAGCATATTCTTAAGAGTGTTCCCAAATGTCCTTTCTCAGGTTCCACAGAAACAGTGATTTCAAACTGCTCAATCAAAGAATGATTTAACTATGAGATGAATACACACATCACAAAGCAGTTGCTCCAAAAGCTTCTCTCCAGTTTTCATCAGAAGACGTTTCCTTTCTCACCACAAGCCTCCAGGTGCCACTTAATATCCCTTCACAGATTCCTCAAGACAGAGTTTCCAAACTGGGCAACGTAGTGTAAGCTTTAACTCTCTGAAATGAATGCACACGTCAGAGAGCAGTTTCTTGGAACTTCTTTCTGGGTTTTATTTCAGGATATTTCACTTTTGCCATAGTCTTCAATGCTGCAAAATATCACTTTTCAGTTTTACAGGAACAGTGTTCAAACACTGCCTTATGAGAAAAAAGGTATAACTTCCTGAGTGGAATGCACACATCACAAAGCAGTTTCTCAGAAAGCTTCTCTCCAGTTTTATCTGAAGATATTTCCTATTTCACAGGCCTGAATGTGCTCCCGAATGTCCCTTCGAATCCGTCCATGATGCAGTTTCAAAACTGCATAATAGAAAGAAAGTTTTATCTATGTGAGATGAATAGACATATCTATCACAAAGCAGTTTCACAGAAAGCTTCTTTCCAGTTTTGTCTGAGGATATTTCCTTTTTCACCATAGCTGTCCATATACTCCCGAATGTCCCTGGTAGCTTTTCTCCAAAAGGGATTCCCCAATCCTCTATGAGAAGAAAGTATAACTCTGTGAGTGGAATGCACATCACAAAGCAGCTCAGAAATCTTCTCCAGTATCTATCTGAAGATATTTCCGTTTTCACCATAAGCCTCAAAGTGCTCCCGAGTATCCCTTAGCTGACTAACCTAAAACAGTGTTAGAATACTGCTCAATGAAAACAGAAGCTTAACTGTGTGAGTGGAATTCACGTGACCTAGAGCAGTTTCACAGAAAGCTTCTTTCCAGTTTTATCTGAAGATATTTCTTTTCAGCATATTCTTAAGAGCATTCCCAAATGTCCTTTCTCAGTTCCACAGAAACAGTGATTTCAAACTGCTCAATGAAAACAGAAGCTTAACTGTGAGTGGAATGCACATCACAAAGCAGTTTCAGAAAGCTTCTCCAGTTTTATCTGAGATGAATACACATCACAAAGCAGTTTCTCAGAAAGCTTCTTTCTGGTTTTATTTCAGGATATTTCTTTTCAGCATATTCTTAAGAGTGTTCCCAAATGTCCTTTCTCAGGTTCCACAGAAACAGTGATTTCAAACTGCTCAATCAAAGAATGATTTAACTCTATGAGATGAATACACATCACAAAGCAGTTTCAGAAAGCTTCTCTCCAGTTTTATCTGAAGATATTTCCTTTTCACCATAGTCTTCAATGCTGCAAAATATCACTTTTCAGTTTTACAGAACAGTGTTCAAACACTGCCTTATGAGAAAAAGGTATAACTCTGTGAGTGGAATGCACATCACAAAGCAGTTTCTCAGAAAGCTTCTTTCTGGGTTTTATTTCAGATATTTCACTTTTCATAGTCTTCAATGTGCTGCAAAATATCACTTTTCAGTTTTACAGGAACAGTGTTCAAACACTGCCTTATGAGAAAAGAGGTATAACTCTGAGTGGAATGCACACATCAAAGCAGTTTCAGAAAGCTTCTTTCCAGTTTTATCTGAGGATATTTCCTTTTCACCACAGGCCTGAATGTGCTCCCAAATGTCCCTGGTAGCTTTTCTCCAAAGGATTCCCCAATCCTCTATGAGAAGAAAGTATAACTCTGAGTGGAATGCACACATCACAAAGCAGCTCCTCAGAAATCTTCTCTCCAGTATCTATCTGAAGATATTTCCTTTTCACCATAAGCCTCAAAGTGCTCCAGTATCCCTTAGCTGACTAACCTAAAACAGTGTTAGAATACTGCTCAATGAAAACAGAAGCTTAACTGTGAGTGGAATTCACGTGACCTAGAGCAGTTTCACAGAAAGTTTCCTTCTGGTTTTATCAGAGGATATTTCTTTTCAGCATATTCTTAAGAGTGTTCCCAAATGTCCTTTCTCAGGTTCCACAGAAACAGTGATTTCAAACTGCTCAATCCAAAGAATGATTTAACTCTATGAGATGAATACACATCACAAAGCAGTTGCTCAAAGCTTCTCTCCAGTTTTATCTGAAGATATTTCCTTTTCACCACAGGCCTGAATGTGCTCCCAAATGTCCTTTCTCAGGTTCCACAGAAACAGTGATTTCAAACTGCTCAATCAAAGAATGATTTAACTCTATGAGATGAATACACACATCACAAAGCAGTTTCTCAGAAAGCTTCTTTCTGGGTTTTATTTCAGGATATTTCACTTTTCACCATAGTCTTCAATGCACTGCAAAATATCACTTTTCAGTTTTACAGAACAGTGTTCAAACACTGCCTTATGAGAAAAGTATAACTCCTGAGTGGAATGCACACATCACAAAGCAGTTTCTCAGAAAGCTTCTCCAGTTTTATCTGAAGATATTTCCTATTTCACAGGCCTGAATGTGCTCCCAAATGTCCTTTCTCAGTTCCACAGAAACAGTGATTTCAAACTGCTCAATCAAAGAATGATTTAACTCTATGAGATGAATAGACATATCTATCACAAAGCAGTTTCACAGAAAGCTTCTTTCCAGTTTTGTCTGAGGATATTTCCTTTTCACCATAGCCATCCATATACTCCCAAATGTCCCTGGTAGCTTTTCTCCAAAGGATTCCCAATCCTCTATGAGAAGAAAGTATAACTCTGTGAGTGGAATGCACACATCACAAAGCAGCTCCTCGAAATCTTCTCTCAGTATCTATCTGAAGATATTTCCTTTTCACCATAAGCCTCAAAGCTCCCAGTATCCCTTAGCTGACTAACCTAAAACAGTGTTAGAATACTGCTCAATGAAAACAGAAGCTTAACTGTGAGTGGAATTCACGTGACCTAGAGCAGTTTCACAGAAAGTTTCCTTCTGGTTTTATCTGAGGATATTTCTTTTCAGCATATTCTTAAGAGTGTTCCCAAATGTCCTTTCTCAGGTTCCACAGAAACAGTGATTTCAAACTGCTCAATCAAAGAATGATTTAACTCTGAGATGAATACACACATCACAAAGCAGTTCTCAGAAAGCTTCTCTCCAGTTTTCATCAGAAGACGTTTCCTTTCTCACCACAAGCCTCCGGTGCCACTTAATATCCTTCACAGATTCCTCAAAGACAGAGTTTCCAAACTGGGCAATGTAGTGTAAGCTTTAACTCTCTGAAATGAATGCACACAGAGAGCAGTTTCTTGGAACTTCTTTCTGGTTTTATTTCAGATATTTCACTTTTCACCATAGTCTTCAATGCACTGCAAAATATCACTTTTCAGTTTTACAGGAACAGTGTTCAAACACTGCCTTATGAGAAAAGTATAACTCTGAGTGGAATGCACACATCACAAAGCAGTTTCTCAGAAAGCTTCTCCAGTTTTATCTGAAGATATTTCCTATTTCCCACAGGCCTGAATGTGCTCCCAAATGTCCTTTCTCAGGTTCCACAGAAACAGTGATTTCAAACTGCTCAATCAAAGAATGATTTAACTCTATGAGATGAATAGACATATCTATCACAAAGCAGTTTCAGAAAGCTTCTTTCCAGTTTTGTCTGAGGATATTTCCTTTTCACCATAGCCATCCATATACTCCCAAATGTCCCTGGTAGCTTTTCTCCAAAGGATTCCCAATCCTCTATGAGAAGAAAGTATAACTCTGTGAGTGGAATGCACACATCACAAAGCAGCTCCTCAGAAATCTTCTCTCCAGTTTTATCTGAAGATATTTCCTTTTCACCATAGCCATCCATATACTCCCAAATGTCCTTTCTCAGTTCCACAGAAACAGTGATTTCAAACTGCTCAATGAAAACAGAAGCTTAACTGTGTGAGTGGAATTCACGTGACCTAGAGCAGTTTCACAGAAAGTTTCCTTCTGGTTTTATCTGAGGATATTTCTTTTCAGCATATTCTTAAGAGTGTTCCCAAATGTCCTTTCTCAGTTCCACAGAAACAGTGATTTCAAACTGCTCAATCCAAAGAATGATTTAACTCTATGAGATGAATACACACATCACAAAGCAGTTGCTCAAAGCTTCTCTCCAGTTTTATCTGAAGATATTTCCTTTTCACCATAGCCATCCATATACTCCCAAATGTCCTTTCTCAGGTTCCACAGAAACAGTGATTTCAAACTGCTCAATCAAAGAATGATTTAACTCTGAGATGAATACACATCACAAAGCAGTTTCTCAGAAAGCTTCTTTCTGGTTTTATTTCAGGATATTTCACTTTTCACCATAGTCTTCAATGTGCTGCAAAATATCACTTTTTCAGTTTTACAGGAACAGTGTTCAAACACTGCCTTATGAGAAAAGAGGTATAACTCCTGAGTGGAATGCACACATCACAAAGCAGTTTCTCAGAAAGCTTCTCCAGTTTTATCTGAAGATATTTCCTATTTCACAGGCCTGAATGTGCTCCCAAATGTCCCTTCGCAAATCCGTCCATGATGCAGTTTCAAAACTGCGTAATAGAAAGAAAGTTTTATCTATGTGAGATGAATAGACATATCTATCACAAAGCAGTTTCACAGAAAGCTTCTTTCCAGTTTTGTCTGAGGATATTTCCTTTTCACCATAGCCATCCATATACTCCCAAATGTCCCTGGTAGCTTTTCTCCAAAGGATTCCCAATCCTCTATGAGAAGAAAGTATAACTCTGTGAGTGGAATGCACATCACAAAGCAGCTCCTCAGAAATCTTCTCCAGTATCTATCTGAAGATATTTCCTTTTCACCATAAGCCTCAAAGCTCCCAGTATCCCTTAGCTGACTAACCTAAAACAGTGTTAGAATACTGCTCAATGAAAACAGAAGCTTAACTGTGAGTGGAATTCACGTGACCTAGAGCAGTTTCACAGAAAGTTTCCTTCTGGTTTTATCTGAGGATATTTCTTTTCAGCATATTCTTAAGAGTTCCCAAATGTCCTTTCTCAGGTTCCACAGAAACAGTGATTTCAAACTGCTCAATCCAAAGAATGATTTAACTCTATGAGATGAATACACATCACAAAGCAGTTGCTCAAAGCTTCTCCAGTTTTCATCAGAAGACGTTTCCTTTCTCACCACAAGCCTCTGGGTGCCACTTAATATCCTTCAGATTCCTCAAGACAGAGTTTCCAAACTGGGCAATGTAGTGTAAGCTTTAACTCTGAAATGAATGCACATCAGAGAGCAGTTTCTTGGAAGCTTCTTTCTGGTTTTATTTCAGGATATTTCACTTTTCACCATAGTCTTCAATGCGCTGCAAAATATCACTTTTCAGTTTTACAGGAACAGTGTTCAAACACTGCCTTATGAGAAAAGAGGTATAACTCTGAGTGGAATGCACACATCACAAAGCAGTTTCTCAAAGCTTCTCCAGTTTTATCTGAAGATATTTCCTATTTCCCACAGGCCTGAATGTGCTCCCAAATGTCCCTGGTAGCTTTTCTCCAAAGGATTCCCAATCCTCTATGAGAAGAAAAGTATAACTCTGTGAGTGGAATGCACATCACAAAGCAGTTCTCAGAAAGCTTCTCTCCAGTTTTATCTGAAGATATTTCCTTTTCACCATAAGCCTCAAAGCTCCAGTATCCCTTAGCTGACTAACCTAAAACAGTGTTAGAATACTGCTCAATGAAAACAGAAGCTTAACTGTGTGAGTGGAATTCACGTGACCTAGAGCAGTTTCACAGAAAGTTTCCTTCTGGTTTTATTTCAGGATATTTCTTTTCAGCATATTCTTAAGAGTGTTCCCAAATGTCCTTTCTCAGGTTCACAGAAACAGTGATTTCAAACTGCTCAATCAAAGAATGATTTAACTCTATGAGATGAATACACATCACAAAGCAGTTGCTCAAAGCTTCTCTCCAGTTTTCATCAGAAGACGTTTCCTTTCTCACCACAAGCCTCCACTTAATATCCTTCAGATTCCTCAAAGACAGAGTTTCCAAACTGGGCAACGTAGTGTAAGCTTTAACTCTCTGAAATGAATGCACATCAGAGAGCAGTTTCTTGGAACTTCTTTCTGGTTTTATTTCAGGATATTTCACTTTTGCCATAGTCTTCAATGCGCTGCAAAATATCACTTTTCAGTTTTACAGGAACAGTGTTCAAACACTGCCTTATGAGAAAAGAGGTATAACTCCTGAGTGGAATGCACATCACAAAGCAGTTTCTCAGAAAGCTTCTCTCCAGTTTTATCTGAAGATATTTCCTATTTCCCCACAGGCCTGAATGTGCTCCCAAATGTCCTTTCTCAGTTCCACAGAAACAGTGATTTCAAACTGCTCAATCAAAGAATGATTTAACTCTATGAGATGAATAGACATATCTATCACAAAGCAGTTTCAGAAAGCTTCTTTCCAGTTTTGTCTGAGGATATTTCTTTTCACCATAGCCATCCATATACTCCCAAATGTCCCTGGTAGCTTTTCTCCAAAGGATTCCCAATCCTCTATGAGAAGAAAGTATAACTCTGTGAGTGGAATGCACACATCACAAAGCAGTTTCAGAAAGCTTCTCTCCAGTATCTATCTGAAGATATTTCCTTTTCACCATAAGCCTCAAAGCTCCAGTATCCCTTAGCTGACTAACCTAAAACAGTGTTAGAATACTGCTCAATGAAAACAGAAGCTTAACTGTGCGAGTGGAATTCACGTGACCTAGAGCTGTTTCACAGAAAGTTTCCTTCCGGTTTTTATTGGGGTATTTCTTTTCAGCATATTCTTAAGAGTGTTCCCAAATGTCCTTTCTCAGGTTCCACAGAAACAGTGATTTCAAACTGCTCAATCCAAAGAATGATTTAACTCTATGAGATGAATACACACATCACAAAGCAGTTACTCTGAAAGCTTCTCTGCAGTTTTCATCAGAAGACGTTTCCTTTCTCACCACAAGGCTCAGGCGCCACTTAATATCCCTTCACACCTTCCTCAAAGACAGAGTTTCCAAACTGGGCAATGTAGTGTAAGCTTTAACTCTGAAATGAATGCACACGTCAGAGAGCAGTTTCTTGGAACTTCTTTCTGGATTTTATTTCAGGATATTTCACTTTTTGCCATAGTCTTCAATGCGCTGCAAAATATCACTTTTTCAGTTTTACAGGAACAGTGTTCAAACACTGCCTTATGAGAAAAGAGGTATAACTCCCTGAGTGGAATGCACACATCACAAAGCAGTTTCTCAGAAAGCTTCTCTCCAGTTTTATCTGCAGATATTTCCTATTTCCCCACAGGCCTGAATGTGCTCCCAAATGTCCTTTCTCAGGTTCCACAGAAACAGTGATTTCAAACTGCTCAATCAAAGAATGATTTAACTCTATGAGATGAATAGACATATCTATCACAAAGCAGTTTCAGAAAGCTTCTTTCCAGTTTTGTCTGAGGATATTTCCTTTTCACCATAGCCATCCATATACTCCCAAATGTCCCTGGTAGCTTTTCTCCAAATGGGATTCCCCAATCCTCTATGAGAAGAAAGTATAACTCTGAGTGGAATGCACATCACAAAGCAGCTCCTCGAAATCTTCTCCAGTATCTATCTGAAGATATTTCCTTTTCACCATAAGCCTCAAAGCTCCAGTATCCCTTAGCTGACTAACCTAAAACAGTGTTAGAATACTGCTCAATGAAAAGAAGCTTAACTGTGAGTGGACTTCACGTGACCTAGAGCAGTTTCAGAAAGTTTCCTTCTGGTTTTATCTGAGGATATTTCTTTTCAGCATATTCTTAAGAGCATTCCCAAATGTCCTTTCTCAGGTTCCACAGAAACAGTGATTTCAAACTGCTCAATCCAAAGAATGATTTAACTCTATGAGATGAATACACATCACAAAGCAGTTTCAGAAAGCTTCTCTCCAGTTTTCATCGAAGACGTTTCCTTTCTCACCACAAGCCTCCAGGTGCCACTTAATATCCTTCACAGATTCCTCAAAGACAGAGTTTCCAAACTGGGCAATGTAGTGTAAGCTTTAACTCTCTGAAATGAATGCACACGTCAGAGAGCAGTTTCTTGAATGCTTCTTTCTGGGTTTTATTTCAGGATATTTCACTTTTGCCATAGTCTTCAATGCTGCAAAATATCACTTTTCAGTTTTACAGAACAGTGTTCAAACACTGCCTTATGAGAAAAGAGGTATAACTCTGAGTGGAATGCACACATCACAAAGCAGTTGCTCAAAGCTTCTCTCCAGTTTTATCTGAAGATATTTCCTATTTCCCCACAGGCCTGAATGTGCTCCCAAATGTCCTTTCTCAGTTCCACAGAAACAGTGATTTCAAACTGCTCAATCAAAGAATGATTTAACTCTATGAGATGAATACACATCACAAAGCAGTTGCTCAAAGCTTCTCTCCAGTATCTATCTGAAGATATTTCCTTTTCACCATAAGCCTCAAAGTGCTCCCAGTATCCCTTAGCTGACTAACCTAAAACAGTGTTAGAATACTGCTCAATGAAAACAGAAGCTTAACTGTGAGTGGACTTCACGTGACCTAGAGCAGTTTCACAGAAAGTTTCCTTCTGGTTTTATCTGAGGATATTTCTTTTCAGCATATTCTTAAGAGCGTTCCCAAATGTCCTTTCTCAGGTTCCACAGAAACAGTGATTTCAAACTGCTCAATCCAAAGAATGATTTAACTCTATGAGATGAATACACATCACAAAGCAGTTGCTCAAAGCTTCTCTCCAGTTTTCATCGAAGACGTTTCCTTTCTCACCACAAGCCTCCGGGCACCACTTAATATCCTTCACAGATTCCTCAAGACAGAGTTTCCAAACTGGGCAATGTAGTGTAAGCTTTAACTCTGAAATGAATGCACGTCAGAGAGCAGTTTCTTGGAACTTCTTTCTGGTTTTATTTCAGGATATTTCACTTTTGCCATAGTCTTCAATGCTGCAAAATATCACTTTTCAGTTTTACAGGAACAGTGTTCAAACACTGCCTTATGAGAAAAGTATAACTCTGTGAGTGGAATGCACACATCACAAAGCAGTTTCTCAGAAAGCTTCTCTCCAGTTTTATCTGAAGATATTTCCTATTTCCCCACAGGCCTGAATGTGCTCCCGAATGTCCTTCAGAATCCATCCATGATGCAGTTTCAAAACTGTAATAGAAAGAAAGTTTTATCTATGTGAGATGAATAGACATATTTATCACAAAGCAGTTTCACAGAAGGCTTCTTTCCAGTTTTGTCTGAGGATATTTCCTTTTCACCATAGCCATCCATATACTCCCAAATGTCCCTGGTAGCTTTTCTCCAAAGGATTCCCAATCCTCTATGAGAAAAGTATAACTCTGAGTGGAATGCACATCACAAAGCAGCTCCTCAGAAATCTTCTCTCCAGTATCTATCTGAAGATATTTCCGTTTTCACCATAAGCCTCAAAGCACTCCCAAGTATCCCTTAGCTGACTAACCTAAAACAGTGTTAGAATACTGCTCAATGAAAACAGAAGCTTAACTGTGAGTGGAATTCACGTGACCTAGAGCAGTTTCACAGAAAGTTTCCTTCTGGTTTTATTTCAGGATATTTCTTTTCAGCATATTCTTAAGAGTTCCCAAATGTCCTTTCTCAGGTTCCACAGAAACAGTGATTTCAAACTGCTCAATCCAAAGAATGATTTAACTCTGAGATGAATACACATCACAAAGCAGTTGCTCCAAAGCTTCTCTCCAGTTTTCATCGAAGACGTTTCCTTTCTCACCACAAGCCTCCGGGCACCACTTAATATCCCTTCACAGATTCCTCAAAGACAGAGTTTCCAAACTGGGCAACGTAGTGTAAGCTTTAACTCTGAAATGAATGCACGTCAGAGAGCAGTTTCTTGGAACTTCTTTCTGGGTTTTATTTCCGGATATTTCACTTTTTGCCATAGTCTTCAATGCACTGCAAAATATCACTTTTTCAGTTTTACAGGAACAGTGTTCAAACACTGCCTTATGAGAAAAGAGGTATAACTCCTGAGTGGAATGCACACATCACAAAGCAGTTTCTCAGAAAGCTTCTCTCCAGTTTTATCTGAAGATATTTCCTATTTCCCACAGGCCTGAATGTGCTCCCAAATGTCCTTTCTCAGGTTCCACAGAAACAGTGATTTCAAACTGCTCAATCCAAAGAATGATTTAACTCTATGAGATGAATAGACATATCTATCACAAAGCAGTTTCAGAAAGCTTCTTTCCAGTTTTGTCTGAGGATATTTCCTTTTCACCATAGCCATCCATATACTCCCAAATGTCCCTGGTAGCTTTTCTCCAAAGGATTCCCAATCCTCTATGAGAAGAAAGGTATAACTCTGTGAGTGGAATGCACGTCACAAAGCAGCTCCTCAGAAATCTTCTCTCCAGTATCTATCTGAAGATATTTCCTTTTCACCATAAGCCTCAAAGTGCTCCCAGTATCCCTTAGCTGACTAACCTAAAACAGTGTTAGAATACTGCTCAATGAAAACAGAAGCTTAACTGTGAGTGGAATTCACGTGACCTAGAGCAGTTTCACAGAAAGTTTCTTCTGGTTTTATTTCAGGATATTTCTTTTCAGCATATTCTTAAGAGCGTTCCCAAATGTCCTTTCTCAGGTTCCACAGAAACAGTGATTTCAAACTGCTCAATCAAAGAATGATTTAACTCTGAGATGAATACACATCACAAAGCAGCTCCTCAGAAATCTTCTCTCCAGTTTTATCTGAAGATATTTCCTATTTCCCACAGGCCTGAATGTGCTCCCAAATGTCCTTTCTCAGGTTCCACAGAAACAGTGATTTCAAACTGCTCAATCAAAGAATGATTTAACTCTATGAGATGAATACACATCACAAAGCAGTTTCTCAGAAAGCTTCTTTCTGGGTTTTATTTCAGGATATTTCACTTTTCCATAGTCTTCAATGCACTGCAAAATATCACTTTTCAGTTTTACAGGAACAGTGTTCAAACACTGCCTTATGAGAAAAGAGGTATAACTCCTGAGTGGAATGCACACATCACAAAGCAGTTTCTCAAGCTTCTCTCCAGTTTTATCTGAAGATATTTCCTATTTCCCACAGGCCTGAATGTGCTCCCAAATGTCCTTTCTCAGGTTCCACAGAAACAGTGATTTCAAACTGCTCAATCCAAAGAATGATTTAACTCTATGAGATGAATAGACATATCTATCACAAAGCAGTTTCAGAAAGCTTCTTTCCAGTTTTGTCTGAGGATATTTCCTTTTCACCATAGCCATCCATATACTCCCGAATGTCCCTGGTAGCTTTTCTCCAAAGGATTCCCAATCCTCTATGAGAAGAAAAGTATAACTCTGTGAGTGGAATGCACATCACAAAGCAGTTCTCAGAAAGCTTCTCTCCAGTTTTATCTGAAGATATTTCCTTTTCACCATAAGCCTCAAAGTGCTCCCAGTATCCCTTAGCTGACTAACTAAAACAGTGTTAGAATACTGCTCAATGAAAACAGAAGCTTAACTGTGAGTGGACTTCACGTGACCTAGAGCAGTTTCACAGAAAGTTTCCTTCTGGTTTTATCTGAGGATATTTCTTTTCAGCATATTCTTAAGAGCGTTCCCAAATGTCCTTTCTCAGGTTCCACAGAAACAGTGATTTCAAACTGCTCAATCCAAAGAATGATTTAACTCTATGAGATGAATACACATCACAAAGCAGTTGCTCAAAAGCTTCTCCAGTTTTATCTGAAGATATTTCCTATTTCCCACAGGCCTGAATGTGCTCCCAAATGTCCTTTCTCAGGTTCCACAGAAACAGTGATTTCAAACTGCTCAATCCAAGAATGATTTAACTCTATGAGATGAATACACACATCACAAAGCAGTTTCTCAGAAAGCTTCTTTCTGGGTTTTATTTCAGGATATTTCACTTTTCATAGTCTTCAATGCACTGCAAAATATCACTTTTCAGTTTTACAGGAACAGTGTTCAAACACTGCCTTATGAGAAAAGAGGTATAACTCTGAGTGGAATGCACACATCACAAAGCAGTTCTCAGAAAGCTTCTCCAGTTTTATCTGAAGATATTTCCTATTTCCCACAGGCCTGAATGTGCTCCCAAATGTCCTTTCTCAGGTTCCACAGAAACAGTGATTTCAAACTGCTCAATCCAAGAATGATTTAACTCTATGAGATGAATACACATCACAAAGCAGCTCCTCGAAATCTTCTCTCCAGTTTTATCTGAAGATATTTCCTTTTCACCATAGCCATCCATATACTCCCAAATGTCCTTTCTCAGGTTCCACAGAAACAGTGATTTCAAACTGCTCAATGAAAACAGAAGCTTAACTGTGAGTGGAATTCACGTGACCTAGAGCAGTTTCACAGAAAGTTTCCTTCTGGTTTTATTTCAGGATATTTCACTTTTCACCATAGTCTTCAATGCACTGCAAAATATCACTTTTCAGTTTTACAGGAACAGTGTTCAAACTGCTCAATCCAAAGAATGATTTAACTCTATGAGATGAATACACACATCACAAAGCAGTTGCTCCGAAAGCTTCTCTCCAGTTTTCATCGGAAGACATTTCCTTTCTCACCACAAGCCTCCGGGCGCCACTTAATATCCTTCACAGATTCCTCAAAGACAGAGTTTCCAAACTGGGCAACGTAGTGTAAGCTTTAACTCTCTGAAATGAATGCACACGTCAGAGAGCAGTTTCTTGGAACGCTTCTTTCTGGTTTTATTTCAGGATATTTCACTTTTGCCATAGTCTTCAATGCGCTGCAAAATATCACTTTTTCAGTTTTACAGGAACAGTGTTCAAACACTGCCTTATGAGAAAAGAGGTATACTCCCAGAGTGGAATGCACACATGACAATGCAGGTTCTCAGAAAACTTCTTTCCAGTTATTATCTGAAGATACCTGCTATTTCCTCACAGGCCTGAATGTGCTCCCAAATGCCAGTTCGCAAATCCGTCCATGACATAGGTTCAAAACTGCGTAATAGAAAAAAAGTTGCATCTATGTGGGATATATAGACATATCTATCACAAAGCAGTTCCACAGAAAGCTTTTTCCAGTTTTTTTCTGAGGAGATTTCCTTTTTCACCATAGCCGTCCATATACTCACAAATATCCCCTGGTAGCTTTTTCACCAAACGGGATTCTCCAATCCTCTATGAGAAGAAATGTATAACTCTGTGAGTGGAATGCACACGTCACAAAGCAGCTCAGAAATCTTCTCTCCAGTTTTATCTGAAGATATTTCCTTTTCACCATAAGCCTCAAAGCTCCCAAGTATCCCTTAGCTGACTAACCTAAAACAGTGTTAGAATACTGCTCAATGAAAACAGAAGCTTAACTGTGAGTGGAATTCACGTGACCTAGAGCAGTTTCAGAAAGCTTCTTTCTGGTTTTATTTCAGGATATTTCACTTTTCACCATAGTCTTCAATGCTGCAAAATATCACTTTTCAGTTTTACAGAACAGTGTTCAAACACTGCCTTATGAGAAAAGTATAACTCTGAGTGGAATGCACACATCACAAAGCAGTTTCAGAAAGCTTCTCCAGTTTTATCTGAAGATATTTCCTTTTCACCATAGTCTTCAATGCTGCAAAATATCACTTTTCAGTTTTACAGGAACAGTGTTCAAACACTGCCTTATGAGAAAAGTATAACTCTGTGAGTGGAATGCACATCACAAAGCAGTTTCAGAAAGTTTCCTTCTGGTTTTATTTCAGGATATTTCACTTTTCATAGTCTTCAATGCTGCAAAATATCACTTTTCAGTTTTACAGAACAGTGTTCAAACACTGCCTTATGAGAAAAGTATAACTCTGAGTGGAATGCACACATCACAAAGCAGTTTCTCAAGCTTCTCTCCAGTTTTATCTGAAGATATTTCCTTTTCACCATAGTCTTCAATGCTGCAAAATATCACTTTTCAGTTTTACAGAACAGTGTTCAAACACTGCCTTATGAGAAAAGTATAACTCTGAGTGGAATGCACATCACAAAGCAGTTTCAGAAAGCTTCTTTCCAGTTTTGTCTGAGGATATTTCCTTTTCACCATAGTCTTCAATGCTGCAAAATATCACTTTTCAGTTTTACAGGAACAGTGTTCAAACACTGCCTTATGAGAAAAGTATAACTCTGAGTGGAATGCACATCACAAAGCAGTTTCTCAGAAAGCTTCTCCAGTTTTATCTGAAGATATTTCCTTTTCACCATAGTCTTCAATGCTGCAAAATATCACTTTTCAGTTTTACAGGAACAGTGTTCAAACACTGCCTTATGAGAAAAGAGGTATAACTCCTGAGTGGAATGCACATCACAAAGCAGTTTCTCAGAAAGCTTCTCTCCAGTTTTATCTGAAGATATTTCCTTTTCACCATAGTCTTCAATGCTGCAAAATATCACTTTTCAGTTTTACAGGAACAGTGTTCAAACACTGCCTTATGAGAAAAGTATAACTCTGTGAGTGGAATGCACATCACAAAGCAGTTTCTCAGAAAGCTTCTTTCCAGTTTTGTCTGAGGATATTTCCTTTTCACCATAGTCTTCAATGCTGCAAAATATCACTTTTCAGTTTTACAGGAACAGTGTTCAAACACTGCCTTATGAGAAAAGTATAACTCTGAGTGGAATGCACATCACAAAGCAGTTTCACAGAAAGCTTCTTTCCAGTTTTTCTGAGGATATTTCCTTTTCACCATAGTCTTCAATGCTGCAAAATATCACTTTTCAGTTTTACAGGAACAGTGTTCAAACACTGCCTTATGAGAAAAGTATAACTCTGAGTGGAATGCACATCACAAAGCAGTTTCACAGAAAGCTTCTTTCCAGTTTTTCTGAGGATATTTCCTTTTCACCATAGTCTTCAATGCTGCAAAATATCACTTTTCAGTTTTACAGGAACAGTGTTCAAACACTGCCTTATGAGAAAAGAGGTATAACTCCTGAGTGGAATGCACATCACAAAGCAGTTTCACAGAAAGTTTCCTTCTGGTTTTATTTCAGGATATTTCACTTTTCACCATAGTCTTCAATGCTGCAAAATATCACTTTTCAGTTTTACAGGAACAGTGTTCAAACACTGCCTTATGAGAAAAGAGGTATAACTCCTGAGTGGAATGCACATCACAAAGCAGTTTCAGCTTTCTACTTATGGCTAGCCAATTTTCCCAGCACCATTTATTAAATAGAATCCTTTCCCCATTTCTTGTTTCTCTCAGGTTTGTCAAAGATCAGATGGCTGTAGATGTGTGGTATTATTTCTGAGGACTCTGTTCTGTTCCATTGGTCTATATCTCTGTTTTGGTACCAGTACCATGCTGTTTTGGTTACTGTAGCCTTGTAGTATAGTTTGAAGTCAGGTAGCGTGATGCCTCCAGCTTTGTTCTTTTGACTTAGGATTGTCTTGGAGATGCAGGGCTCTTTTTGGTTCCATATGAACTTTAAAGCAGTTTTTCAACTGTGAAGAAACATTTAACTTGAGATGCATGAATCAAAAATTCTCAGATCCTTTTCAGATAGATTCTTCATCAGAGAGATATGTTCTTCCATTTGTTTGTGTCCTCTTTTATTTCACTGAGCAGTGGTTTGTAGTTCTCCTTGAAGAGGTCCTTTACATCCCTTGTAAGTTGGATTCCTAGGTATTTTATTCTCTTTGAAGCAATTGTGAATGGAAGTTCATTCCTGATTTGGCTCTCTGTTTGACTGTCACTGGTGTATAAGAATGCTTGTGATTTTTGCACATTAATTTTGTATCCTGAGACTTTGCTGAAGTTGCTTATCAGCTTAAGGAGATTTTGGGCTGAGACAATGGGGTTTTCTAAATATACAATCATGTCATCTGCAAACAGGGACAATTTGACTTCTTCTTTTCCTAACTGAATCCCTTGATTTCTTTCTCTTCCTGGTCCCTAAGAACTTCAACACTGTTGAATAGAGTGGTGAAAGCATCCCTGTCTTTCTCCAGTTTTATCTGAAGATATTTCCTTTTCACCATAGTCTTCAATGCTGCAAAATATCACTTTTCAGTTTTACAGGAACAGTGTTCAAACACTGCCTTATGAGAAAAGAGGTATAACTCCTGAGTGGAATGCACATCACAAAGCAGTTTCTCAGAAAGCTTCTCTCCAGTTTTTATCTGAAGATATTTCCTTTTCACCATAGTCTTCAATGCTGCAAATATCACTTTTCAGTTTTACAGGAACAGTGTTCAAACACTGCCTTATGAGAAAAGAGGTATAACTCCTGAGTGGAATGCACATCACAAAGCAGTTTCTCAGAAAGCTTCTCTCCAGTTTTTATCTGAAGATATTTCCTTTTCACCATAGTCTTCAATGCTGCAAATATCACTTTTCAGTTTTACAGGAACAGTGTTCAAACACTGCCTTATGAGAAAAGAGGTATAACTCCTGAGTGGAATGCACATCACAAAGCAGTTTCTCAGAAAGCTTCTCTCCAGTTTTTATCTGAAGATATTTCCTTTTCACCATAGTCTTCAATGCTGCAAATATCACTTTTCAGTTTTACAGGAACAGTGTTCAAACACTGCCTTATGAGAAAAGAGGTATAACTCCTGAGTGGAATGCACACATCACAAAGCAGTTTCTCAGAAAGCTTCTCTCCAGTTTTTATCTGAAGATATTTCCTTTTCACCATAGTCTTCAATGCTGCAAATATCACTTTTCAGTTTTACAGGAACAGTGTTCAAACAATGCCTTATGAGAAAAGAGGTATAACTTCCTGAGTGGAATGCACAGAACACAAAGCAGTTTCTCAGAAAACTTCTCTCCAGTTTTTATCTGAAGATATTTCTTTTCAGCATATTCTTAAGAGTTCCCAAATGTCCTTTCTCAGGTTCCACAGAAACAGTGATTTCAAACTGCTCAATCCAAAGAATGATTTAACTCTATGAGATGAATACACATCACAAAGCAGTTTCTCAGAAAGCTTCTCTCCAGTTTTTATCTGAAGATATTTCCTTTTCACCATAGTCTTCAATGCTGCAAATATCACTTTTCAGTTTTACAGGAACAGTGTTCAAACACTGCCTTATGAGAAAAGAGGTATAACTCCTGAGTGGAATGCACATCACAAAGCAGTTTCTCAGAAAGCTTCTCTCCAGTTTTTATCTGAAGATATTTCCTTTTCACCATAGTCTTCAATGCTGCAAATATCACTTTTCAGTTTTACAGGAACAGTGTTCAAACACTGCCTTATGAGAAAAGAGGTATAACTCCTGAGTGGAATGCACATCACAAAGCAGTTTCTCAGAAAGCTTCTCTCCAGTTTTTATCTGAAGATATTTCCTTTTCACCATAGTCTTCAATGCTGCAAATATCACTTTTCAGTTTTACAGGAACAGTGTTCAAACACTGCCTTATGAGAAAAGAGGTATAACTCCTGAGTGGAATGCACATCACAAAGCAGTTTCTCAGAAAGCTTCTCTCCAGTTTTTATCTGAAGATATTTCCTTTTCACCATAGTCTTCAATGCTGCAAATATCACTTTTCAGTTTTACAGGAACAGTGTTCAAACACTGCCTTATGAGAAAAGAGGTATAACTCCTGAGTGGAATGCACATCACAAAGCAGTTTCACAGAAAGTTTCCTTCTGGTTTTATTTCAGGATATTTCACTTTTCACCATAGTCTTCAATGCTGCAAATATCACTTTTCAGTTTTACAGGAACAGTGTTCAAACACTGCCTTATGAGAAAAGAGGTATAACTCCTGAGTGGAATGCACACATCACAAAGCAGTTTCTCAGAAAGCTTCTCTCCAGTTTTTATCTGAAGATATTTCCTTTTCACCATAGTCTTCAATGCTGCAAATATCACTTTTCAGTTTTACAGGAACAGTGTTCAAACACTGCCTTATGAGAAAAGAGGTATAACTCCTGAGTGGAATGCACACATCACAAAGCAGTTTCTCAGAAAGCTTCTCTCCAGTTTTTATCTGAAGATATTTCCTTTTCACCATAGTCTTCAATGTGCTGCAAATATCACTTTTCAGTTTTACAGGAACAGTGTTCAAACACTGCCTTATGAGAAAAGAGGTATAACTCTGTGAGTGGAATGCACACATCACAAAGCAGTTTCTCAGAAAGCTTCTCTCCAGTTTTTATCTGAAGATATTTCCTTTTCACCATAGTCTTCAATGTGCTGCAAATATCACTTTTCAGTTTTACAGGAACAGTGTTCAAACACTGCCTTATGAGAAAAGAGGTATAACTCTGTGAGTGGAATGCACACATCACAAAGCAGTTTCTCAGAAAGCTTCTCTCCAGTTTTTATCTGAAGATATTTCCTTTTCACCATAGTCTTCAATGTGCTGCAAATATCACTTTTCAGTTTTACAGGAACAGTGTTCAAACACTGCCTTATGAGAAAAGAGGTATAACTCTGTGAGTGGAATGCACACATCACAAAGCAGTTTCTCAGAAAGCTTCTCTCCAGTTTTTATCTGAAGATATTTCCTTTTCACCATAGTCTTCAATGTGCTGCAAATATCACTTTTCAGTTTTACAGGAACAGTGTTCAAACACTGCCTTATGAGAAAAGAGGTATAACTCTGTGAGTGGAATGCACACATCACAAAGCAGTTTCTCAGAAAGCTTCTCTCCAGTTTTTATCTGAAGATATTTCCTTTTCACCATAGTCTTCAATGTGCTGCAAATATCACTTTTCAGTTTTACAGGAACAGTGTTCAAACACTGCCTTATGAGAAAAGAGGTATAACTCTGTGAGTGGAATGCACACATCACAAAGCAGTTTCTCAGAAAGCTTCTCTCCAGTTTTTATCTGAAGATATTTCCTTTTCACCATAGTCTTCAATGCTGCAAATATCACTTTTCAGTTTTACAGGAACAGTGTTCAAACACTGCCTTATGAGAAAAGAGGTATAACTCTGTGAGTGGAATGCACACATCACAAAGCAGTTTCTCAGAAAGCTTCTCTCCAGTTTTTATCTGAAGATATTTCCTTTTCACCATAGTCTTCAATGTGCTGCAAATATCACTTTTCAGTTTTACAGGAACAGTGTTCAAACACTGCCTTATGAGAAAAGAGGTATAACTCTGTGAGTGGAATGCACACATCACAAAGCAGTTTCTCAGAAAGCTTCTCTCCAGTTTTTATCTGAAGATATTTCCTTTTCACCATAGTCTTCAATGTGCTGCAAATATCACTTTTCAGTTTTACAGGAACAGTGTTCAAACACTGCCTTATGAGAAAAGAGGTATAACTCTGTGAGTGGAATGCACACATCACAAAGCAGTTTCTCAGAAAGCTTCTCTCCAGTTTTTATCTGAAGATATTTCCTTTTCACCATAGTCTTCAATGTGCTGCAAATATCACTTTTCAGTTTTACAGGAACAGTGTTCAAACACTGCCTTATGAGAAAAGAGGTATAACTCTGTGAGTGGAATGCACACATCACAAAGCAGTTTCTCAGAAAGCTTCTCTCCAGTTTTTATCTGAAGATATTTCCTTTTCACCATAGTCTTCAATGTGCTGCAAATATCACTTTTCAGTTTTACAGGAACAGTGTTCAAACACTGCCTTATGAGAAAAGAGGTATAACTCTGTGAGTGGAATGCACACATCACAAAGCAGTTTCTCAGAAAGCTTCTCTCCAGTTTTTATCTGAAGATATTTCCTTTTCACCATAGTCTTCAATGTGCTGCAAATATCACTTTTCAGTTTTACAGGAACAGTGTTCAAACACTGCCTTATGAGAAAAGAGGTATAACTCTGTGAGTGGAATGCACACATCACAAAGCAGTTTCTCAGAAAGCTTCTCTCCAGTTTTTATCTGAAGATATTTCCTTTTCACCATAGTCTTCAATGCTGCAAAATATCACTTTTTCAGTTTTACAGGAACAGTGTTCAAACACTGCCTTATGAGAAAAGAGGTATAACTCTGAGTGGAATGCACATCACAAAGCAGTTTCTCAGAAAGCTTCTTTCCAGTTTTTGTCTGAGGATATTTCCTTTTCACCATAGTCTTCAATGCTGCAAAATATCACTTTTTCAGTTTTACAGGAACAGTGTTCAAACACTGCCTTATGAGAAAAGAGGTATAACTCTGAGTGGAATGCACATCACAAAGCAGTTTCACAGAAAGCTTCTTTCCAGTTTTTGTCTGAGGATATTTCCTTTTCACCATAGTCTTCAATGCTGCAAAATATCACTTTTTCAGTTTTACAGGAACAGTGTTCAAACACTGCCTTATGAGAAAAGAGGTATAACTCTGAGTGGAATGCACATCACAAAGCAGTTTCTCAGAAAGCTTCTTTCCAGTTTTTGTCTGAGGATATTTCCTTTTCACCATAGTCTTCAATGCTGCAAAATATCACTTTTTCAGTTTTACAGGAACAGTGTTCAAACACTGCCTTATGAGAAAAGAGGTATAACTCTGAGTGGAATGCACATCACAAAGCAGTTTCTCAGAAAGCTTCTTTCCAGTTTTTGTCTGAGGATATTTCCTTTTCACCATAGTCTTCAATGCTGCAAAATATCACTTTTTCAGTTTTACAGGAACAGTGTTCAAACACTGCCTTATGAGAAAAGAGGTATAACTCTGAGTGGAATGCACATCACAAAGCAGTTTCTCAGAAAGCTTCTCCAGTTTTTATCTGAAGATATTTCCTTTTCACCATAGTCTTCAATGCTGCAAAATATCACTTTTCAGTTTTACAGGAACAGTGTTCAAACACTGCCTTATGAGAAAAGAGGTATAACTCTGAGTGGAATGCACACATCACAAAGCAGTTTCACAGAAAGCTTCTTTCCAGTTTTGAACGGAAGATATTTCCTTTTCACCATAGCCATCCATATACTCCCAAATGTCCTTTCTCAGGTTCCACAGAAACAGTGATTTCAAACTGCTCAATCCAAAGAATGATTTAACTCTATGAGATGAATACACATCACAAAGCAGTTGCTCAAAGCTTCTCTCCAGTTTTTATCTGAAGATATTTCCTTTTCACCATAGTCTTCAATGTGCTGCAAAATATCACTTTTCAGTTTTACAGGAACAGTGTTCAAACACTGCCTTATGAGAAAAGAGGTATAACTCTGAGTGGAATGCACATCACAAAGCAGTTTCTCAGAAAGCTTCTCCAGTTTTTATCTGAAGATATTTCCTTTTCACCATAGTCTTCAATGCTGCAAAATATCACTTTTCAGTTTTACAGGAACAGTGTTCAAACACTGCCTTATGAGAAAAGAGGTATAACTCTGAGTGGAATGCACACGTCAGAGAGCAGTTTCTTGGAATGCTTCTTTCTGGTTTTATTTCAGGATATTTCACTTTTCACCATAGTCTTCAATGCTGCAAAATATCACTTTTCAGTTTTACAGGAACAGTGTTCAAACACTGCCTTATGAGAAAAGAGGTATAACTCTGAGTGGAATGCACACGTCAGAGAGCAGTTTCTTGGAATGCTTCTTTCTGGTTTTATTTCAGGATATTTCACTTTTCCATAGTCTTCAATGCTGCAAAATATCACTTTTCAGTTTTACAGGAACAGTGTTCAAACACTGCCTTATGAGAAAAGAGGTATAACTCTGAGTGGAATGCACATCACAAAGCAGTTTCTCAGAAAGCTTCTCCAGTTTTTATCTGAAGATATTTCCTTTTCACCATAGTCTTCAATGCTGCAAAATATCACTTTTCAGTTTTACAGGAACAGTGTTCAAACACTGCCTTATGAGAAAAGAGGTATAACTCCTGAGTGGAATGCACACATCACAAAGCAGTTTCACAGAAAGCTTCTTTCCAGTTTTGAACGGAAGATATTTCCTTTTCACCATAGCCATCCATATACTCCCAAATGTCCTTTCTCAGGTTCCACAGAAACAGTGATTTCAAACTGCTCAATCCAAAGAATGATTTAACTCTATGAGATGAATACACATCACAAAGCAGTTTCTCAGAAAGCTTCTTTCCAGTTTTGAACGGAAGATATTTCCTTTTCACCATAGTCTTCAATGTGCTGCAAAATATCACTTTTCAGTTTTACAGGAACAGTGTTCAAACACTGCCTTATGAGAAAAGAGGTATAACTCTGAGTGGAATGCACATCACAAAGCAGTTTCACAGAAAGCTTCTTTCCAGTTTTGAACGGAAGATATTTCCTTTTCACCATAGTCTTCAATGCTGCAAAATATCACTTTTCAGTTTTACAGGAACAGTGTTCAAACACTGCCTTATGAGAAAAGAGGTATAACTCCTGAGTGGAATGCACACATCACAAAGCAGTTTCTCAAAGACAGAGTTTCCAAACTGGGAAACATACTGCAAGTTTTACCACTCTGAAATGAATGCACACATCAGAGAGCAGTTTCTTGGAATGCTTCTTTCTTGGTTTTATTACAGGATATTTCACTTTTCGTCATACTCTTCAATGTGTTGCAAAATATCACTTTTTCAGTTTTACAGGAAGAGTGGTCAAACACTGCCTTATGAGAAAAGAGGTATAACTCTTTAAGTGGAATGCTCCCATCACAAAGCAGTTTCTCAGAAAGCTTCTCACCAGTTTTTATCTGAAGATATCTCTTATTTCCCAACAGGCCTGAATGTGCTCCCGAATGTCCTTTCTCAGGTTCCACAGAAACAGTGATTTCAAACTGCTCAATCCAAAGAATGATTTAACTCTATGAGATGAATACACATCACAAAGCAGTTGCTCAAAGCTTCTCTCCAGTTTTTATCTGAAGATATTTCCATTTTCACCATAAGCCTCAAAGCTCCCAGTATCCCTTAGCTGACTAACCTAAAACAGTGTTAGAATACTGCTCAATGAAAACAGAAGCTTAACTGTGAGTGGAATTCACGTGACCTAGAGCAGTTTCACAGAAAGTTTCCTTCTGGTTTTATCAGAGGGTATTTCTTTTTCAGCATATTCTTAAGAGCGTTCCCAAATGTCCTTTCTCAGGTTCCACAGAAACAGTGATTTCAAACTGCTCAATCCAAAGAATGATTTAACTCTATGAGATGAATACACACATCACAAAGCAGTTGCTCAAAGCTTCTCTCCAGTTTTCATCGGAAGACGTTTCCTTTCTCACCACAAGCCTCCAGGTGCCACTTAATATCCCTTCACAGATTCCTCAAAGACAGAGTTTCCAAACTGGGCAATGTAGTGTAAGCTTTAACTCTCTGAAATGAATGCACGTCAGAGAGCAGTTTCTTGGAATGCTTCTTTCTGGGTTTTATTTCAGGATATTTCACTTTTCACTGTAGTCTTCAATGCTGCAAAATATCACTTTTCAGTTTTACAGGAACAGTGTTCAAACACTGCCTTATGAGAAAAGAGGTATAACTCCCTGAGTGGAATGCACATCACAAAGCAGTTTCTCAGAAAGCTTCTCTCCAGTTTTTATCTGAAGATATTTCCTATTTCCCCACAGGCCTGAATGTGCTCCCAAATGTCCTTTCTCAGGTTCCACAGAAACAGTGATTTCAAACTGCTCAATCCAAAGAATGATTTAACTCTATGAGATGAATAGACATATCTATCACAAAGCAGTTTCACAGAAAACTTCTTTCCAGTTTTTGTCTGAGGATACTTCCTTTTTCACCATAGCCGTCCATATACTCCCAAATGTCCCTGGTAGCTTTTTCTCCAAATGGGATTCCCCAATCCTCTATGAGAAGAAAAGTATAACTCTGTGAGTGGAATGCACACGTCACAAAGCAGCTCCTCGAAATCTTCTCTCCAGTATCTATCTGAAGATATTTCCGTTTTCACCATAAGCCTCAAAGCTCCGAGTATCCCTTAGCTGACTAACTAAAACAGTGTTAGAATACTGCTCAATGAAAACAGAAGCTTAACTGTGTGAGTGGAATTCACGTGACCTAGAGCAGTTTCACAGAAAGTTTCCTTCTGGTTTTATTTCAGGATATTTCACTTTTCACCATAGTCTTCAATGTGCTGCAAAATATCACTTTTCAGTTTTACAGGAACAGTGTTCAAACTGCTCAATCCAAAGAATGATTTAACTCTATGAGATGAATACACACATCACAAAGCAGTTGCTCCAAAGCTTCTCTCCAGTTTTCATCAGAAGACGTTTCCTTTCTCACCACAAGCCTCTGCCACTTAATATCCTTCACAGATTCCTCAAAGACAGAGTTTCCAAACTGGGCAACGTAGTGTAAGCTTTAACTCTCTGAAATGAATGCACACGTCAGAGCAGTTTCTTGGAACGCTTCTTTCTGGGTTTTATTTCAGGATATTTCACTTTTGCCATAGTCTTCAATGCACTGCAAAATATCACTTTTTCAGTTTTACAGGAACAGTGTTCAAACACTGCCTTATGAGAAAAGAGGTATAACTCCTGAGTGGAATGCACACATCACAAAGCAGTTTCTCAGAAAGCTTCTCTCCAGTTTTATCTGGAGATATTTCCTATTTCCCACAGGCCTGAATGTGCTCCCAAATGTCCTTTCTCAGGTTCCACAGAAACAGTGATTTCAAACTGCTCAATCCAAAGAATGATTTAACTCTATGAGATGAATACACACATCACAAAGCAGTTTCAGAAAGCTTCTCCAGTTTTATCTGAAGATATTTCCTTTTCACCATAAGCCTCAAAGCGCTCCCAGTATCCCTTAGCTGACTAACCTAAAACAGTGTTAGAATACTGCTCAATGAAAAGAAGCTTAACTGTGTGAGTGGAATTCACGTGACCTAGAGCAGTTTCAGAAAGTTTCCTTCTGGTTTTATCTGAGGTATTTCTTTTCAGCATATTCTTAAGAGCATTCCCAAATGTCCTTTCTCAGGTTCCACAGAAACAGTGATTTCAAACTGCTCAATCCAAAGAATGATTTAACTCTATGAGATGAATACACATCACAAAGCAGTTGCTCAAAGCTTCTCTCCAGTTTTCATCGGAAGACGTTTCCTTTCTCACCACAAGCCTCTGCCACTTAATATCCTTCACAGATTCCTCAAAGACAGAGTTTCCAAACTGGGCAACGTAGTGTAAGCTTTAACTCTCTGAAATGAATGCACACGTCAGAGAGCAGTTTCTTGGAACTTCTTTCTGGTTTTATTTCAGGATATTTCACTTTTGCCATAGTCTTCAATGTGCTGCAAAATATCACTTTTCAGTTTTACAGGAACAGTGTTCAAACACTGCCTTATGAGAAAAGAGATAACACTCCCTGAGTGGAATGCACACATCACAAAGCAGTTCTCAGAAAGCTTCTCTCCAGTTTTTATCTGAAGATATTTCCTATTTCCCCACAGGCCTGAATGTGCTCCCGAATGTCCCTTCAGAATCCATCCATGACGCAGTTTCAAAACTGTAATAGAAAGAAAGTTTTATCTATGTGAGATGAATAGACATATCTATCACAAAGCAGTTTCACAGAAAGCTTCTTTCCAGTTTTGTCTGAGGATATTTCCTTTTTCACCATAGCCGTCCATATACTCCCAAATGTCCCTGGTAGCTTTTCTCCAAACGGGATTCCCCAATCCTCTATGAGAAGAAAAGTATAACTCTGTGAGTGGAATGCACACATCACAAAGCAGCTCCTCAGAAATCTTCTCTCCAGTATCTATCTGAAGATATTTCCATTTTCACCATAAGCCTCAAAGCGTTTCCAAGTATCCCTTAGCTGACTAACCTAAAACAGTGTTAGAATACTGCTCAATGAAAAGAGAAGCTTAACTGTGCGAGTGGACTTCACGTGACCTAGAGCAGTTTCACAGAAAGTCTCCTTCTGGTTTTTTTCAGAGGGTATTACTTTTTCAGCATATTCTTAAGAGTGTTCCAAAATGTCCTTTCTCAGGTCCCATAGAAACAGTGATTTCAAACTTCTCAATCAAAGAATGATTTATCTCTGTGAGATGAACACACACATCACAAAGCAGTTGCTCCAAAAGCTTCTCTCCAGTTTTCATCGGAAGACGTTTCCTTTCTCACCACAAGCCTCTGCCACTTAATATCCTTCACAGATTCCTCAAAGACAGAGTTTCCAAACTGGGCAACGTAGTGTAAGCTTTAACTCTGAAATGAATGCACACGTCAGAGCAGTTTCTTGGAATGCTTCTTTCTGGGTTTTATTTCAGGATATTTCACTTTTCACCATAGTCTTCAATGCACTGCAAAATATCACTTTTCAGTTTTACAGGAACAGTGTTCAAACACTGCCTTATGAGAAAAGAGGTATAACTCCCTGAGTGGAATGCACACATCACAAAGCAGTTTCTCAGAAAGCTTCTCTCCAGTTTTATCTGAAGATATTTCCTATTTCCCCACAGGCCTGAATGTGCTCCCAAATGTCCCTTGAATCCATCCATGACAGTTTCAAAACTGCGTAATAGAAAGAAAGTTTTATCTATGTGAGATGAATAGACATATCTATCACAAAGCAGTTTCACAGAAAGCTTCTTTCCAGTTTTGTCTGAGGATATTTCCTTTTCACCATAGCCATCCATATACTCCCGAATGTCCCTGGTAGCTTTTCTCCAAACAGGATTCCCCAATCCTCTATGAGAAGAAAAGTATAACTCTGAGTGGAATGCACACGTCACAAAGCAGCTCCTCAGAAATCTTCTCTCCAGTATCTATCTGAAGATATTTCCGTTTTCACCATAAGCCTCAAAGCGCTCCCGAGTATCCCTTAGCTGACTAACCTAAAACAGTGTTAGAATACTGCTCAATGAAAACAGAAGCTTAACTGTGTGAGTGGAATTCACGTGACCTAGAGCAGTTTCACAGAAAGTTTCCTTCTGGTTTTATCAGAGGTATTTCTTTTTCAGCATATTCTTAAGAGCATTCCCAAATGTCCTTTCTCAGGTTCCACAGAAACAGTGATTTCAAACTGCTCAATCCAAAGAATGATTTAACTCTATGAGATGAATACACATCACAAAGCAGTTGCTCAAAGCTTCTCTCCAGTTTTATCTGAAGATATTTCCTTTTCACCATAAGCCTCAAAGTGCTCCCAAATGTCCTTTCTCAGGTTCCACAGAAACAGTGATTTCAAACTGCTCAATCAAAGAATGATTTAACTCTATGAGATGAATACACACATCACAAAGCAGTTTCTCAGAAAGCTTCTTTCTGGGTTTTATTTCAGGATATTTCACTTTTCATAGTCTTCAATGCACTGCAAAATATCACTTTTCAGTTTTACAGGAACAGTGTTCAAACACTGCCTTATGAGAAAAGAGGTATAACTCTGAGTGGAATGCACACATCACAAAGCAGTTTCTCAGAAAGCTTCTCTCCAGTTTTATCTGAAGATATTTCCTATTTCCCACAGGCCTGAATGTGCTCCCAAATGTCCTTTCTCAGGTTCCACAGAAACAGTGATTTCAAACTGCTCAATCAAAGAATGATTTAACTCTGAGATGAATACACACATCACAAAGCAGTTTCAGAAAGCTTCTCTCCAGTTTTATCTGAAGATATTTCCTTTTCACCATAGCCATCCATATACTCCCGAATGTCCCTGGTAGCTTTTTCTCCAAACAGGATTCCCAATCCTCTATGAGAAGAAAAGTATAACTCTGTGAGTGGAATGCACATCACAAAGCAGTTTCACAGAAAGTTTCCTTCTGGTTTTATCTGAGGATATTTCTTTTCAGCATATTCTTAAGAGCGTTCCCAAATGTCCTTTCTCAGGTTCCACAGAAACAGTGATTTCAAACTGCTCAATCCAAAGAATGATTTAACTCTATGAGATGAATACACATCACAAAGCAGTTGCTCAAAGCTTCTCTCCAGTTTTATCTGAAGATATTTCCTTTTCACCATAAGCCTCAAAGTGCTCCCAAATGTCCTTTCTCAGGTTCCACAGAAACAGTGATTTCAAACTGCTCAATCAAAGAATGATTTAACTCTGAGATGAATACACATCACAAAGCAGTTTCTCAGAAAGCTTCTTTCTGGTTTTATTTCAGGATATTTCACTTTTCCATAGTCTTCAATGCACTGCAAAATATCACTTTTCAGTTTTACAGGAACAGTGTTCAAACACTGCCTTATGAGAAAAGAGGTATAACTCTGAGTGGAATGACACATCACAAAGCAGTTTCTCAGAAAGCTTCTCTCCAGTATTTAACTGAAGATATTTCCTATTTCCCACAGGCCTGAATGTGCTCCCAAATGTCCTTTCTCAGGTTCCACAGAAACAGTGATTTCAAACTGCTCAATCCAAAGAATGATTTAACTCTATGAGATGAATAGACATATCTATCACAAAGCAGTTTCACAGAAACATTCTTTACAGTTTTTCTCTGAGGATATTTCCTTTTTCACCGTAGCCATCCATATACTCCCGAATGCCCCGTGGTAGTTTTCTCTACAAACAGGATTGCCCAATCCTCTCTGAGAAGGATAGTATAACTCTTTGAGTGGAATGTGCACATCACAAAGCAGCTCCTCAGAGATCTTCTCCACAGTATCTATCTGAAGATATTTCCATTTTCACCATAAGCCTCAAAGAGCTCCCGGGTTTTCCTTTGCTGACTAACCACAAACAGTGTTAGAATACTGCCCAATGAAAATAGAAGCTTAACTGTGTGAGTGAAATTCACGTGACCTAGAGCAGTTTCACGGGAAGTTTCCTTCTGCTTTTTATATGAGGGTATTGCTTTTTCAGCATATTCTTAAGAGCGTTTACAAATGTACTTTCTCAGGTTACACAGAAACAGTGAAATCAAACTGCTCTATCCAAGGAATGATTTAACTCTATGAGATGAATACACATATCACAAAGCAGTTGCTCAGAAAGCTTCGCTCCAGTTTTCAATGGAAGACATTTTCTTTCTCACCACAAGCCTCTGGGTGCCACTTAATATCCTTCACAGATTCCTCAAAGACAGAGTTTCCAAACTGGGCAACGTAGTGTAAGCTTTAACTCTGAAATGAATGCACACGTCAGAGCAGTTTCTTGGAATGCTTCTTTCTGGTTTTATTTCAGGATATTTCACTTTTGCCATAGTCTTCAATGCTGCAAAATATCACTTTTCAGTTTTACAGGAACAGTGTTCAAACACTGCCTTATGAGAAAAGAGGTATAACTCCTGAGTGGAATGCACATCACAAAGCAGTTTCTCAGAAAGCTTCTCTCCAGTTTTATCTGAAGATATTTCCTATTTCCCACAGGCCTGAATGTGCTCCCAAATGTCCTTTCTCAGGTTCCACAGAAACAGTGATTTCAAACTGCTCAATCCAAAGAATGATTTAACTCTATGAGATGAATAGACATATCTATCACAAAGCAGTTTCAGAAAGCTTCTCCAGTTTTATCTGAGGATATTTCCTTTTCACCATAGCCATCCATATACTCCCAAATGTCCCTGGTAGCTTTTCTCCAAACAGGATTCCCAATCCTCTATGAGAAGAAAAGTATAACTCTGTGAGTGGAATGCACACATCACAAAGCAGCTCCTCGAAATCTTCTCTCCAGTATCTATCTGAAGATATTTCCTTTTCACCATAAGCCTCAAAGTGCTCCCAGTATCCCTTAGCTGACTAACCTAAAACAGTGTTAGAATACTGCTCAATGAAAACAGAAGCTTAACTGTGAGTGGAATTCACGTGACCTAGAGCAGTTTCAGAAAGTTTCCTTCTGGTTTTATTTCAGGATATTTCTTTTCAGCATATTCTTAAGAGCGTTCCCAAATGTCCTTTCTCAGGTTCCACAGAAACAGTGATTTCAAACTGCTCAATCCAAAGAATGATTGAACTCTATGAGATGAATACACACATCACAAAGCAGTTGCTCCAAAGCTTCTCTCCAGTTTTCATCTGAAGATATTTCCTTTTCACCATAGCCATCCATATACTCCCAAATGTCCTTTCTCAGGTTCCACAGAAACAGTGATTTCAAACTGCTCAATCCAAGAATGATTTAACTCTATGAGATGAATACACATCACAAAGCAGTTTCTCAGAAAGCTTCTTTCTGGGTTTTATTTCAGGATATTTCACTTTTCACCATAGTCTTCAATGCACTGCAAAATATCACGTTTTCAGTTTTACAGGAACAGTGTTCAAACACTGCCTTATGAGAAAAGTATAACTCTGAGTGGAATGCACATCACAAAGCAGTTTCTCAGAAAGCTTCTCCAGTTTTATCTGAAGATATTTCCTATTTCCCACAGGCCTGAATGTGCTCCCAAATGTCCTTTCTCAGTTCCACAGAAACAGTGATTTCAAACTGCTCAATCAAAGAATGATTTAACTCTGAGATGAATACACATCACAAAGCAGCTCCTCGAAATCTTCTCTCCAGTTTTATCTGAAGATATTTCCTTTTCACCATAGCCATCCATATACTCCCAAATGTCCTTTCTCAGGTTCCACAGAAACAGTGATTTCAAACTGCTCAATGAAAACAGAAGCTTAACTGTGTGAGTGGAATTCACGTGACCTAGAAAAGTTTCACAGAAAGTTTCCTTCTGGTTTTATCTGAGGATATTTCTTTTTCATCATATTCTTAAGGGTGTTCTCCAATATCCTTTCTCAGTTTCCGGAAAAACATTGATTTCAAACTGCTCAATCCGAAGAATGATTTAACTCTATGAGATGAATACACATCACAAAGCAGTTGCTCAGAAAGCTTCTCTCCAGTTTTCATCTGAAGATATTTCCTTTTCACCATAGTCTTCAATGCTGCAAAATATCACTTTTCAGTTTTACAGAACAGTGTTCAAACACTGCCTTATGAGAAAAGAGGTATAACTCCTGAGTGGAATGCACACGTCACAAAGCAGCTCCTCGAAATCTTCTCTCCAGTATCTATCTGAAGATATTTCCTTTTCACCATAGTCTTCAATGCACTGCAAAATATCACTTTTCAGTTTTACAGAACAGTGTTCAAACACTGCCTTATGAGAAAAGAGGTATAACTCCTGAGTGGAATGCACACGTCAGAGCAGTTTCTTGGAACTTCTTTCTGGGTTTTATTTCAGGATATTTCACTTTTCCATAGTCTTCAATGCTGCAAAATATCACTTTTCAGTTTTACAGGAACAGTGTTCAAACACTGCCTTATGAGAAAAGAGGTATAACTCCTGAGTGGAATGCACACATCACAAAGCAGTTTCTCAAGCTTCTCTCCAGTTTTATCTGAAGATATTTCCTATTTCCCACAGGCCTGAATGTGCTCCCAAATGTCCTTTCTCAGTTCCACAGAAACAGTGATTTCAAACTGCTCAATCAAAGAATGATTTAACTCTATGAGATGAATAGACTTATCTATCACAAAACAGTTTCACAGAAAACTTCTTTCTAGTTTTTGTCTGAGGATACTTCCTTTTTCACCATAACCTTCCATATACTCCCAAATGCCCCTGGCAGCATTTTCTCCAAATGGAATTCCCCAATACTCTATGAGAAAAAAGGTATAAATCTGTGAGTGGAACGCACACATCACAAAGCAGCTCCTCAGAAATCTTCTCTCCAGTATCTATCTGAAGATATTTCGTTTTCACCATAAGCCTCAAAGCACTCCCGAGTATCCCTTAGCTGACTAACCTAAAACAGTGTTAGAATACTGCTCAATGAAAACAGAAGCTTAACTGTGCGAGTGGACTTCACGTGACCTAGAGCAGTTTCACAGAAAGTTTCCTTCTGGTTTTATCAGAGTGTATTTCTTTTTCAGCATATTCTTAAGAGTGTTCCCAAATGTCCTTTCTCAGGTTCCACAGAAACAGTGATTTCAAACTGCACATTCCAAAGAATAACTTCACTCTATGAGATGAATGCACATCACAAAGCAGTTGCTCAAAGCTTCTCTCCAGTTTTATCTGAAGATATTTCCTTTTCACCATAGCCATCCATATACTCCCAAATGTCCTTTCTCAGGTTCCACAGAAACAGTGATTTCAAACTGCTCAATCAAAGAATGATTTAACTCTATGAGATGAATACACATCACAAAGCAGTTTCTCAGAAAGCTTCTTTCTGGGTTTTATTTCAGGATATTTCACTTTTCACCATAGTCTTCAATGCTGCAAAATATCACTTTTCAGTTTTACAGGAACAGTGTTCAAACACTGCCTTATGAGAAAAGAGGTATAACTCCTGAGTGGAATGCACATCACAAAGCAGTTGCTCAAAGCTTCTCTCCAGTTTTATCTGAAGATATTTCTTTTCAGCATATTCTTAAGAGCGTTCCCAAATGTCCTTTCTCAGTTCCACAGAAACAGTGATTTCAAACTGCTCAATCCAAAGAATGATTTAACTCTGAGATGAATACACATCACAAAGCAGTTTCAGAAAGCTTCTCCAGTTTTATCTGAAGATATTTCCTATTTCCCCACAGGCCTGAATGTGCTCCCAAATGTCCTTTCTCAGTTCCACAGAAACAGTGATTTCAAACTGCTCAATCAAAGAATGATTTAACTCTGAGATGAATACACATCACAAAGCAGTTTCTCAGAAAGCTTCTCCAGTTTTATCTGAAGATATTTCTTTTCACCATAGCCATCCATATACTCCCAAATGTCCTTTCTCAGTTCCACAGAAACAGTGATTTCAAACTGCTCAATCAAAGAATGATTTAACTCTATGAGATGAATAGACATATCTATCACAAAGCAGTTTCAGAAAGCTTCTTTCCAGTTTTGTCTGAGGATATTTCCTTTTCACCATAGCCATCCATATACTCCCAAATGTCCCTGGTAGCTTTTCTCCAAAGGATTCCCCAATCCTCTATGAGAAGAAAAGTATAACTCTGTGAGTGGAATGCACACGTCACAAAGCAGCTCCTCGGAAATCTTCTCTCCAGTATCTATCTGAAGATATTTCCTTTTCACCATAAGCCTCAAAGCTCCCGAGTATCCCTTAGCTGACTAACCTAAAACAGTGTTAGAATACTGCTCAATGAAAACAGAAGCTTAACTGTGAGTGGAATTCACGTGACCTAGAGCAGTTTCACAGAAAGTTTCCTTCTGGTTTTATTTCAGGATATTTCTTTTCAGCATATTCTTAAGAGCGTTCCCAAATGTCCTTTCTCAGGTTCCACAGAAACAGTGATTTCAAACTGCTCAATCCAAAGAATGATTTAACTCTATGAGATGAATACACACATCACAAAGCAGTTGCTCCAAAGCTTCTCTCCAGTTTTCATCGGAAGACGTTTCCTTTCTCACCACAAGCCTCCGGTGCCACTTAATATCCTTCACAGATTCCTCAAGACAGAGTTTCCAAACTGGGCAACGTAGTGTAAGTTTTAACTCTCTGAAATGAATGTACACGTCAGAGAGCAGTTTTTTGGAACACTTCTTTCTGGATTTTATTTCAGGATATTTCAATTTTGCCATAGTCTTCAATGCGCTTAAAATATCACTCTTTCAGTTTTACAGGAACAGTGTTCAAACACTGCCTTATGAGAAAAGAGGTATAATGACCTGTGGAATGCACACATCACAAAGCAGTTTCTCAGAAATCTTCTCTCCAGTTTTTATCTGAAGATATTTCCTATTTCCCCACAGGCCTGAATGTGCTCCCAAATGTCCTTTCTCAGGTTCCACAGAAACAGTGATTTCAAACTGCTCAATCAAAGAATGATTTAACTCTATGAGATGAATAGACATATCTATCACAAAGCAGTTTCACAGAAAGCTTCTTTCCAGTTTTTGTCTGAGGATATTTCCTTTTCACCATAGCCATCCATATACTCCCAAATGTCCCTGGTAGCTTTTTCTCCAAATGGGATTCCCCAATCCTCTATGAGAAGAAAAGTATAACTCTGTGAGTGGAATGCACACGTCACAAAGCAGCTCCTCGAAATCTTCTCTCCAGTTTTTATCTGAAGATATTTCCATTTTCACCATAAGCCTCAAAGTGCTCCCGAGTATCCCTTAGCTGACTAACCTAAAACAGTGTTAGAATACTGCTCAATGAAAACAGAAGCTTAACTGTGTGAGTGGAATTCACGTGACCTAGAGCAGTTTCACAGAAAGTTTCCTTCTGGTTTTATCAGAGGATATTTCTTTTCAGCATATTCTTAAGAGCGTTCCCAAATGTCCTTTCTCAGTTCCACAGAAACAGTGATTTCAAACTGCTCAATCCAAAGAATGATTTAACTCTATGAGATGAATACACACATCACAAAGCAGTTGCTCTGAAAGCTTCTCTCCAGTTTTTATCTGAAGATATTTCCTTTTCACCATAGCCATCCATATACTCCCAAATGTCCTTTCTCAGGTTCCACAGAAACAGTGATTTCAAACTGCTCAATGAAAACAGAAGCTTAACTGTGAGTGGAATGCACACGTCAGAGCAGTTTCTTGGAACTTCTTTCTGGTTTTATTTCAGGATATTTCACTTTTCACCATAGTCTTCAATGCTGCAAAATATCACTTTTCAGTTTTACAGGAACAGTGTTCAAACACTGCCTTATGAGAAAAGAGGTATAACTCTCTGAGTGGAATGCACACATCACAAAGCAGTTTCTCAGAAAGCTTCTCTCCAGTTTTTATCTGAAGATATTTCCTATTTCCCCACAGGCCTGAATGTGCTCCCAAATGTCCTTTCTCAGTTCCACAGAAACAGTGATTTCAAACTGCTCAATCCAAAGAATGATTTAACTCTATGAGATGAATAGACATATCTATCACAAAGCAGTTTCACAGAAAGCTTCTTTCCAGTTTTTGTCTGAGGATATTTCCTTTTCACCATAGCCGTCCATATACTCCCAAATGTCCCCTGGTAGCTTTTTCTCCAAAGGATTCCCCAATCCTCTATGAGAAGAAAAGTATAACTCTGTGAGTGGAATGCACATCACAAAGCAGCTCCTCGAAATCTTCTCTCCAGTATCTATCTGAAGATATTTCCTTTTCACCATAAGCCTCAAAGCGCTCCCAGTATCCCTTAGCTGACTAACCAAAAACAGTGTTAGAATACTGCTCAATGAAAACAGAAGCTTAACTGTGCAAGTGGAATTCACGTGACCTAGAGCAGTTTCACAGAAAGTTTCCTTCTGGTTTTATCTGAGGATATTTCTTTTCAGCATATTCTTAAGAGCATTCCCAAATGTCCTTTCTCAGTTCCACAGAAACAGTGATTTCAAACTGCTCAATGAAAACAGAAGCTTAACTGTGAGTGGAATGCACATCACAAAGCAGTTTCAGAAAGCTTCTCCAGTTTTTATCTGAAGATATTTCCTTTTCACCATAGTCTTCAATGCGCTGCAAAATATCACTTTTCAGTTTTACAGAACAGTGTTCAAACACTGCCTTATGAGAAAAGAGGTATAACTCTGAGTGGAATGCACATCACAAAGCAGTTTCACAGAAAGTTTCTTCTGGTTTTATTTCAGGATATTTCACTTTTGCCATAGTCTTCAATGCTGCAAAATATCACTTTTCAGTTTTACAGAACAGTGTTCAAACACTGCCTTATGAGAAAAGAGGTATAACTCTGAGTGGAATGCACATCACAAAGCAGTTTCACAGAAAGCTTCTTTCTGGTTTTATTTCAGGATATTTCACTTTTCCATAGTCTTCAATGCGCTGCAAAATATCACTTTTCAGTTTTACAGAACAGTGTTCAAACACTGCCTTATGAGAAAAGAGGTATAACTCTGAGTGGAATGCACATCACAAAGCAGTTTCACAGAAAGTTTCCTTCTGGTTTTATTTCAGGATATTTCACTTTTGCCATAGTCTTCAATGCTGCAAAATATCACTTTTCAGTTTTACAGAACAGTGTTCAAACACTGCCTTATGAGAAAAGAGGTATAACTCTGAGTGGAATGCACATCACAAAGCAGTTTCACAGAAAGTTTCCTTCTGGTTTTATTTCAGGATATTTCACTTTTCCATAGTCTTCAATGCGCTGCAAAATATCACTTTTCAGTTTTACAGAACAGTGTTCAAACACTGCCTTATGAGAAAAGAGGTATAACTCCTGAGTGGAATGCACATCACAAAGCAGCTCCTCGAAATCTTCTCTCCAGTATCTATCTGAAGATATTTCCTTTTCACCATAGTCTTCAATGCTGCAAAATATCACTTTTCAGTTTTACAGAACAGTGTTCAAACACTGCCTTATGAGAAAAGAGGTATAACTCTGAGTGGAATGCACATCACAAAGCAGTTTCTCAGAAAGCTTCTCTCCAGTTTTTATCTGAAGATATTTCCTTTTCACCATAGTCTTCAATGCTGCAAAATATCACTTTTCAGTTTTACAGAACAGTGTTCAAACACTGCCTTATGAGAAAAGAGGTATAACTCTGAGTGGAATGCACATCACAAAGCAGTTTCACAGAAAGCTTCTTTCCAGTTTTTGTCTGAGGATATTTCCTTTTCACCATAGTCTTCAATGCTGCAAAATATCACTTTTCAGTTTTACAGAACAGTGTTCAAACACTGCCTTATGAGAAAAGAGGTATAACTCTGAGTGGAATGCACATCACAAAGCAGTTGCTCAAAGCTTCTCTCCAGTTTTTATCTGAAGATATTTCCTTTTCACCATAGTCTTCAATGCTGCAAAATATCACTTTTCAGTTTTACAGAACAGTGTTCAAACACTGCCTTATGAGAAAAGAGGTATAACTCCTGAGTGGAATGCACATGTCACAAAGCAGCTCCTCGAAATCTTCTCTCCAGTATCTATCTGAAGATATTTCTTTTCAGCATATTCTTAAGAGTGTTCCCAAATGTCCTTTCTCAGGTTCCACAGAAACAGTGATTTCAAACTGCTCAATCCAAAGAATGATTTAACTCTATGAGATGAATACACACATCACAAAGCAGTTTCTCAGAAAGCTTCTTTCCAGTTTTGTCTGAGGATATTTCCTTTTCACCATAGTCTTCAATGCGCTGCAAAATATCACTTTTCAGTTTTACAGGAACAGTGTTCAAACACTGCCTTATGAGAAAAGAGGTATAACTCCTGAGTGGAATGCACATCACAAAGCAGTTTCACAGAAAGCTTCTTTCCAGTTTTGTCTGAGGATATTTCCTTTTCACCATAGTCTTCAATGCGCTGCAAAATATCACTTTTCAGTTTTACAGGAACAGTGTTCAAACACTGCCTTATGAGAAAAGAGGTATAACTCCTGAGTGGAATGCACATCACAAAGCAGTTTCACAGAAAGCTTCTTTCCAGTTTTGTCTGAGGATATTTCCTTTTCACCATAGTCTTCAATGCGCTGCAAAATATCACTTTTCAGTTTTACAGGAACAGTGTTCAAACACTGCCTTATGAGAAAAGAGGTATAACTCCTGAGTGGAATGCACATCACAAAGCAGTTTCACAGAAAGCTTCTTTCCAGTTTTGTCTGAGGATATTTCCTTTTCACCATAGTCTTCAATGCGCTGCAAAATATCACTTTTCAGTTTTACAGGAACAGTGTTCAAACACTGCCTTATGAGAAAAGAGGTATAACTCCTGAGTGGAATGCACACATCACAAAGCAGTTTCTCAGAAAGCTTCTCCAGTTTTATCTGAAGATATTTCTTTTCAGCATATTCTTAAGAGTGTTCCCAAATGTCCTTTCTCAGGTTCCACAGAAACAGTGATTTCAAACTGCTCAATCCAAAGAATGATTTAACTCTATGAGATGAATACACATCACAAAGCAGTTTCTCAGAAAGCTTCTCCAGTTTTATCTGAAGATATTTCTTTTCAGCATATTCTTAAGAGTGTTCCCAAATGTCCTTTCTCAGTTTCACAGAAAGCTTCTTTCCAGTTTTGTCTGAGGATATTTCCTTTTCACCATAGTCTTCAATGCGCTGCAAAATATCACTTTTCAGTTTTACAGGAACAGTGTTCAAACACTGCCTTATGAGAAAAGAGGTATAACTCCTGAGTGGAATGCACATCACAAAGCAGTTTCTCAGAAAGCTTCTCCAGTTTTATCTGAAGATATTTCCTTTTCACCATAGTCTTCAATGCGCTGCAAAATATCACTTTTCAGTTTTACAGGAACAGTGTTCAAACACTGCCTTATGAGAAAAGAGGTATAACTCCTGAGTGGAATGCACATCACAAAGCAGTTTCACAGAAAGTTTCCTTCTGGTTTTATGGTTTTCACATTTAGTCTCTAATCATCTTGAATTAATTTTCGTATAAGGAGTAAGGAAAGGATCCAGTTTCAGCTTTCTACTTATGGCTAGCCAATTTTCCCAGCACCATTTATTAAATAGGAATCCTTTCCCCATTTCTTGTTTCTCTCAGGTTTGTCAAAGATCAGATGGCTGTAGATGTGTGGTATTATTTCTGAGGACTCTGTTCTGTTCCATTGGTCTATATCTCTGTTTTGGTACCAGTACCATGCTGTTTTGGTTACTGTAGCCTTGTAGTATAGTTTGAAGTCAGGTAGCGTGATGCCTCCAGCTTTGTTCTTTTGACTTAGGATTGTCTTGGAGATGCGGGCTCTTTTTGGTTCCATATGAACTTTAAAGCAGTTTTTCCAATTCTGTGAAGAAGCTCATTGGTAGCTTGATGGGGATGGCATTGAATCTATAAATTACCTTGGGCAGTATGGCCATTTTCACGATATTGATTCTTCCTATCCATGAGCATGGTATGTTCTTCCATTTGTTTGTGTCCTCTTTTATTTCACTGAGCAGTGGTTTGTAGTTCTCCTTGAAGAGGTCCTTTACATCCCTTGTAAGTTGGATTCCTAGGTATTTTATTCTCTTTGAAGCAATTGTGAATGGAAGTTCATTCCTGATTTGGCTCTCTGTTTGACTGTCACTGGTGTATAAGAATGCTTGTGATTTTTGCACATTAATTTTGTATCCTGAGACTTTGCTGAAGTTGCTTATCAGCTTAAGGAGATTTTGGGCTGAGACAATGGGGTTTTCTAAATATACAATCATGTCATCTGCAAACAGGGACAATTTGAATTCTTCTTTTCCTATCTGAATCCCCTTGATTTCTTTCTCTTGCCTGATTGCCCTAGCCAGAACTTCCAACACTGTGTTGAATAGGAGTGGTGAGAGAGGGCATCCCTGTCTTGTGCCCGTTTTCAAAGGGAATTTTTCCAGTTTTTGCCCATTCAGTATGATATTGGCTGTGGGTTTGTCATAAATAGCTCTTATGATTTTGAGGTACGTTGCATCAATACCGAATTTATTGAGCGTTTTTAGCATGAAGGGCTGTTGAATTTTGTCAAATCCTTTTCTGCATCTATTGAGATAATCATGTGTTTCTTGTCTTTGGTTCTGTTTATATGCTGGATTATGTTTATTGATTTGCGAATGTTGAACCAGCCTTGCATCCCAGGGATGAAGCCCACTTGATCATGGTGGATAAGCTTTTGATGTGCTGCTGAATCCGGTTTGCCAGTATTTTATTGAGGATTTTTGCATCGATGTTCATCAGGGATATTGGTCTAAAATTCTCTTTTTGTTGTGTCTCTGCCAGGCTTTGGTATCAGGATGATGTTGGCCTCATAAAATGAGTTAGGAGGATTCCCTCTTTTCTATTGATTGGAATAGTTTCAGAAGGAATGGTACCAGCTCCTCCTTGTACCTCTGGTAGAATTCAGCTGTGAATCCATCTGGTCCTGGACTTTTTGGTTGGTAGGCTATTAATTATTGCCTCAATTTCAGAGCCTACTATTGGTCTATTCAGATTCAACTTCTTCCTGGTTTAGTCTTGGAAGAGTGTAAGTGTCCAGGAAATTATCCATTTCTTCTAGATTTTCAGTTTATTTGCGTAGAGGTGTTTATAGTATTCTCTGATGGTAGTTTGTATTTCTGTGGGGTCGGTGGTGATATCCCTTTATCATTTTTAATTGCATCTATTTGATTCTTCTCTCTTTTCTTCTTTATTAGTCTTGCTAGTGGTCTGTCAATTTTGTTGATCTTTTCAAAAACCAACTCCTGGATTCATTGATTTTTGGAGGGTTTTTGTGTCTCTATCTCCTTCAGTTCTGCTCTGATCTTAGTTATTTCTTGCCTTCTGCTAGCTTTTGAATGTGTTTGCTCTTGCTTCTCTAGTTCTTTTAATTGTGATGTTAGAGTGTCAATTTTAGATCTTTCCTGCTTTCTCTTGTGGGCATTTAGTGCTATAAATTTCCCTCTACACACTGCTTTAAATGTGTCCCAGAGATTCTGGTATGTTGTATCTTTGTTCTCATTGGTTTCAAAGAACATCTTTATTTCTGCCTTCATTTCGTTATGTACCCAGTAGTCATTCAGGAGCAGGTTGTTCAGTTTCCATGTAGTTGAGCGGTTTTGATTGAGTTTCTTAGTCCTGAGTTCTAGTTTGATTGCACTGTGGTCTGAGAGACAGTTTGTTATAATTTCTGTTCTTGTACATTTGCTGAGAGTGCTTTACTTCCAATTATGTGGTCAATTTTGGAGTAAGTGCGATGTGGTGCTGAGAAGAATGTATATTCTGTTGATTTTAGTTCAAATGTCAACTCAAAGTACCCTGGAGAGAAGACAGATGTCAACATATAAGTCCAGTTAAGCTAAAGCTCCAGAGACGGTTATTTTTTGGGATAGGGTTCTAATCTCTCGTTTCCGCCGAATCTAAGATGAGCATTCGCCTGCCCTAAAAGTGCCGATAGCAAGCGCTATTTCTGGAGTCACAGTACATCTTGACAGTTTTCACAGAAAAATCTGCCACTTAATATCCTTCACAGATTCCTCAAAGACAGAGTTTCCAAACTGGGCAACGTAGTGTAAGCTTTAACTCTGAAATGAATGCACACGTCACAAAGCAGTTTCTCAGAAAGCTTCTCTCCAGTTTTATCTGAAGATATTTCCTTTTCACCATAGTCTTCAATGCTGCAAAATATCACTTTTCAGTTTTACAGGAACAGTGTTCAAACACTGCCTTATGAGAAAAGAGGTATAACTCCTGAGTGGAATGCACATCACAAAGCAGTTTCACAGAAAGCTTCTTTCCAGTTTTGTCTGAGGATATTTCCTTTTCACCATAGTCTTCAATGCTGCAAAATATCACTTTTCAGTTTTACAGGAACAGTGTTCAAACACTGCCTTATGAGAAAAGAGGTATAACTCCTGAGTGGAATGCACACATCACAAAGCAGTTTCTCAGAAAGCTTCTCTCCAGTTTTATCTGAAGATATTTCCTTTTCACCATAGTCTTCAATGCTGCAAAATATCACTTTTCAGTTTTACAGGAACAGTGTTCAAACACTGCCTTATGAGAAAAGAGGTATAACTCCTGAGTGGAATGCACACATCACAAAGCAGTTTCACAGAAAGCTTCTTTCCAGTTTTGTCTGAGGATATTTCCTTTTCACCATAGTCTTCAATGCTGCAAAATATCACTTTTCAGTTTTACAGGAACAGTGTTCAAACACTGCCTTATGAGAAAAGAGGTATAACTCCTGAGTGGAATGCACACATCACAAAGCAGTTTCACAGAAAGTTTCCTTCTGGTTTTATTTCAGGATATTTCACTTTTCACCATAGTCTTCAATGCTGCAAAATATCACTTTTCAGTTTTACAGGAACAGTGTTCAAACACTGCCTTATGAGAAAAGAGGTATAACTCCTGAGTGGAATGCACATCACAAAGCAGTTTCACAGAAAGTTTCCTTCTGGTTTTATTTCAGGATATTTCACTTTTCACCATAGTCTTCAATGCTGCAAAATATCACTTTTCAGTTTTACAGGAACAGTGTTCAAACACTGCCTTATGAGAAAAGAGGTATAACTCCTGAGTGGAATGCACATCACAAAGCAGTTTCTCAGAAAGCTTCTCTCCAGTTTTATCTGAAGATATTTCCTTTTCACCATAGTCTTCAATGCTGCAAAATATCACTTTTCAGTTTTACAGGAACAGTGTTCAAACACTGCCTTATGAGAAAAGAGGTATAACTCCTGAGTGGAATGCACATCACAAAGCAGTTTCACAGAAAGCTTCTTTCCAGTTTTGTCTGAGGATATTTCCTTTTCACCATAGTCTTCAATGCTGCAAAATATCACTTTTCAGTTTTACAGGAACAGTGTTCAAACACTGCCTTATGAGAAAAGAGGTATAACTCCTGAGTGGAATGCACATCACAAAGCAGTTTCTCAGAAAGCTTCTCTCCAGTTTTATCTGAAGATATTTCCTTTTCACCATAGTCTTCAATGCTGCAAAATATCACTTTTCAGTTTTACAGGAACAGTGTTAAATAGATTAAAACAGTAACCTATGTGAACTGTTTTCTGACCCCAGTTCCTTTGCTCAACCTAGGCTCCTATTGGAAGCCAATTTAAGCCTTACAGATGGCATACACATACCCAACTTACATTCGACGATTTGAAAGTTAATAATTCATCTTAAAACAAGTATTGCGATTCCGAGCTAACAGTTTCCAGGCACCAGGAGAACATACTGGCTGTAAGGAAAGTATGGCGATGTAAATATCACACTTTAACCAAAACTCATAGTCGTAAAAGTTTAAAACCTCCACCGTTTTCAATAGCACCGTAGAGTGCGTAATCTTCCGGTTACCGAGTTTGTTAGCCCTTCCACCAGAATTCTATTTCAGGACATGGTGCCCTTCAATGAGAAGGTGGTGACGCTTCAAAATCCAAACATCACCGTTGAGCATGTCTCAAAATGACTGTTCAGCTGAGTAGGGAAATCGACGACGCTAACCTTAATCACAAAACACGTGTACCTGGGTACCCTTTAAAGCTTCGGTCAACTACCTATCGGGAAACATTTCAAAATTACTTTCATCTTTTTAGGCTTTTCATGTACGCCAAATGCGACGCTCCCATACTTTATCTACTTCTCATGGGGACTTGCATCTAGGATGCAACTTGTTCAAGATTTGAACCAGTTTTGCGCGACTTTTAGATGGAATACATAAAATAACTAACGTGACAACAGCCAGTACACATTGCAGCCCATGAAGTCTCCACCTGCCACTCGGTTTCTTGCTAATGGATAAGGTTGTGCAAACTGGGAGGGATATTCAGTAAAAAGCCCCTGCTGCATTTACCTCTCAAAGCAATAAAATCAGGCATGACCCACTCGCTTTTCAGTAGTTTCTCCATTGGATGTTTCATATACAAAGCTGTTAAGCTATTGTGAACCCGTCAGTGCCTTATACAGGTTTATGCTTATTCCTATTTAAGTTACGGGCTTAAAAACTCCATTGAAACGGCCTTTTTAATCATGATCATAGTAAACGATATGATTTGTTCTGTGCACTGCCGATAAGCTGCAGAACGAAGTGATCTTAGTTGAAAGAATTCCTGATCGAAATGCCGCATTTCATTCACGGACTGTGTTGAAAAGTGAAGCCTGAGACAATCACCGGGTAGACACCCCTATTAAAAAAAAATGGGGTAGCCCTGTTTCAGGACCTGCTCATCAAGGTTGTTGGCTAAGTGTAAACGGTTCGCCTAACGCCAGGTGGATAAGGTACCCATGTAAACCTTACAAAGCAGAATTTTGGCCCGTGTCTGCTCACAGGATCTTCTCCGCTTGCTTATCAGACATTCCTAGAGGACTTTTTACGGTCCAAGGCTCAAGCCCCTACTTCCTATGGCGTCGGCTTAATATCCGTCACAGTCAGTGAATGAAGACATAATTGTACCTGCACACGGATGGCCACATTTGTATAGAGTTTTTTCTGCTGCCCAAGTGGGCGTGTAGTTTCTAAAACATGAGTCCCTCTGTCATGGTAACTTCCTTTCCTAACTTGAGAAGAAAATAAAAATAACTCAGCTGATACAGGTTCATTAAGCTTTCAGAGTGTAAGCGTATAACAAAGCCTAATTCCCTGCTGCACATGTATGTCCCAGTTTCACGTAGACCGCCATTAGTACGTTCAGCTTGCGACTTGTATTCCTTCTTCCCATGCTTTGTTCCGTTCTTGGACTCGGTATCACCTTACTCCATAAAACTTTTGGTGGAATCAAAGGCTCTCTTTTTTTGCTCTTTCTCTCGCTATTTCGTGTACTCAAACAGTGTTGATAAGGACTCCAATGAAAGAAACATAAATCGCCGGCGTGAGGTAAGAACTTCTAGAGCAGTATTCGGAGGATTGACTAAATCTTGCGGAGCACCAAAGTACTCGGATGAATGAAATGCTGAACCAAAAAACAGAAGTTGCAGTAAGCTAATGTTCCACTCAGGTATAACGAGTCCACGAAAGATTTTAAAAATTGGCTGACCAGATGACATAATGGAGGGTACTGAAAATAACCATGACAGGTAGTACTAGTTTAACTCCTATTTCGAATTCTTTACAGGTTCCTGCATCAGCACACCAATTAATTAGCCCTGAACAAATTGCTTATACTAGTATTTTATGCCGATTCTTAGGCGACTCAGAGGAAATGTCACGGCATCGGTTGTCTGCAAAGAGTGAAATCCACCCTAAATTGAAGTTGCTAGAGTGAAAAAGTAACTTCTACTTCGTAACTGATGAGAAGAAAGGTTTTTAGGCCGTTCGGATGTATGAGTGGTCACTTTCGCTGTTTAGGGCAAAACTTTCGTAATGACAAGCGGAAGGGTAAGCTCATGAACCAAAGACAGGATCCATTCCTCCAGCTAAAGCCAGTAATCGCTCATCTGAAATACCATGTCTTTTCTGGAATACTAAATAGAGTATCGGAATGAATTCTAGGGCAATCAAGGATCATAATGGCCCTTAATGACCCATTTAACCTCAAAACCTTCCGCTGCAGCAACAGAACGTGGGGACATGGGCGGGTAAGAAGGACTTGTGCAACTTTACTTACCGCTCACCAGAGACTTTGAGGCCGTCAAAAATGCTCCGCTACTGCGACTATTTTCGCAAGTAGACAACGTTCCATAATTCTGCCCCTTTCGGAAAGTAACCGAGTGCCAAGTTTCCCCTGTAGCTCTCACCTTGTAACTGAAGAGAGACAACGTAATCAACATAAATTATGAAAACGAAGTTTGACAGTATCCTAGGTTCGGATTTTCTTTTTAGACATCTCTGAGATTCTGCAACTATAAGAGGTCTCAAAAGATAGCGCGATTCCCAAAACGTTGTAATCCGACAGTTACCCTGGTTTTTGATGACACCGACCTGCCTTTCTCCGCCTTCCTTCCTTGGATATTTCGACGTAGGCGCGATTTGCTTCCTTTAAGAACTAGTAGATCCTCTTGGGAGCGGCAGCTGAGAGCTGCGTTCCACAGACTAGTTAATCTCAAACACCTTTCGTTTTTGAGGACAAGGGGATTAACAGAACCTAATCGGGAGAATACCCCTGAGAAGAAAGTTTCCTTCCTAGTCCGGTAAAAGCCTCAAAACGGCAGGGCAATGGGTAAATGTCTCTTGTTTGATTTTAACGAAAATTCGAGGGTTTTTCTCAACCGATGAAATGTATACACGGCCACATTTACTGGCCCCCGGAGTGTGCTTCAGCTGGGTCAAATACATGCGAGCTTTCCCTTTTTTGAGGCTGGTTCCTTGGGCATATAGAAAATGATACCAGTCAGTATGTGCTCTCAGAAAATGGCTATCACAATTGCTCATTTAAAATGTGCCTAACTCACAAAGTTTCGAAAACTGGTTTTAAGACTTTCAAATAGCTATCCTATAAACCTTTTACAGTTTTGAGCAGTCAGCATATCCCATTCTCTTCATGATGCAGTACAAACTACAAGAAACAGCGTAGCCATTTTGACAGTTTTTCAAAAGGTATGGTAAACCCATACAGGTCTAGTGCCAGTGTTCCACTTAGTGCTCCAAAAGCAGAGGGCTTATCAAATAGGTTTATCAGACAGTTCTCGAAGTTATCAAATGGCCATAGAAGGTTACCAGGCAGAGTTCACCTAAACGTGTCAAAAGCTCTTATTGCAAAAGTCAACCTTCACAGGCTTCGCTCTCCCCTTGGCTAATCTGATCGCAAGCCCTTTTGGTCCACTTAAAAGGGCAAATACTTTTTCAAAACTGAGCGTACGAATGCACTTTCCATCCCGCGTCACTGGATCAGACTAGAAAGTGTGGCTTACTTCATCCGGAAACTGCTGCACAGTAAATTGAGACCCATGATGAAGGGTCCCTAATCGAGAGAGTATAATTAGCTCTGAGCACTGCCCTACTGTGCATCTCACAGACAATGGGAAAGCCCTCCTAACAGCAAGGGAAACAGAGCACAAAACATGATACCATTTCTCAGAAAAAGCTGTACACTATGCTGGGTTTTGAGCAAATAACACCCCTAAAGGATTTTCGTTTAACGCTTCTCAGCTTTATCTGAAGGTTGGCTATGTTACTTCGTTCTTTTCGACCGTATGCTTTTTCCATCAGTTATTTCTAAGGGCATGAGCCATGACGTAATCCCATTTACCCCCCAGTCCCCCAATTCGATGCGGTCCTAATTTGCCGAGGTCCCTTAATAGGACGACAGTATGCAACCGAAGTCCAGAACATTTTACTGCTCCTCGAATGCCGAGTAAAGCTGAATAGCGCACACGATTCCCAACCTTAAAGGCTCTCGTATCTAACACCCCCTGAATGTGGCCAGCAGTTTCTGAACATCTTTCCGGACAGTGGCATAAGGATTATATCTACATGACTTTTACTGTCTTTTTGATGCCTGTACACATCAGCCACCGTATACACGTGTTACTAATAAAGTATGTTTTGCACCTCATGGGTCTGACCCAACCTTAACAATTACAGTGCTAGATTGCCATCCTGGAGTAAATACACTTGTCTAAGTCTGGACATGCTCATGAGTTCCAGCAAAGTGGCATAACCTACAAGTGAGTTCTCGGAGGTTAACCAAACAAAGAATAGACCTGGTGAAGAGGTTATAAAAAGTAGATTAATAGTGGGACACAAGCGAGGAGCTACTTCCCTCATATGGACCTTGGTCACTGTTCCAGAAGCGGTGAGATAAGTGGGTACCAGTATTACCTCGCCCCTATTTTGAGTAACCACCTCAAGCTAACAACCAGCCTATTAGTAGCGAAGCCCTGAGCCTAACACAATGAGGCCTTACCCAGCTTAATGCTGGCGTTGCATAAGACACGTGAAGCAACCCCCTAAGCGCTGGACAATGAAGGGATAATGTACTACCTCAAATTAGATCTTTCAACATGCAGTGAGATCACAATCACAGCAAACTAACTTGGTAACTTCTTGTGCGTCACGAGAAATTAGTACAGTGGACTTTGATGGGCTCCAGTTTCAAATACAGTTTAACGGGCCGATGGGTCCCTGTTCTAATGCGAGAGTGACCCAAGTTTCATAAAATTTCCATGAGAAGATCTAGAGCGCAACTCCTCAGAAAGATATGGGTGTAATCCGTATGACCCAGTAACAGCCAACTCAGTAAGCCGTTTTATACCGGTACTTCTTGAAGCCCTGACTCCAAACAAATTCTGAACTTTCTTCCACAGAAACAGTGATTTCAAACTGCTCAATCCAAAGAATGATTTAACTCTATGAGATGAATATACACATCACAAAGCAGTTGCTCAAAGCTTCTCTCCAGTTTTCATCAGAAGACGTTTCCTTTCTCACCACAAGCCTCTGGGTGCCACTTAATATCCCTTCACAGATTCCTCAAAGACAGAGTTTCCAAACTGGGCAACGTAGTGTAAGCTTTAACTCTGAAATGAATGCACACGTCAGAGAGCAGTTTCTTGGAATGCTTCTTTCTGGGTTTTATTTCAGGATATTTCACTTTTGCCATAGTCTTCAATGCTGCAAAATATCACTTTTTCAGTTTTACAGGAACAGTGTTCAAACACTGCCTTATGAGAAAAGTATAACTCCTGAGTGGAATGCACACATCACAAAGCAGTTTCTCAGAAAGCTTCTCTCCAGTTTTTATCTGAAGATATTCCTATTTCCCCACAGGCCTGAATGTGCTCCCAAATGTCCTTTCTCAGGTTCCACAGAAACAGTGATTTCAAACTGCTCAATCCAAAGAATGATTTAACTCTATGAGATGAATAGACATATCTATCACAAAGCAGTTGCTCAAAGCTTCTCTCCAGTTTTTATCTGAGGATATTTCCTTTTTCACCATAGCCATCCATATACTCCCAAATGTCCCTGGTAGCTTTTCTCCAAACGGGATTCCCCAATCCTCTATGAGAAGAAAAGTATAACTCTGTGAGTGGAATGCACATCACAAAGCAGCTCCTCGAAATCTTCTCTCCAGTATCTATCTGAAGATATTTCCATTTTCACCGTAAGCCTCAAAGTGCTCCTGAGTATCCCTTAGCTGACTAACCTAAAACAGTGTTAGAATACTGCTCAATGAAAACAGAAGCTTAACTGTGAGTGGACTTCACGTGACCTAGAGCAGTTTCACAGAAAGTTTCCTTCTGGTTTTTTAGAGGTATTTCTTTTCAGCATATTCTTAAGAGCGTTCCCAAATGTCCTTTCTCAGGTTCCACAGAAACAGTGATTTCAAACTGCTCAATCCAAAGAATGATTTAACTCTATGAGATGAATACACACATCACAAAGCAGTTGCTCTGAAAGCTTCTCTCCAGTTTTCATCGGAAGACGTTTCCTTTCTCACCACAAGCCTCTGGGTGCCACTTAATATCCCTTCACAGATTCCTCAAAGACAGAGTTTCCAAACTGGGCAACGTAGTGTAAGCTTTAACTCTCTGAAATGAATGCACACGTCAGAGAGCAGTTTCTTGGAACACTTCTTTCTGGGTTTTATTTCAGGATATTTCACTTTTGCCATAGTCTTCAATGCTGCAAAATATCACTTTTCAGTTTTACAGGAACAGTGTTCAAACACTGCCTTATGAGAAAAGAGGTATAACTCCTGAGTGGAATGCACACATCACAAAGCAGTTTCTCAGAAAGCTTCTCTCCAGTTTTTATCTGAAGATATTTCCTATTTCCCCACAGGCCTGAATGTGCTCCCGAATGTCCTTCATGAATCCATCCATGATGCAGTTTCAAAACTGTGTAATAGAAAGAAAGTTTTATCTATGTGAGATGAATAGACATATCTATCACAAAGCAGTTTCACAGAAAGCTTCTTTCCAGTTTTGTCTGAGGATATTTCCTTTTCACCATAGCTGTCCATATACTCCCAAATGTCCCTGGTAGCTTTTCTCCAAACAGGATTCCCCAATCCTCTATGAGAAGAAAAGTATAACTCTGTGAGTGGAATGCACATGTCACAAAGCAGCTCCTCGGAAATCTTCTCTCCAGTATCTATCTGAAGATATTTCCGTTTTCACCATAAGCCTCAAAGTGCTCCCAGTATCCCTTAGCTGACTAACCTAAAACAGTGTTAGAATACTGCTCAATGAAAACAGAAGCTTAACTGTGTGAGTGGAATTCACGTGACCTAGAGCAGTTTCACAGAAAGTTTCCTTCTGGTTTTTTATCGGAGGGTATTTCTTTTCAGCATATTCTTAAGAGCGTTCCCAAATGTCCTTTCTCAGGTTCCACAGAAACAGTGATTTCAAACTGCTCAATCCAAAGAATGATTTAACTCTATGAGATGAATACACACACAAAGCAGTTGCTCCAAAAGCTTCTCTCCAGTTTTCATCGGAAGACGTTTCCTTTCTCACCACAAGCCTCTGGGTGCCACTTAATATCCCTTCACAGATTCCTCAAAGACAGAGTTTCCAAACTGGGCAACGTAGTGTAAGCTTTAACTCTGAAATGAATGCACACGTCAGAGAGCAGTTTCTTGGAATGCTTCTTTCTGGGTTTTATTTCAGGATATTTCACTTTTGCCATAGTCTTCAATGCTGCAAAATATCACTTTTTCAGTTTTACAGGAACAGTGTTCAAACACTGCCTTATGAGAAAAGAGGTATAACTTCCTGAGTGGAATGCACACATCACAAAGCAGTTTCTCAAGCTTCTCCAGTTTTTATCTGAAGATATTTCCTATTTCCCCACAGGCCTGAATGTGCTCCCAAATGTCCCTTCATGAATCCATCCATGATGCAGTTTCAAAACTGCGTAATAGAAAGAAAGTTTTATCTATGTGAGATGAATAGACATATCTATCACAAAGCAGTTTCACAGAAAGCTTCTTTCCAGTTTTTGTCTGAGGATATTTCCTTTTCACCATAGCCATCCATATACTCCCGAATGTCCCTGGTAGCTTTTCTCCAAACGGATTCCCCAATCCTCTATGAGAAGAAAAGTATAACTCTGTGAGTGGAATGCACACATCACAAAGCAGCTCCTCGGAAATCTTCTCTCCAGTATCTATCTGAAGATATTTCCGTTTTCACCATAAGCCTCAAAGTGCTCCCAGTATCCCTTAGCTGACTAACCTAAAACAGTGTTAGAATACTGCTCAATGAAAACAGAAGCTTAACTGTGTGAGTGGAATTCACGTGACCTAGAGCAGTTTCACAGAAAGTTTCCTTCTGGTTTTATTTCAGGGTATTTCTTTTCAGCATATTCTTAAGAGCGTTCCCAAATGTCCTTTCTCAGGTTCCACAGAAACAGTGATTTCAAACTGCTCAATCCAAAGAATGATTTAACTCTATGAGATGAATACACACATCACAAAGCAGTTGCTCCAAAAGCTTCTCTCCAGTTTTCATGGAAGACATTTCCTTTCTCACCACAAGCCTCCAGGCGCCACTTAATATCCCTTCACAGATTCCTCAAAGACAGAGTTTCCAAACTGGGCAACGTAGTGTAAGCTTTAACTCTCTGAAATGAATGCACACGTCAGAGAGCAGTTTCTTGGAATGCTTCTTTCTGGGTTTTATTTCAGGATATTTCACTTTTGCCATAGTCTTCAATGTGCTGCAAAATATCACTTTTCAGTTTTACAGGAACAGTGTTCAAACACTGCCTTATGAGAAAAGAGGTATAACTCCCTGAGTGGAATGCACATCACAAAGCAGTTTCTCAGAAAGCTTCTCTCCAGTTTTTATCTGAAGATATTTCCTATTTCCCCACAGGCCTGAATGTGCTCCCAAATGTCCCTTCAAATCCATCCATGATGCAGTTTCAAAACTGCGTAATAGAAAGAAAGTTTTATCTATGTGAGATGAATAGACATATCTATCACAAAGCAGTTTCACAGAAAGCTTCTTTCCAGTTTTTGTCTGAGGATATTTCCTTTTCACCATAGTCTTCAATGCACTGCAAAATATCACTTTTCAGTTTTACAGGAACAGTGTTCAAACACTGCCTTATGAGAATAAAGGTATAATTCTGTGAGTGGAATGCACACATCACAAAGCAGCTCTTCGGAAGTCTTCTCTACAGTATCTATCTGAAGATATTTCCGTTTACACCATAAGCCTCAAAGCACAGTGATTTCAAACTGCTCAATCCAAAGAATGATTTAACTCTATGAGATGAATACACACATCACAAAGCAGTTGCTCAAAAGCTTCTCTCCAGTTTTCATTGGAAGACGTTTCCTTTCTCACCACAAGCCTCCAGGTGCCACTTAATATCCTTCACAGATTCCTCAAAGACAGAGTTTCCAAACTGGGCAACGTAGTGTAAGCTTTAACTCTCTGAAATGAATGCACACGTCAGAGAGCAGTTTCTTGGAACGTTTCTTTCTGGGTTTTATTTCCAGATATTTCACTTTTGCCATAGTCTTCAATGCACTGCAAAATATCACTTTTCAGTTTTACAGGAACAGTGTTCAAACACTGCCTTATGAGAAAAGAGGTATAACTCCTGAGTGGAATGCACACATCACAAAGCAGTTTCTCAGAAAGCTTCTCTCCAGTTTTTATCTGAAGATATTTCCTATTTCCCCACAGGCCTGAATGTGCTCCCAAATGTCCCTTCACGAATCCGTCCATGATGCAGTTTCAAAACTGCATAATAGAAAGAAAGTTTTATCTATGTGAGATGAATAGACAAAACCGGCTAAAACCGGTTTTGACCGGCTCAAACAGGACTCAAACCTGTGAGGTGTGGGTGTCAGACTGCCCCTAGTGGGGATGTCTCCCAGTTAGGCTACTCAGGGTCAGGGACCCACTTGAGCAGGAGTCTGTCCCTTCTCAGATCTCAACCTCCGTGTTGGGAGATCCACTGCTCTCTTCAAAGCTGTCAGACAGAGTTGTTTGCGTCTGCAGTGGTTTCTGCTGCTTTGTTGTTGTTTACTGTGCCCTGTCCCCAGAGGTGGAGTCTACAGAGACAGGCAGGTTTCCTTGAGCTGCTGTGAGCTCCACCCAGTTCGAGCTTCCAGCAGCTTTGTTTACCTACTTAAGCCTCAGCAATGGTGGGTGCCTCCCCAGCCTCGCTGCTGCCTTGCGGTAGATCACAGACTGCTGTGCTAGCAATGAGGGAGGCTCCGTGGGTGTGGGACCCTCCCGGCCAGGTGTGGGATATGATCTCCTGGTGTGCCTGTTTGCTTAAAGCGCAGTATTGGGGTGGAGTTACCCGATTTTCCAGGTGTTGTGTGTCTCAGTTCCCCTGGCTAGGAAAAGGGATTCCCTTTCCCCTTGCGCTTCCCAGGTGAGGCAATGCCTCGCCCTGCTTCAGCTCTCACTGGTCGGGCTGCAGCAGCTGACCAGCACTGGTTTTCCGGCACTCCCTAGTGAGATGAACCCAGTACCTCAGTTGAAAATGCAGAAATCACCGGTCTTCTGTGTCGCTCGCGCTGGGAGTTGGAGACTGGAGCTGTTCCTATTCGGCCATCCTGCTGATATCCCCAGAAACACTGATTTCAAATTGCTCGATACAGAGAATTGTTAAAATCTATGAGATGGATACGCACATCACCAATCAGGTTCTCCGAAAGCTTCTCTCCAGTTATCATTATAAGACGTTTGCTTTCTCATGCAAGGATCCAGGTGCCACTTAATATCCCTTCATAGATTAACAAGAGACAGAGTTTCCCAACTGGGCAACGTAGTGTCAACTTTAACGCTCTGAAATGAATGCACACGCCAGAGGGAAGTTTCTTGGAACGTTGCTTTCTGGGTTTTATTCCCAGATATTTCACTTTTTGCCATATTCCTCAAAGTGCTGTAAAATATCCTTTTCAGCTTTACAGGAACAGTGTTCAAACACTGTCTTACAAGAAAAGAAGTATCATTCCCTGGGTGGAATGCACACATCATAAAGCAGTTTCTCTGAAAGCTTCTCTCCAGTTTTTATCAGTAGATATTTCCTATTATCCCATAAGCCTTAATGTGCTCCCAAATGTCCCTTCGGTAATCCATACACGATGCAGTTTCAAAACTGCATAATAGAAGGAAAATTTATCTAAGTGAGAAGAATAGATATATCTATTACAAAGCAGTGTGAGCAAATGGTTCTTTCCAGTTTTGGACTGAGGATAATTCCTTTTTCACCATAGCCATCCATATACTCCCAAATGTCCCTGGTAGCTTTTCTCCAAACGGGATTCCCCAATCCTCTATGAGAAGAAAAGTATAACTCTGTGAGTGGAATGCACACATCACAAAGCAGCTCCTCGGAAATCTTCTCTCCAGTATCTATCTGAAGATATTTCCATTTTCACCATAAGCCTCAAAGTGCTCCCAGTATCCCTTAGCTGACTAACCTAAAACAGTGTTAGAATACTGCTCAATGAAAACAGAAGCTTAACTGTGAGTGGACTTCACGTGACCTAGAGCAGTTTCACAGAAAGTTTCCTTCTGGTTTTTATCTGGTATTTCTTTTTCAGCATATTCTTAAGAGCGTTCCCAAATGTCCTTTCTCAGGTTCCACAGAAACAGTGATTTCAAACTGCTCAATCCAAAGAATGATTTAACTCTATGAGATGAATACACACATCACAAAGCAGTTGCTCAAAAGCTTCTCTCCAGTTTTCATCGGAAGACGTTTCCTTTCTCACCACAAGCCTCTGGCGCCACTTAATATCCCTTCACAGATTCCTCAAAGACAGAGTTTCCAAACTGGGCAACGTAGTGTAAGCTTTAACTCTCTGAAATGAATGCACACGTCAGAGAGCAGTTTCTTGGAACACTTCTTTCTGGTTTTATTTCAGGATATTTCACTTTTTGCCATAGTCTTCAATGTGCTGCAAAATATCACTTTTTCAGTTTTACAGGAACAGTGTTCAAACACTGCCTTATGAGAAAAGAGGTATAACTCCTGAGTGGAATGCACACATCACAACGCAGTTTCTCAGAAAGCTTCTCTCCAGTTTTTATCTGAAGATATATCCTATTTAACATCAAGTGCGAAGGTGCTCCTGAATGTCACTTCACAAATTCGTGCATAATGCAGTTTCAAAACTGTGTAATAGAAAGAAAGTTTTATCTATGTGAGATGAATAGACATATCTATCACAAAGCAGTTTCACAGAAAGCTTCTTTCCAGTTTTGTCTGAGGATATTTCCTTTTCACCATAGCTGTCCATATACTCCCAAATGTCCCTGGTAGCTTTTTCTCCAAATGGGATTCCCCAATCCTCTATGAGAAGAAAAGTATAACTCTGTGAGTGGAATGCACACGTCACAAAGCAGCTCCTCGAAATCTTCTCTCCAGTATCTATCTGAAGATATTTCCATTTTCACCATAAGCCTCAAAGCACTCCCAAGTGTCCCTTAGCTGACTAACCTAAAACAGTGTTAGAATACTGCTCAATGAAAACAGAAGCTTAACTGTGCGAGTGGAATGCACGTGACCTAGAGCAGTTTCACAGAAAGTTTCCTTCTGGTTTTTATTGGAGGTTATGTCTTTTCAGCATATTCTTAAGAGTGTTCCCAAATGTCCTTTCTCAGGTTCCACAGAAACAGTGATTTCAAACTGCTCAATCCAAAGAATGATTTAACTCTATGAGATGAATACACACATCACAAAGCAGTTGCTCAGAAAGCTTCTCTCCAGTTTTCATCGAAGACGTTTCCTTTCTCACCACAAGCCTCTGGCGCCACTTAATATCCCTTCACAGATTCCTCAAAGACAGAGTTTCCAAACTGGGCAATGTAGTGTAAGCTTTAACTCTCTGAAATGAATGCACACGCCAGAGAGCAGTTTCTTGAACGCTTCTTTCTGGGTTTTATTTCAGGATATTTCACTTTTGCCATAGTCTTCAATGTGCTGCAAAATATCACCTTTTCAGTTTTACAGGAACAGTGTTCAAACACTGCCTTATGAGAAAAGAGGTATAACTCCCTGAGTGGAATGCACATCACAAAGCAGTTTCTCAGAAAGCTTCTTTCCAGTTTTTATCTGAAGATATTTCCTATTTCCCCATAGTCCTGAATGTGCTCCCGAATGTCCCTTCGCAAATCCATCCATGATGCAGTTTCAAAACTGCATAATAGAAAGAAAGTTTTATCTATGTGAGATGAATAGACATATCTATCACAAAGCAGTTTCACAGAAAGCTTCTTTCCAGTTTTTGTCTGAGGATATTTCCTTTTCACCATAGCTGTCCATATACTCCCAAATGTCCCTGGTAGCTTTTTCTCCAAATGGGATTCCCCAATCCTCTATGAGAAGAAAGGTTTCACTCTGTGAGTGGAATGTACACGTCAAAAGCACCTCCTTGGAAATCTTCTCTCCAGTATCTATCTGAAGATATTTCCGTTTTCACCATAAGCCTCAAAGTGCTCCCAAGTGTCCCTTAGCTGACTAACCTAAAACAGTGTTAGAATACTGCTCAATGAAAACAGAAGTTTAACAGTGTGAGTGGACTTCACGTGACCTAGAGCAGTTTCACAGAAAGTTTCCTTCTGGTTTTATTGGAGGTTATGTCTTTTCAGCATATTCTTAAGAGCGTTCCCAAATGTCCTTTCTCAGTTTCCACAGAAACAGTGATTTCAAACTGCTCAATACAAAGAATGATTTAACTCTATGAGATGGATACACACATCACAAACCAGGTTCTCCAAAAGCTTCTCTCCAGTTTTCATTATAAGACGTTTCCTTTCTCACCACAAGCATCTGGCACCACTTAATATCCCTTCACAGATTAATCAGAGACAGAGTTTCCAAACTGGGCAATGTAGTGTCAACTTTAACTCTCTGAAATGAATGCACACGCCAGAGAGAAGTTTCTTGAACGTTGCTTTCTGGGTTTTATTCCCAGATATTTCACTTTTCGCCATATTCTTCAAAGCGCTGCAAAATATCCCTTTTTCAGTTTTACAGGAACAGTGTTCAAACACTGTCTTATGAGAAAAGAGGTATAACTCCCTGGGTGGAATGCACACATCACAAAGCGGTTTCTCCGAAAGCTTCTCTCCAGTTTTTATCTGGTGATATTTCCTATTTCCCCATAAGCCTTAATGTGCTCCTGAATGTCCCTTCGGGAATCCATCCATGACACAGTTTCAAAACTGCATAATAGAAAGAAAGATTTATCTAAGTGAGATGAATAGACATATCTATTACAAAGCAGTGTGAGAGAACACTTCTTTCCAGTTTTTGTCTGAGGATAATTCCTTTTTCACCATAGCCATCTGTATACTCCCAAATGTCCCTGGTAGCGTTTTCTCCAAATGGGATTCCCCAATCCTCTATGAGAAGAAAGGTTTCACTCTGTGAGTGGAATGTACACCTCAAAAGCACCTCCTTGGAAATCTTCTCTCCAGTATCTATCTGAAGATATTTCCGTTTTCACCATAAGCCTCAAAGTGCTCCCAAGTGTCCCTTAGCTGACTCACCTAAAACAGTGTTAGAATACTGCCCAATGAAAACAGAAGCTTAACAGTGTGAGTGGACTTCACGTGACCTAGAGCAGTTTCACAGAAAGTTTCCTTCTGGTTTTATTGGAGGTTATGTCTTTTTCACCATATTCTGAAGAGCGTTCCCAAATGTCCTTTCTCAGATTCCACAGAAACAGTGATTTCAAACTGCTCAATCCAAAGAATGATTCAACTCTATGAGATGAATACATACAGCACAAAGCAGTTGCTCTGAAAGCTTCTCACCAGTTTTCATGTGAAGACATTTCCTTTCTCACTGGAATCCTCCAGATACCACTTAATATCCCTTCACAGATTCCTCAAGGACAGAGTTTCCAAACTGGGCAACATGGTGGAAGCTTTTAGCCTGTGAAATGAATGTACTAGTCAGAGAGCAGTTTCTTGGAACGCTTCTTCCTGGGTTTTATTTCCAGATATTTCACTTTTTGCCATAGTCTTCAACGTGCAGGAAAATATCACTTTTTCACTTTTACAGAAAGAGTGTTCAAACACTGCCATGTGAGAAAAGAGGTATAATTACCAGAGTGGAATGCACACATCACAAAGTAGTCTCTCGGTAAACTTCACTCCAGTATTTATCAGAAGATATTTCCTATTTCCCCACAGGCCTTAATGTGAATGTCCCTTCACGAATCCGTCTATGATGAGTATCAATTCGTCAATGATGCAGTATCAACACTATAACGAGTGGAAGGCACATGTAACAAAGCAGCTCCACGGAAATCTTCTCTCCAGTATCTATCTGAAGATATTTCCGTTTTCACCGTAAGCCTCAAAGCGCTCCCTAGTATCCCTTAACTGACTCACCTCAAACAGTGTTATAATACTGGTCAATGAAAACAGAAGCTTCAATGTGCGAGTGGAATGCACGTGACCTAAAGCAGTTTCACAGAAGGTTTCCTTCTGGTTTTTATTGGAAGGTATTTCTTTTTCAGCATATTCTTAAGAGTGTTCTCAAATGTCCTTCTCAGTTTCCACAGAAACAGTGATTTCAAAGTGCTCAATACAAAGAATGATTTAACCCTATGAGATGTATACACACATCACAAACCAGGTTCTCCGAAAGCTTCTCTCCAGTTTTCATTATAAGACGTTTCCTTTCTCACCACAGGCATCTCGGTGTCACTTAATATCACTTAATATCCCTTCACAGATTGTTCAGAGAGAGAGTTTCCAAACTGGGCAAAGTAGTGTCCACTTTAACTCTCTGAAATGAATGCAAACACCAGAGAGAAGTTTCCTGGAACGTTGCTTTCTGGGTTTTATTCCCAGGTATTTGACTTTTTGACATATTCTTCAAAGCGCTGCAAAATAGTCCTTTTTTGGTTTTACAGGAACAGTATTCAAACACTCTCTTACGAGAAAAGAGGTATAACTCCCTGGGGGGAATGCACACATCATAAAGCGGTTTCTCCAAAAGTTTCTCTCTAGTTTATATCTAGTGATATTTCCTATACCCCCATAACCCTGAAGGTGCTCCCGAATGTCCCTTCGGGAATCCGTCCACAACGCAGTTTCAAAACTGCCTAATAGAAAGAAAGTTTTATCTAAAAGAGATGAATAGACAAAACCGGCTAAAACCGGTTTTGACCGGCTCAAACAGGACTCAAACCTGTTTTGACCAGACCAAACTGGACCGGACCAGCTCAAACCAGTTTTGCCTGGCTCAAACCGGACCAGACCGACTCGAACCAGTTTTGACCTGCTCAAACCGGACCGGACCGACTCGAACTGGTTTTGCCCGGCTCAACTCAGACCGGACCGGCACAAACCGGTTTTGACCGGCTCAAAACGGATTCAAACCAGAATGGAACAGAGCGGTTCAAATCGGACTGAAACCAGATTTTGCCGCCTCAAACCGGACTCAAATCCAAGCAGAACGGCTCAAACAAGTTTTGACCGTATTAGACCGGCTCAAACCGGTTTTGACCGGCTCAAACCGGACGAGACGGGCTCAATCCGGTTTTGACTGACTCAAACCGGACAAGACCGGCACAAACCGGACTCAAACCGGACTCAAAACGGACCAAACTGGCTCAAACCGGTTTTGACCGGCTCAAACCGGACTCAAATGGGTTTTGACCAGATCAAACCAGGCCAGATCAGCACAAATCGATTTTGACCGGCTCAACCGGACTCAAACCGGCCAGACCGGCTCAAACCTGTTTTGACTGGCTCAAACCGGACTCAAACCGGACCAGAATGGCTCAAACCGGTTTTGACCGGCTCAAACCGGAACAGACCAGACACGCTCAAAATGGACTAAACATGTTTTGACCGGCTCCAACCGGATGAAATCGCACCAGACCGGCTTTTAGACTGGCTCAAACCGGTTTTGACTGGCACAAACCGGGCCAGACCGGCTCAAACCGGTTTTGACCACCTCAAACCGACTAAAACCAGTTTTGACCAGATGAAACCGGACCAGACAGGCTCAAAAGGGTATTGACCTGCTCAAACCGGACCCAAACCGGACCAGATCGGCTCAAACGGGTTTTGACCAGCTCAAATCTAATCAAACCGGACCAGACCGGCTCAAACTGGTTAGAAACGGCTCAAACCAGACCAGACTGGCTCAAACCGGATCAAACCGGACCAGAACAGCTAAAACCAGTTTTGACCGTCTCAAACCAGAGTCAAACGGCTTTTGACCAGATCAAACCAGGCCAGACTGACTCAAACCGATTTTGAACGGCTCAAACCGGACCAGACTGGCTCAAACCTGTTTTGACTGGCTAAAACCGGACTCAAACCGGACCAGACCGGCTCAAACCGGAATGGACCAGACCGGCTCAAAACGGACTAAACATGTTTTGACCAGCTCCAACTGGATCAAACCGCACCAGACAGGCTCTTAGACTGGTTCAAACCGGTTTTAACCATCTCATTACGGACCAGACCGTGTCTACCAGGTTTTGAACAGCTCAAATCGGACTCAAACCGGACCAGACCGGCTAAAACAAGTTTGAAACGGCTCAAACGAGACCATATCGGCTCAAACAGGATCAAACCAGACCAGAATGGCTCAAACCAGTTTTGACCAGCTCAAACCAGAGTCAAACGGGTTTTGACCAGATCAAACCAGGCCAGACCGGCTCAAACTGGTTTTGACCGGCTCAAACCGGACTCAATCCGGACCAGACCGGCTCAAACCGGTTTTGACTGGCTCAAACCGGACTCAAACGGGTTTTGACCAGATCAAACCAGGCCAGACCGGCTCAAACCAATTTTGATTGGCTCAAACCGGACTCAAACCAGACCAGACCGGCTCAAACCTGTTTTGACTGGTTCAAACCTGACTCAACCCGGACCAGACCAGCTGAAACCGGTTTTGACCGGCTCAAACCGGAACGGACCAGACCGGCTCAAAACGGACTCAAACGTGTTTTGACCAGCTCCAACCGGATCAAACCACAGCAGACTGGCTCTTAGACTGGCTCAAAGCGGTTTTAACCGTCTCATTATGGACCAGACCGGGTCCACTAGGTTTTGAATGGCTCAAACCGGACTCAAACAGGACCAGACCGGCTCAAACCGGATCAAACCAGACCAGAACGGCTCAAACCAGTTTTGACCGGCTCAAACCAGAGTCAAACGGGTTTTGACCAGATCAAACCAGGCCAGACCGGCTCAAACCGGTTTTGACCAGCTCAAACTGGACCAGATCGGCTCAAACCTGTTTTGACTGGCTCAAACCGGACTCAAACCGGACCAGACCGGCCCAAACCTGTTTTGACTGGTTCAAACCGGACTCAAACCGGACTAGACCGGCTAAAACCGAGTTTGAACGGCTCAAACCGGACTCAAACAGGAACAGACCGGCTCAAACCAGACCAGACCGGCTCAAACCGTCTCAAACCGGACCAGAACATCTCAAACCGGTTTTCACGGGCTCAAACCGGACTCATACATATTTTGACCGGATCAAACCAGGCCAGACCGGCTCAAGCCGGTTTTGACCGGCTCAAACTGGACTCAAACCGGCCCAGACCAGTTCCAACCGGTTTTGAGAGGCTCAAACCGAACCACACCTGCTCAAACCTAACCAGACCGGCTCAAACCAGTTTTGACCGGCTCAAACCGGACTCAAACCAGACCAGACCAGCTCAAACCTGTTTTGACAGGCTCAAGCCGGACTCAAACCGGACCAGACCGGCTCAAACCTGTTTTGACTGGCTCAAACCGGACTCAAACCGTAGAAGACCGGATCAAACCAGAATGGACCAGACCGGCTCACAACGGACTAAACATGTTTTGACCGGCTCCAACCGGATCAAACCGCACCAAACCGGCTCTTAGACTGGCTCAAACTGGTTTTAACCGTCTCATTACGGACCAGAAGGTGTCTACCAGGTTTTGAACGGCTCAAACCGGACTCAAACCGGACCAGTCCGGCTAAAACCGGTTTGATACGGCTCAAACCAGACCAGAGCGGCTGAAACCGGATCAAACCGGACCAGAACGGCTCAAACCAGTTTTGACCGGCTCAAACCAGAGTCAAACGGATTTTGACCAGATCAAACCAGGCCAGACCGGCTCCAAGCAGTTTTGACCGGCTCAAACCGGACTCAAACCAGCCCAGACCGGTTCCAACCGGTTTTGAGAGGCTCAAAACGAACCAGACCTGCTCAAACCGAACCAGACAGGCTGTAACCTGTTTTGACTGGCTCAAACCGGACTAAAACCGGACCAGACCGGCTCAAACCGGTTTTCACTGGCTCAAACCGACTCAAACCGCTTTTGACCAGATGAAACTGGACCAGACCGGCTCAAAACGGTTTTGACCTGCTCAAACCAGTCTCAAACCGGACCAGACCGGCTCAAACCGGTTTTGACCAGCTCAAATCTAATCAAACCGGACCAGACCGGCTCAAACCGGATCAATCCGCAGTAGACCGGCTCAAACCGGTTTTGACCGGCTCAAACCAGACGAGACGGGCTCAAACCAGTTTTGACCAGCTCAAACACGACCAGACCGGCTCTAACCAGACCAAACCGGCTCAAACCAGCTGAAACCTGACCAGACCGGCTCAAACAGGTTTTGAACGTTTCAAACCGAACCGGACCGACTCAAACCGGTTTTGACCAGCTGAAACCGGACTCAAAAAGGACCAGACCGGCTCAAACCAATTTTGACAGTATTAGACTGGCTATAACCGCTTTTGACCATCTCAAACCGGACCAGACCGGCTCAAACGTGTTTTGACTGGCTCAAACTGGACTCAAACCCTAGAAGACCGGATCAAACCAGAACGGACCAGACCGGGTCAAAACGGACTAAACATGTTTTGACCGGCTCCAACCGGATCAAACCACACCAGACCAGCTCTTAGACTGGCTCAAACCGGATTTAACTGTCTCATTACGGACCAGACCGTGTCTACCAGGTTTTGAACGGCTCAAACCGGACTCAAACCGGACCAGACAGGCTAAAACCGGTTTGAAACGGCTCAAACCAGACCAGACCGGCTGAAACCGGATCAAACCGGACCAGAACGGCTCAAACCAGTTTTGACCGGCTCAAACCAGAGTCAAACGGATTTTGACCAGATCAAACCAGGCCAGACCGGCTCAAACCGGCTTTCACCGGCTCAAACTGGACTCAAACTGGACCAGACCGGCTCAAACCTGTTTTGACTGGCTCAAACCAGACTCAAACTGGAGCAGACCGGCTCAAACCTGTTTTGACTGGCTCGAAACGGACTCAAACCGGACTAGACCGGCTAAAACCGATTTTGAATGGCCCGAACCGGACTAAAACAGGAACAGACTGGCTCAAACAGGAACAGACAGGCTCAAACCGGCTCAAACCAGACCAGACCAGCTCAAACCGGCTCAAACCGGACCAGAACATCTCAAACCGGTTTTCACCGCCTCAAACTGGACTCATATGGGTTTAGACCGGATCAAACCGGACTAGACCGGCTCAAACCGGTTTTGACCGGCTGAAACTGGACTCAAACAGGCCCAGACCGGTTCCAACCGGATTTGACAGGCTCAAACCGGACCATGCCGGCTCAAACCGAACCAGACCCGCTGAAACCGGTTTCGACCAGCTCAAAACGGACTAAAACCGGACCAGACCGGCTCAAATCGGTTTTGACCGGCTCAAACCAGACCAGACCGGCTCAAACCGGATCAAACCCGACCAGACCGGCTCAAACTGGTTTTGACCTGCTCAAAGCGGACTCAAACCGGACCAGACTGGCTCAAACCGGTTTTGACAGGCTCAAATCCAAACAAACTGGACCTGACCGGCTGAAACCGGATCAATCTGCAGCAGACCGGCTCAAACTGGTTTTGACCGGCTCAAACCAGACGAGACGGGCTCAAACCGGTTTTGACTGGCTCAAACACGACCAGACCGGCTCTAACCAGACCAGACTGGCTCAAGCCAGCTCAAACCTGACCAGACCGGCTCAAACAGGATTTGAATGTTTCAAACCGAACCGGACCGACTCAAACCGGTTTTGACCACCTGAAACCGGATTCAAAACGGACCAGACCAGCTCAAACCTATTTTGACCGTTTTAGACTGGCTCAAACCGCTTTTGACCGTCTCAAACCAAACCAGACCGGCCCAAACCGGTTTTGACTGGCTTAAACCGGACTCAAACCGGTTTTGACCGGCTCAAACCTGACCAGACCGGCTCAAACCTGTTTCGACCGGCTCAAACCGGACCAGACCGGCTCAGACCGGATCAATCCGGACCAGACCGGCTCAAACCGGCTGAAACCGGACTCAAACTGGTACGGACCACACTGGCTTACACCGGACTCAAACCGGACCAGACTGGCTCAAACCTGCTCAAACCGGACACATACCGGAACGGACCAGACCAGCTCAAACCGGACTCACCCGGTTTTGACTGGATCAAACTGGATCAAACCGCATCAGACCGGCTCAAACCTGTTTTGACTGTATTAGACCGGCTGAAATCGGTTTTGACTGGCTCAAACTGAACCAGACCAGGCCGAACCGGTTTTGACTGGCTCAAACCAGACTCAAACAGGTTTTGACCGGACTCAAACCGGCCAGACTGGCCCAAACCTGTTTTGACTGGCTCAAACCGGACTCAAACCGGACCAGACCGGCTGAAACCGGTTGTGACCGGCTCAAACCGGAACGGAACAGACCGCTCAAACGGACTAAACATGTTTTGACCGGCTCCAACCGGATCAAACCGCACCAGACCGGCTCTTAGACTGGCTCAAACCGGTTTTAACCATCTCATTTCAGACCAGACCGGGTCTACCAGGTTTTGAACGGCTCAAACCAGACTCAAACCGGAACAGACAGGCTAAAACAGGTTTGAAAAGGCTCAAACCAGACCAGACCGCTCAAACCGGATCAAACCGACCAGAATGGCTCAAACCAGTTTTGACCGCTCAAACCAGAGTCAAACGGTTTTGACCAGATCAAACCAGGCCAGACCGGCTTAAACCGGTTTTGACCGCTGAAACCGACTCAAGCCGTACCAGACCGGCTCAAACCTGTTTTGAACGGCCCAAACCGGACTCAAACTGAACAGACCGGCTCAAACTGGCTCAAGCCAGACCAGACCAGCTCAAACTGGCTACAACCGGACCAGAACATCTCAAACCGGTTTTCACCAGCTCAAACCAGACTCATACGGGTTTTGACCTTATCAAACCAGGCCAGACCGCTCAAACCGGTTTAGAACGGCTGAAACAGGACTCAAACAGGTTTTAACCGGATCGAACTGGCTAGACCGCTAAAACCGGTTTTGACCGCTCAAACTGGTCTCAAACGTGTTTTGACCAGATCAAACCGACCAGACTGGCTCAAGCCGGTTTTGACCGGCTCAAACCTGTTTCGACCGGCTCAAACCGGACCAGACCGCTCAGACCGGATCAATCCGACCAGACCGGCTCAAACCGCTGAAACCGACTCAAACTGGTACGGACCACACTGGCTTACACCGACTCAAACCGACCAGACTGGCTCAAACCTGCTCAAACCGGACACATACCGAACGGACCAGACCAGCTCAAACCGGACTCACCCGGTTTTGACTGGATCAAACTGGATCAAACCGCATCAGACCGGCTCAAACCTGTTTTGACTGTATTAGACCGGCTGAAATCGGTTTTGACTGGCTCAAACTGAACCAGACCAGGCCGAACCGGTTTTGACTGGCTCAAACCAGACTCAAACAGGTTTTGACCGGACTCAAACCGGCCAGACTGGCCCAAACCTGTTTTGACTGGCTCAAACCGGACTCAAACCGGACCAGACCGGCTGAAACCGGTTGTGACCGGCTCAAACCGGAACGGAACAGACCGGCTCAAAACGGACTAAACATGTTTTGACCGGCTCCAACCGGATCAAACCGCACCAGACCGGCTCTTAGACTGGCTCAAACCGGTTTTAACCATCTCATTTCAGACCAGACCGGGTCTACCAGGTTTTGAACGGCTCAAACCAGACTCAAACCGGAACAGACAGGCTAAAACAGGTTTGAAAAGGCTCAAACCAGACCAGACCGGCTCAAACCGGATCAAACCGGACCAGAATGGCTCAAACCAGTTTTGACCGGCTCAAACCAGAGTCAAACGGGTTTTGACCAGATCAAACCAGGCCAGACCGGCTTAAACCGGTTTTGACCGGCTGAAACCGGACTCAAGCCGTACCAGACCGGCTCAAACCTGTTTTGAACGGCCCAAACCGGACTCAAACTGGAACAGACCGGCTCAAACTGGCTCAAGCCAGACCAGACCAGCTCAAACTGGCTACAACCGGACCAGAACATCTCAAACCGGTTTTCACCAGCTCAAACCAGACTCATACGGGTTTTGACCTTATCAAACCAGGCCAGACCGGCTCAAACCGGTTTAGAACGGCTGAAACAGGACTCAAACAGGTTTTAACCGGATCGAACTGGGCTAGACCGGCTAAAACCGGTTTTGACCGGCTCAAACTGGTCTCAAACGTGTTTTGACCAGATCAAACCGGACCAGACTGGCTCAAGCCGGTTTTGACTGGCTCAACCCGATTGGACCGACTCAACCACTTTTGAACGGCTCAACCTGGACCGAACGGGCTCGAACCAGTTTTGACCGCTCAAACCAGATTCAAATCGAACGGACCACACCGGCTCAAACCGGACTGAAACCGGTTTTGAACGCCTCAAACCGGACTAAAATCCAACCAGACCGGCTCAAACCAGTTTTGGCTGTGTTAAACCGGCTCAAACCGGTTTCAACTTGCTCAATCTGGACCAGACCGGCACAATCCGGATCAAACAGGACCAGAACCCTGTAACCGGTTTTGACCGGCTCAAACCGGACTCAAACGGGTTTTGACCAGATCAAACCAGGCCAGACCGGCTCAAAGCGGTTTTGACCGGCTCAAACCGGACTCAAACCGTACCAGACCGGCTCAAACCTGTTTTGACTAGCTCAAACCGGACTCAAACCGGACCAGACAGGCCAAACCGGTTTTGACTGGCTGAAACCAGACTCAAACCGGACTAGACCGGCTCAAACCGGTTTTGAATGGCTTAAACCGGACTCAAACAGGATCAGACCGGCTAAAACTGGGTTAAGCCAGACCAGACCGGCTCAAACCGGCTCAAACCGGACCAGAACATCTGAAACCGGTTTTCACCGCCTCAAACCGGACTCACACGTGTTTGGACCGGATCAAACCGGACTACACCGGCTTAAACCGGTTTTGACCAGCTGAAACCGAACTCAAACAGGCCCAGACGGTTCCAACCGGTTTTGACAGATCAAACCGGACCAGACCGGCTCTATCCGAACCAGACCCGCTAAAACCGGTTTTGAATGGCTCGAAATGGACTAAAACCGGACCAGACCGGCTCAAATCGGTTTTGACCGGTTCAAATCAGACCAGAGCGGCTCAAACCGGATCAAACCCGACCAGACCGGCTCAAACCGGTTTTGACCGGCTCAAACCGACTAAAACCAGTTTTGACTGGATGAAACCAGACCAGACCATCTCAAAACGGTTTTGACCTGCTCAAACCGGACTCAAACCGGACCAGATCGGCTCAAACCGGTTTTCACCGGCTCAAATCTAATCAAACCGGACCAGACCGGCTCAAACCGGATCAAACCGCAGCAGACTGGCTCAAACCTCTTTTGACCGGCTCAAATCGGACAAGATGGGCTCAAACCGGTTCTGACCGACTCAAACCCGACCAGATCGGCTCTAACCCGACCAGACCGGCTCTAACCAGCTAAAACATGACCAGACTGGCTCAAACCGGTTTTGAATGATTCAAACCAAACCGACCGACTCAAACCGGTTTTACCTGCTGAAACCGGACTCAAACTGACCAGACCGGCTCAAACCTATTTTGACCGTTTTAGACTGGCTCAAACCGCTTTTGACCGTCTCAAACCAAACCAGACCGCCCAAACCGGTTTTGACTGGCTTAAACCGACTCAAACCGGACTAGACCGGCTAAAACCGATTTTGAATGGCCCGAACCGGACTAAAACAGGAACAGACTGGCTCAAACAGGAACAGACAGGCTCAAACCGGCTCAAACCAGACCAGACCAGCTCAAACCGGCTCAAACCGACCAGAACATCTCAAACCGGTTTTCACCGCCTCAAACTGGACTCATATGGGTTTAGACCGGATCAAACCGACTAGACCGCTCAAACCGGTTTTGACCGGCTGAAACTGACTCAAACAGGCCCAGACCGGTTCCAACCGGATTTGACAGGCTCAAACCGACCATGCCGGCTCAAACCGAACCAGACCCGCTGAAACCGGTTTCGACCAGCTCAAAACGGACTAAAACCGGACCAGACCGGCTCAAATCGGTTTTGACCGGCTCAAACCAGACCAGACCGGCTCAAACCGGATCAAACCCGACCAGACCGGCTCAAACTGGTTTTGACCTGCTCAAAGCGGACTCAAACCGGACCAGACTGGCTCAAACCGGTTTTGACAGGCTCAAATCCAAACAAACTGGACCTGACCGGCTGAAACCGGATCAATCTGCAGCAGACCGGCTCAAACCGGTTTTGACCGGCTCAAACCAGACGAGACGGGCTCAAACCGGTTTTGACTGGCTCAAACACGACCAGACCGGCTCTAACCAGACCAGACCGGCTCAAGCCAGCTCAAACCTGACCAGACCGGCTCAAACAGGATTTGAATGTTTCAAACCGAACCGGACCGACTCAAACCGGTTTTGACCACCTGAAACCGGATTCAAACGGACCAGACCAGCTCAAACCTATTTTGACCGTTTTAGACTGGCTCAAACCGCTTTTGACCGTCTCAAACCAAACCAGACCGCCCAAACCGGTTTTGACTGGCTTAAACCGGACTCAAACCGGTTTTGACCGGCTCAAACCTGACCAGACCGGCTCAAACCTGTTTCGACCGGCTCAAACCGGACCAGACCGGCTCAGACCGGATCAATCCGACCAGACCGGCTCAAACCGGCTGAAACCGGACTCAAACTGGAACAGACCGGCTCAAACTGGCTCAAGCCAGACCAGACCAGCTCAAACTGGCTACAACCGGACCAGAACATCTCAAACCGGTTTTCACCAGCTCAAACCAGACTCATACGGGTTTTGACCTTATCAAACCAGGCCAGACCGGCTCAAACCGGTTTAGAACGGCTGAAACAGGACTCAAACAGGTTTTAACCGGATCGAACTGGGCTAGACCGGCTAAAACCGGTTTTGACCGGCTCAAACTGGTCTCAAACGTGTTTTGACCAGATCAAACCGGACCAGACTGGCTCAAGCCGGTTTTGACTGGCTCAACCCGATTGGACCGACTCGAACCACTTTTGAACGGCTCAACCTGGACCGAACGGGCTCGAACCAGTTTTGACCGGCTCAAACCAGATTCAAATCGGAACGGACCACACCGGCTCAAACCGGACTGAAACCGGTTTTGAACGCCTCAAACCGGACTAAAATCCAACCAGACCGGCTCAAACCAGTTTTGGCTGTGTTAAACCGGCTCAAACCGGTTTCAACTTGCTCAATCTGGACCAGACCGGCACAATCCGGATCAAACAGGACCAGAACCCCTGTAACCGGTTTTGACCGGCTCAAACCGGACTCAAACGGGTTTTGACCAGATCAAACCAGGCCAGACCGGCTCAAAGCGGTTTTGACCGGCTCAAACTGGACTCAAACCGTACCAGACCGGCTCAAACCTGTTTTGACTAGCTCAAACCGGACTCAAACCGGACCAGACAGGCCAAACCGGTTTTGACTGGCTGAAACCAGACTCAAACCGGACTAGACCGGCTCAAACCGGTTTTGAATGGCTTAAACCGGACTCAAACAGGATCAGACCGGCTAAAACTGGGTTAAGCCAGACCGGCTCAAACCGCTCAAACCGACCAGAACATCTGAAACCGGTTTTCACCGCCTCAAACCGACTCAAACGGGTTTTGACCAGATCAAACCGACCAGACCGGCTCAAACCGGTTTTGACCAGCTGAAACCGAACTCAAACAGGCCCAGACGGTTCCAACCGGTTTTGACAGATCAAACCGGACCAGACCGGCTCTATCCGAACCAGACCCGCTAAAACCGGTTTTGAATGGCTCGAAATGGACTAAAACCGGACCAGACCGGCTCAAATCGGTTTTGACCGGTTCAAATCAGACCAGAGCGGCTCAAACCGGATCAAACCCGACCAGACCGGCTCAAACCGGTTTTGACCGGCTCAAACCGACTAAAACCAGTTTTGACTGGATGAAACCAGACCAGACCATCTCAAAACGGTTTTGACCTGCTCAAACCGGACTCAAACCGGACCAGATCGGCTCAAACCGGTTTTCACCGGCTCAAATCTAATCAAACCGACCAGACCGCTCAAACCGACTCAAACCAGACCAGACTGGCTCAAACCTCTTTTGACCGGCTCAAATCGGACAAGATGGGCTCAAACCGGTTCTGACCGACTCAAACCCGACCAGATCGGCTCTAACCCGACCAGACCGGCTCTAACCAGCTAAAACATGACCAGACTGGCTCAAACCGGTTTTGAATGATTCAAACCAAACCGGACCGACTCAAACCGGTTTTTACCTGCTGAAACCGGACTCAAACTGGACCAGACCGGCTCAAACCTATTTTGACTGTATTGGACCGGCTCAAACCGGTCTTGATCAGCTCAAACCAGACGAGACGGGCTCAAACTGGTTTTGACCGGCTCAAGCACGACCAGACCGGGTCTAACCAGACCATACCGGCTCAAACCAGCTCAAACCTGACCAGACCGGCTCACACAGGTTTTGAACGTTTCAAACCGAACCGGACCGACTCAAACCGGTTTTCACCGCCTCAAACCGGACTCAAACGGACCAGACCAGCTCAAACCTATTTTGACTGTATTAGACCGGCTCAAACCGCTTTTGACCGTCTCAAACCGAACCAGACCGGCTCAAACCGGTTTTGACTGGCTTAAACCGGACTCAAACCGGTTTTGACCGGCTCAAACCTGACCAGACCGGCTCAAACCTGTTTCGACCGGCTCAAACCGGACCAGACCGGCTCAAACCGGATCAAACCGGACCAGACCGGCTCAAACCTGACCAGACCGGCTCAAACCGGATCAAACCGGACCAGACCGGCTCAAACCGGACTCAAACCGACCAGACTGGCTCAAACCTGCTCAAACCGGACTCAAACCGGTTTTGAATGGCTTAAACCGGACTCAAACCGGACCAGACCGCTCAAATCGGTTTTGACCGGTTCAAATCAGACCAGAGCGGCTCAAACCGGATCAAACCGACCAGACCGGCTCAAACCGGTTTTGACCGCTCAAACCGACTAAAACCAGTTTTGACTGGATGAAACCAGACCAGACCATCTCAAAACGGTTTTGACCTGCTCAAACCGGACTCAAACCGACCAGATCGGCTCAAACCGGTTTTCACCGGCTCAAATCTAATCAAACCGACCAGACCGCTCAAACCGACTCAAACCAGACCAGACTGGCTCAAACCTCTTTTGACCGGCTCAAATCGGACAAGATGGGCTCAAACCGGTTCTGACCGACTCAAACCGACCAGATCGGCTCTAACCCGACCAGACCGGCTCTAACCAGCTAAAACATGACCAGACTGGCTCAAACCGGTTTTGAATGATTCAAACCAAACCGACCGACTCAAACCGGTTTTAACCATCTCATTTCAGACCAGACCGGGTCTAACAGGTTATGAATGGCTCAAACCAGACTCAAACCGAACAGACAGGCTAAAACAGGTTTGAAAAGGCTCAAACCAGACCAGACCGGCTCAAACCGGATCAAACCGGACCAGACTGGCTCAAACCAGTTTTGACCGCTCAAACCAGAGTCAAACGGGTTTTGACCAGATCAAACCAGGCCAGACCGGCTTAAACCGGTTTTGACCGCTGAAACCGGACTCAAACCGACCAGACCGGCTCAAACCTGTTTTGAACGGCCCAAACCGGACTCAAACTGACCAGACCGGCTCAAACTGGCTCAAGCCAGACCAGACCAGCTCAAACTGGCTACAACCGGACCAGAACATCTCAAACCGGTTTTCACCGGCTCAAACCAGACTCATACGGGTTTTGACCTTATCAAACCAGGCCAGACCGGCTCAAACCGGTTAGAAACGGCTCAAACCGGACTCAAACCGGTTTTGACCGGCTCAAACTGGACCAGACCGCTCAAACCGGTTTTGACCGGCTCAAACTGGACTCAAACCGGTTTTGACCAGATCAAACCGACCAGACTGGCTCAAGCCGGTTTTGACTGGCTCAAACCGGTTTTGACCGGCTCAAACCAATTTTGACTGGCTCAAACCGGACCAGAACGGCTCAAACCAGTTTTGACCGCTCAAACCAGATTCAAATCGAACGGACCACACCGGCTCAAACCGGACTGAAACCGGTTTTGAACGGCTCAAACCGGACTAAAATCCAACCAGACCGGCTCAAACCAGTTTTGGCTGTGTTAAACCGGCTCAAACCGGTTTCAACTTGCTCAATCTGGACCAGACCGGCACAATCCGGATCAAACAGGACCAGAACCCTGTAACCGGTTTTGACCGGCTCAAACCGGACTCAAACGGGTTTTGACCAGATCAAACCAGGCCAGACCGGCTCAAACCGGTTTTGACCGGCTCAAACAGGAACAGACAGGCTCAAACCGGTTTTGACCGGCTCAAACTGGACCAGACCGCTCAAACCGGTTTTGACCGGCTCAAACCGGACTCAAACGGGTTTTGACCAGATCAAACCGACCAGACTGGCTCAAGCCGGTTTTGACTGGCTCAAACCGGTTTTGACCGGCTCAAACCAATTTTGACTGGCTCAAACTGGACCAGAGCGGCTCAAACCGGTTTTGACCGCTCAAACCAGATTCAAATCGAACGGACCACACCGGCTCAAACCGGACTGAAACCGGTTTTGAACGGCTCAAACCGGACTAAAATCCAACCAGACCGGCTCAAACCAGTTTTGGCTGTGTTAAACCGGCTCAAACCGGTTTCAACTTGCTCAATCTGGACCAGACCGGCACAATCCGGATCAAACAGGACCAGAACCCCTGTAACCGGTTTTGACCGGCTCAAACCGACTCAAACCGGTTTTGACCAGATCAAACCAGGCCAGACTGGCTCAAACCTGTTTTGACCGGCTCAAACTGGACCAGAGCGGCTCAGACCCGATCAATCTGGACCAGACTGGCTCAAACATGCTGAAACCGAACTCAAACTGGTACGGACCACACCGGCTTACACCGGACTCAAACCGGACCAGACTGGCTCAAACCTGCTCAAACCGGACTCAAACCGGAATGGACCAGAGCGGCTCAAACCGGACTCACATGGTTTTGACTGGATCAAACTGGATCAAACCGCATCAGACCGTCTCAAACCTGTTTTGACTGTATTAGACCGGCTCGTATCGGTATTGACCGGCTCAAACCAAGCCAGACCGTGCCGAACCGGTTTTGACCGGCTCAAACCGGACTTAAACCTGTTTTCACCCGACCAAACTGGACCGGACCAGCTCAAACCGGTTTTGCCTGGCTCAAACCGGACCAGACCGACTCTAACCGGTTTTGACCTGCTCAACCCGGACCGGACCAACTCGAACTGGTTTTGCCGGGCTCAAATCGGACTGGACCGGCTCAAACCAGTTTTGACCGGCTCAAAACGGATTCAAACCGGAACGGAACAGACCGGCTCAAATCGGACTGAAACCGGTTTCTGCCACCTCAAACCAGACTCATATCCAAGCAGACCGGCTCAAACAAGTTTTGACCGTATTAGACCGGCTCAAACTGGTTTTGACCGGCTCAAACCGGACGAGACGGGCTCAATCTGGTTTTGACCGGCTGAAACCAGACTCAAACTGGTACGGACCACACCGGCTTACACCGGACTCAAACCGGACCAGACTGGCTCAAACCTGCTCAAACCGGACTCAAACCGAACGGACCAGACCGGCTCAAACCGGACTCAAACCGGTTTTGACTGGATCAAACTGGATCAAACCGCATCAGACCAGCTCAAACCTGTTTTGACTGGCTCAAACCGGTTAGAAACGGCTCAAACCGGTTTTGACCGCTCAAACCGAACCAGACCGGCTCAAACCAGTTTTGACCGGCTCAAACCGGACTCAAACGGGTTTTGACCAGATCAAACCAGGCCAGACCGGCTCAAACCGGTTTTGAATGGCTCAAACCTGACTCAAACCGACCAGACCGGCTCAAATCGGTTTTGACCGGCTCAAACCAGACCAGACGGGCTCAAACCGGATCAAACCGACCAGACCGGCTCAAACCGGTTTTGACCGGCTCAAACCGACTAAAACCAGTTTTGACTGGATGAAACCAGACCAGACCAGCTCAAACCGGTTTTGACCTGCTCAAACCGACTCAAACCGGACCAGATCGGCTCAAACCGGTTTTCACCGGCTCAAATCTAATCAAACCGGACCAGACCGGCTCAAACCGGATCAAACCGCAGCAGACTGGCTCAAACCTGTTTTGACCGGCTCAAACCGGACCAGACTGGCTCAAACCGGTTTTGACCGACTCAAACCGACCAGATCGGCTCAAACCGGACCAGACCGGCTCTAACCAGACCAGACCGGCTCAAACCAGCTCAAACCTGACCAGACCGGCTCACACAGGTTTTGAACGTTTCAAACCGAACCAGACCGGCTCAAACCGGACCAGACCGGCTCAAACTGGTTTTGACCGGCTCAAACACGACCAGACCGGGTCTAACCAGACCAGACCGGCTCAAACCGGTTTTGACCTTCTCAAACCGGACTCAAACGGGTTTTGACCAGATCAAACCAGGCCAGACCGGCACAAACCGATTTTGACCGGCTCAAACCGACTCAAACCGGCCAGACGGGCTCAAACCTGTTTTGACTGGCTCAAACCGACCAGACCGGCTCAAACCGGACCAGACCGCTCAAACCGGTTTTGCCTGGCTCAAACCGACTCAAACCGGACCAGACCGGCTCAAACCGGTTTTGACCGGCTCAAACAGGACCAGACCGGCTCAAACCGGATCAAACCGACCAGACCGGCTCAAACCGGTTTTGACCGGCTCAAACCGGACTAAAACCGGACCAGACCGGCTCAAAACGGTTTACACCGGCTCAAACCAGACCAGACCAGCTCAAACCGTATGAAACCCGACCAGACTGGCTCAAACCGGTTTTGACCAGCTCAAACCTACTCAAACCGGTTTTGACCAGATGAAACCGGACCAGACCGGCTTAAAACGGTTTTGACCTGCCCAAACCGGACTCAAACCGGACCAGACCGGCTGAAACCGGTTTTGACCGGCTCAAATCTAAACAAACTGTCCAGACCGGCTGAAACCAGATCAATCCGCAGCAGACCGGCTCAAACCGGATTTGACTGGCTCAAACCTGATGAGACGGGCTCAAAGTGGTTTGGACCGGCTCAAACACGACCAGACCGGCTCTAACCAGACCAGACCGGCTCAAACCAGCTCAAACCTGACCAGACCGGCTCACACAGGTTTTGAACGTTTCAAACCGAACCGGACCGACTCAAACCGGTTTTGACCAGCTGAAACCGGAATCAAAATGGACCAGAGTGGCTCAAACTTATTTTGACCATATTAGACCAGCTCAAACCGCTTTTGACCGTCTCAAACCGAACCAGACCGGCTCAAACTGGTGTTGACCGGCTTATACCGGACTCAAACCGGTTTTGACCGGCTCAAACTGTACCAGACTGGCTCAAACCTGTTTTGACCGGCTCAAACTGGACCAGAGCGGCTCAAACCGGATCAATCCGGACCAGACCGGCTCAAACTGCTCAAACCGACTCAAACCGGAACGGACCAGACCGGCTTAAACCGGACTCAAACCGGACCAGACTGGCTCAAACCTGCTCAAACCGGACTCAAACCGGAATGGACCAGAGCGGCTCAAACCGGACTCACATGGTTTTGACTGGATCAAACTGGATCAAACCGCATCAGACCGCCTCAAACCTGTTTTGATTGTATTAGACCGGCTCAGATCGGTATTGACCGGCTCAAACCGAACCAGACCGCCGAACCCGTTTTGACTGGCTCAAACCGACTCAAACCGGTTTTCACCGCTCAAACCGGACCAGACCAGCTCAAACCGGTTTTGACTGGCTCAAACCGGACCAGACCGGCTCAAACCGGTTTTGACCTGCTCAAACCGGACCAGACCAGCTCAAACCGGTTTTGACCGGCTCAAACCGACTAGACCGCTCAAACCAGTTTTGACCGCTCAAACCGGATCAAACCGACCAGAACGGCTCAAACCAGACCAGACCGCTCAAAACGGACTCAAACCGGTTTTGACCAGCTCAAACCAGACTCATATCCAAGCAGACCGGCTCAAACAAGTTTTGACCGTATTAGACCGGCTCAAACTGGTTTTGACCGGCTCAAACCGACCAGACCGGCTCAAACTGGTTTTGACCGGCTGAAACCAGATCAATCCGCAGCAGACCGGCTCAAACCGATTTGACTGGCTCAAACCTGATGAGACGGGCTCAAAGTGGTTTGGACCGGCTCAAACACGACCAGACCGGCTCTAACCAGACCAGACCGGCTCAAACCAGCTCAAACCTGACCAGACCGGCTCACACAGGTTTTGAACGTTTCAAACCGAAGCGGACCGACTCAAACCGGTTTTGACCAGCTGAAACTGGACTCAAAACGGACCAGACTGGCTCAAACTTATTTTGACCGTATTAGACCAGCTCAAACCGCTTTTGACCATCTCAAACTGAACCAGACTGGCTCAAACTGGTTTTGACCGGCTTAAACCGGACTCAAACCGGTTTTGACCGGCTAAAACCGGACCAGACCAGCTCAAACCTGTTCTGACTGGCTCAAACCGGACCAGACTGCCTCAGACCGGATCAATCCGGACCAGACCGGCTCAAACCGGCTGAAACCAGACCAGACCGGCACAAACTGGACTCAAACCAGACTCAAACCAGACCAGACCGCTCAAACCGGTTTTGACCTTCTCAAACCGGACTCAAACGGGTTTTGACCAGATCAAACCAGGCCAGACCGGCACAAACCGATTTTGACCGGCTCAAACCGGACTCAAACCGGACCAGACCGGCTCAAACCTGTTTTGACTGGCTCAAACCGGACTCAAACCGGACCAGACCGGCTCAAACCGGTTTTCACCGGCTCATACCGAACGGACCAGACCGGCTCAAACCAGACTCAAACCGGACTCAAACCTGTTTTGACTGGCTCAAACCGGATCAAACCGCACCAGACCGGCTCTGAGACTGGCTCAAACCGGTTTTGACCAGCTCAAACCGACTAGACCGGCTCAAACTGGTTGTGACTGGCTCAAACCGACTCAAACAGGACCAGACCGGCTCAAACTGGTTTCAACCTGCTCAAACCGAACCAGACTGGCTCAAACCGGATTCAAACCGACCAGAACGGCTCAAACCGGTTTTGACAGGCTCAAACCGGATTCAAACCGAACGGACCAGACCGGCTCAAACCGACTCAAACCGGTTTTGACCGCTCAAACCAGTTTTTCCCGGATCGAATCGGTCCAGACCAGTTCAAATCGGTTTAGACCGGCTTAAACCGGACGAGACGGGCTCAATACGGTTTTGGCTGGCTCAAACAGGACCAGACCGGCACAAACCAGACTCAAACCGGACTCAAAACAGACCAAACCGGCTCAAACCGGTTTTGACCCGCTCAAACCCGACTTAAACGGGTTTTGGCCAGATCAAACCAGGCCAGACCGGCACAAACCGATTTTGACCGGCTCAAACCAGACTCATCCAGCCAGACCGGCTCAAACCTGTTTTGACTGGCTCAAACCGGACTCAAACCGGACCAGACCAGCTCAAACCGGTTTTGACTGGCTCAAACCGGAACGGACCAGACCCGCTCAAAACAGACTAAACATGTTTTGACCGGCTCCAACCGGATCAAACCGCACCAGACCGGCTTTTAGACTGGCTCAAACCGGTTTTGACTGGCAGAAACCGGGCCAGACCGGCTCAAATCAGATCAAACCGGACCACACCGGCTCAAGTCAGCTCAAACCGGACTAGTCCGGCTCAAATCAGTTTTGACCGGCTCAAACCGAGCAGACCGCTCAAACCGGACTCATACGCCACCAGACAGGCTCAAATCTCTTTTGACCGTATTAGACCGCCTCAAACCAGTTTTGACCAGCTCAAACCGGACCAGACCGCTCAAATCGGTTTAGACCGGTTTAAACTGTACTCACACTGGTTTTACTGGATCAAACCGACCAGACCATCTAAAACCTTGTTTTGACCGGCTCAAACCGACTCAAACGGGTTTTGACCAGATCAAACCAGGCCAGACCGGCTCAAACCGGTTTTGCCCAGCTCAAACCGGACCAGATCGACTCGAACCGGTTTTGACCGGCTCAAACCGGACCAGACCGGCTCAAACTGGTTTTGCCCTGCTCAAACCGACTAGACCGGCTCAAACCGGTTTCAACCGTCTCATTGCCGACCAGACCGTGTCTACCAGGTTTTGAACGGCTCAAACCAGACTCAAACCGGACCAGACCGGCTCAAACCGGTTTGAAACGGCTCAAACCAGACCAGACCGGCTCAAACCGGATCAAACCGACCAGAACGGCTCAAACCAATTTTGACTGGCTCAAACCAGACTCAAACAGGAACAGACCGGCTAAAACCGGCTCAAGCCAGACCAGACCGGCTCAAAGCGGCTCAAACCGACCAGAATATCTCAAACTGGTTTTCACCAGCTCAAACCGACTCATGCGGGTTTTGACCAGATCAAACCAGGCCACACCGGCTCAAACCAGTTTTGACAGGCTGAAACCGAGTCAAACAGGCCAAGACCGGTTCCAACCGGTTTTGACAGGCTCAAACCGACCAGAACGGCTCAAACCGAACCAGACCGCCGAACCCGTTTTGACTGGCTCAAACCGGACTCAAAACAGTTTTGACCGGATCAAACCGACCAGACCTGCTAAACCGGTTTTGACCAGCTCAAACCGGACTCAAACCTGTTTTGACCACCTCAAACTGGACTAAAATCCGACCAGATCGGCTCAAAGAGGTTTTGACCATGTTAAACCAGCTCAAACTGGTTTCAACCTGCTCAAACCGGACCAGACTGACTCAAACCGGATCAAACGAGACCAGAACCCCTTTAACCGGTTTTGACCAGCTAAAACTGGACTCAAACGGGTTTTCAAGAGATCAAACCAGGCCAGACTGGCTCAAAACGGTTCTGACTGGCTCAAAGAGGACTCAAACCGGACCAGACCGGCTCAAACCTGTTTTGACTGGCTCAAACTGGACTCAAACGGGACCAGACCGGCTCAAACCGGTTTTGAATGGCTCAAACCAGACTCAAACAGGAACAGACCGGCTAAAACCGGCTCAAGCCAGACCAGACCGGCTCAAAGCGGCTCAAACCGGACCAGAATATCTCAAACTGGTTTTCACCAGCTCAAACCGGACTCATGCGGGTTTTGACCAGATCAAACCAGGCCACACCGGCTCAAACCAGTTTTGACAGGCTGAAACCGGAGTCAAACAGGCCAAGACCGGTTCCAACCGGTTTTGACAGGCTCAAACCGGACCAGACCGGCTCAAACCGAACCAGACTGGCTGAAACCGGTTTTGACCAGCTCAAACCGGACTCAAACCGGACCAGACCAGCTCAAACCGGTTTTGACCGGCTCAAACCAGACCAGACCGGCTCAAACCGGATCAAACCCGACCAGACCGGCTCAAACTGGTTGTGACTGGCTCAAACCGACTCAAACCGGTTTTGACCAGATGAAACCGGACCAGACCGGCTCAAAACGGACTCAAACGTGTTTTGACCGGCTCCAACCGGATCACACCGCACCAGACCGGCTCTGAGACTGGCTCAAACCGGTTTCAACCGTCTCATTGCCGACCAGACCGTGTCTACCAGGTTTTGAACGGCTCAAACCGGACTCAAACCGGACCAGACCGGCTCAAACCGGTTTGAAACGGCTCAAACCAGACCAGACCAGCTCAAAACGGATCAAACCGGACCAGAACGGCTCAAACCAGTTTTGACCAGCTCAAACCGGACTCATCACCACCAGACAGGCTCAAATCTGTTTTGACCGTATTAGACCGCCTCAAACCAGTTTTTCCCGGATCGAATCGGTCCAGACCAGTTCAAATCGGTTTAGACCGGCTTAAACCGGACGAGACGGGCTCAATACGGTTTTGGCTGGCTCAAACAGGACCAGACCGGCACAAACCAGACTCAAACCGGACTCAAAACAGACCAAACCGGCTCAAACCGGTTTTGACCCGCTCAAACCCGACTTAAACGGGTTTTGGCCAGATCAAACCAGGCCAGACCGGCACAAACCGATTTTGACCGCTCAAACCAGACCAGACCAGCTCAAACCGGTTTTGACCAGATGAAACCGGACCAGACTGGCTCAAACCGGTTTTGACCAGCTCAAACCGGACCAGACCGCTCAAACCTGTTTTGACTGGCTCAAACCGGACTCAAACCGGACTGGACTGGCTCAAACCGGTTTTGAACGGCTCAAATCGGACTCAAACAGGAACAGACAGGCTCAAACAGGAACAGACCAGCTCAAACCGGCTCAAACCAGACCAGACCGGCTCAAACCGCTCAAACCGGACCAGACCATCTAAAACCTTGTTTTGACCGGCTCAAACCGGACTCATATGGGTTTTGACCAGATCAAACCAGGCCAGACCGGCTCAAACCGGTTTTGACCGGCTCAAATCGGACTCAAACAGGACCAGACCGGCTCAAACCGGTTTTGACAGGCTCAAACCGACCAGAACGGCTCAAACCGAACCAGACTGGCTCAAACTGGTTTTGACCGGCTCAAACCGGACTAAAACCGGACCAGACCGGCTCAAACCGGTTTTCACCGCTCAAACCAGACCAGACCAGCTCAAACCGGTTTGAAACGGCTCAAACCGACCAGACTGGCTCAAACCGGTTTTGACCAGCTCAAACCGACTCAAACCGGTTTTGACCAGATGAAACCGGACCAGACCGGCTCAAAACGGTTTTGACCAGCTCAAACCGGACTCAAACCGGACCAGACCGGCTGAAACCGGTTTTGACCGCTCAAACCGACTCAAAACAGACCAAACTGCTCAAACCGGACTCAAACCGGATCAAACCGCACCAGACCGGCTCAAACCGGTTTTGACTGGCTCAAACCGGACTGGACTGGCTCAAAGTGCTTTGACCGGCTCAAACAGGACCAGACCGGCTCAAACCAGACCAGACCGGCTCAAACCAGACTCAAACCGGACCAGACCGGCTCAAACCAGTTTTGACCAGCTCAAACCGACTCAAACCGGACCAGACCGGCTCAAACCGGTTTGAAACGGCTCAAACCAGACCAGACCAGCTCAAAAACGGATCAAACCGACCAGAACGGCTCAAACCAGTTTTGACCAGCTCAAACCGGACTCATCACCACCAGACAGGCTCAAATCTGTTTTGACCGTATTAGACCGCCTCAAACCAGTTTTTCCCGGATCGAATCGGTCCAGACCAGTTCAAATCGGTTTAGACCGGCTTAAACCGGACTCAAACCGGTTTTGACCGCTCAAACCGACCAGACCAGCTCAAACCTGTTCTGACTGGCTCAAACCGGACCAGACTGGCTCAAACCGGATCAAACCGGACCAGACCGGCTCAAACCGCTCAAACCAGACTCAAACTCAGACGGACCACACCGCTTACACCAGACTCAAACCGGACCAGACTGGCTCAAACCTGCTCAAACCGGACTCAAACCGGAACGGACCAGACCGGCTCAAACCGGACTCACCCGGTTTTGACTGGATCAAACTGGATCAAACCGCATCAGACCAGCTCAAACCTGTTTTGACTGTATTAGAACGGCTCATATCGGTTTTGACCGGCTCAAACCGAACCAGACCGCGCCGAACCCGTTTTGACTGGCTCAAACCGGACTCAAAACAGTTTTGACCGGATCAAACCGGACCAGACCTGCTAAAACCGGTTTTGACCAGCTCAAACCGGACTCAAACCTGTTTTGACCACCTCAAACTGGACTAAAATCCGACCAGATCGGCTCAAAGAGGTTTTGACCATGTTAAACCAGCTCAAACTGGTTTCAACCTGCTCAAACCGGACCAGACTGACTCAAACCGGATCAAACGAGACCAGAACCCCTTTAACCGGTTTTGACCAGCTAAAACTGGACTCAAACGGGTTTTCAAGAGATCAAACCAGGCCAGACTGGCTCAAAACGGTTCTGACTGGCTCAAAGAGGACTCAAACCGGACCAGACCGGCTCAAACCTGTTTTGACTGGCTCAAACTGGACTCAAACGGGACCAGACCGGCTCAAACCGGTTTTGAATGGCTCAAACCAGACTCAAACAGGAACAGACCGGCTAAAACCGGCTCAAGCCAGACCAGACCGGCTCAAAGCGGCTCAAACCGGACCAGAATATCTCAAACTGGTTTTCACCAGCTCAAACCGGACTCATGCGGGTTTTGACCAGATCAAACCAGGCCACACCGGCTCAAACCAGTTTTGACAGGCTGAAACCGGAGTCAAACAGGCCAAGACCGGTTCCAACCGGTTTTGACAGGCTCAAACCGGACCAGACCGGCTCAAACCGAACCAGACTGGCTGAAACCGGTTTTGACCAGCTCAAACCGGACTCAAACCGGACCAGACCAGCTCAAACCGGTTTTGACCGCTCAAACCAGACCAGACCGCTCAAACCGGATCAAACCGACCAGACCGGCTCAAACTGGTTGTGACTGGCTCAAACCGACTCAAACCGGTTTTGACCAGATGAAACCGGACCAGACCGGCTCAAAACGGACTCAAACGTGTTTTGACCGGCTCCAACCGGATCACACCGCACCAGACCGGCTCTGAGACTGGCTCAAACCGGTTTCAACCGTCTCATTGCCGACCAGACCGTGTCTACCAGGTTTTGAACGGCTCAAACCGACTCAAACCGGACCAGACCGCTCAAACCGGTTTGAACCGCTCAAACCAGACCAGACCGGCTCAAACAGGACCAAACCGACCAAAACGGCTCAAACCAGTTTTGATGGGCTGAAACCAGAGGCAAACGGTTTTGACCAGATCAAACCAGGCCAGACCGGCTCAAACCGGTTTTGACCGTCAAACCGACTCAAACGGACCAGACCGCCTCAAACGTGTTTTGACTGGCTCAAAAGGACTCAAACCGAACAGACCGGCTCAAACCTGTTTTGACCGGCTGAAACCGGACTCAAACTGTACTAGACGGCTCAAACCAGTTTTGATGACTCAAACCGGACTCAAACAGGAACAGACGGCTCAAACCGGCTAACACCAGACCAGAACAGCTCAAAACGGCTCAAACGGACCAGAACATCTCAAACGGTTTTCACCGGCTCAAACCGACTCATATGGGTTTTGACCAGATCAAATCAGGCCAGACTGGCTCAAACCGGTTTTGACTGGCTCAAACCGGACTCAAACCGACCAGACCAGCTCAAACCTTTTTACTGGCTCAAACAGGACCAGACCGCACAAACCAGACTCAAACCGGACTCAAACAGACCAAACCGGCTCAAACCGGTTTTGACCGCTCAAACCCGACTTAAACGGGTTTTGGCCAGATCAAACCAGGCCAGACCGGCACAAACCGATTTTGACCGCTCAAACCAGACTCATCCAGCCAGACCGGCTCAAACCTGTTTTGACTGGCTCAAACCGACTCAAACCGGACCAGACCAGCTCAAACCGGTTTTGACTGGCTCAAACCGGAACGGACCAGACCCGCTCAAAACAGACTAAACATGTTTTGACCGGCTCCAACCGGATCAAACCGCACCAGACCGGCTTTTAGACTGGCTCAAACCGGTTTTGACTGGCAGAAACCGGGCCAGACCGGCTCAAATCAGATCAAACCGGACCACACCGGCTCAAGTCAGCTCAAACCGGACTAGTCCGGCTCAAATCAGTTTTGACCGGCTCAAACCGGAGCAGACCGGCTCAAACCGGACTCATACGCCACCAGACAGGCTCAAATCTCTTTTGACCGTATTAGACCGGCTCCATCCAGTTTTGCCCGGAGCAAACCGATCCAGACCGGCTCAAATCGGTTTAGACCGGTTTAAACTGTACTCACACTGGTTTTTACTGGATCAAACCGGACCAGACCATCTAAAACCTTGTTTTGACCGGCTCAAATCAGACTCAAATGTGTTTTGACCAGAACAAACTGGACCGGACCGGCTCAAACCGGTTTTGCCCAGCTCAAACCGGACCAGATCGACTCGAACCGGTTTTGACCGGCTCAAACCGGACCGGACCGACTCAAACTGGTTTTGCCCGGCTCAAACCGGACTGGACTGGCTCAAAGTGCTTTTGACCGGCTCAAACCGGATTCAAACCGGAACGGAACAGACCGGCCCAAGCCGGACTGAAACCGATTTTTACCACCTCAAACCAGACTCAAATCCGAGCTGACCGGCTCAAACATGTTTTGACCGTATTAGACCTGCTCAAACCGATTTTGACCGGCACAAACTGGACGAGACGGGCTCAAATTGGCTTTGACCAGCTCAAGCCGGAGCAGACCGGCACAAAGCGGACTCAAACCCGACTCAAACCAGACCAGACCGGCTCAAACCGGTTTTGACCGTCTGAAACCAGACTCAAACAGGACCAGACAGGCTCAAAGCACTTTTGAACGGCTCAAACCGACTCAAACCGGAAAAAGAGCGGCTCAAACAGGAACAGATAACAAATTGTCAACCAAGACCAGAAAACGGCTCAAACCGGCTCAAACCGACCAGAATATCTCAAAACGGTTCACCGGCTCGGATCAAACCAGGCCAGACTGGCTCAAACCGGTTTTGACTGGCTCAAACCGGATTCAAACCGCCCAGACCGCCCCAATCGGTGGTTTTGACAGGCTCAAACCTGACCAGACCGGTTTAAACCGAACCAGACCAGCTGAAACGTTTTGACCGCTCAAACCGACTAAAACCTAACCAGACCGGCTCAAACCGGATCAAACCAGGCCAGACTGGCTCAAATCGGTTTTGACTGGCTCAAACCAGAATGGACAGACACCGCCTCAAACGGACTCAAACATGTTTTGACTGGCTCAACCGGATCAAACCACACCAGACCGCCTCTTAGACTGGCTCAAACCGCATTAACCATCTCATTATGGACCAGACCGGCACAAACCGGACCCAAACCGGACTCAAACAGGACCAGACCGGCTCAAATCGGTTTTGACCGGCTCAAACCGGACTCAAACGGGTTTTGACCAGATCAAACCAGGCCAGAGCGGCTCAAACCGATTTTAACCGGCTCAAACCGGACTCAAAATGGACCAGACTGGCTCAAACCGGTTTTGACCGGCTCAAACCGGAACGGACCAGACCGGCTCAAAACGGACTCAAAAGTGTTTTGACCGGCTCCAACCGTATCAAACCGCACCACACCGGCTCTTAGACTGGCTCAAACCGGTTTTATCCATCTCATTACGGACCAGACCGGGTCTATTAGGTTTTGAATGGCTCAAACCGGATTCAAACCGGACCAGACCGGCTAAAACCGGTTTGAACCGGCTCAAACCAGACCAGACCGGCTCAAACAGGACCAAACCGGACCAAAACGGCTCAAACCAGTTTTGATGGGCTGAAACCAGAGGCAAACGGGTTTTGACCAGATCAAACCAGGCCAGACCGGCTCAAACCGGTTTTGACCGGCTCAAACCGGACTCAAACCGGACCAGACCGCCTCAAACGTGTTTTGACTGGCTCAAAAAGGACTCAAACCGGAACAGACCGGCTCAAACCCGTTTTGACCGGCTGAAACCGGACTCAAACTGTACTAGACCGGCTCAAACCGGTTTTGAATGACTCAAACCGGACTCAAACAGGAACAGACAGGCTCAAACCGGCTAACACCAGACCAGAACAGCTCAAAACGGCTCAAAGCGGACCAGAACATCTCAAACCGGTTTTCACCGGCTCAAACCGGACTCATATGGGTTTTGACCAGATCAAATCAGGCCAGACTGGCTCAAACCGGTTTTGACTGGCTCAAACCGGACTCAAACCGGACCAGACCAGCTCAAACCTTTTTTGACTGGCTCAAACAGGATTCAAACCGGACCAGACCAGCTCAAACCGGTTTCGACGGGCTGAAACTGGGCTCAAACCGGACTAGACCGGCTCAAACTGGTTTTGAACGGCTCAAACCGGACTCAAACAGGAACAGACCAGCTCAAACCGGCTCAAGCAAGACCAGACCGGCTCAAACCGGCTCAAACCGGACCAGAACATCTCAAACCGGTTTTCACCGGCTCAAACCAGACTTATACGGGTTTTGACCAGATCAAACCAGGCCAGACCAGCTCAAACCGGTTTTGACCGTCTCAAACTGGACTCAAACAAGCCCAGACCGGTTCCAACCGGTTTTGACAGGCTCAAACAGGACCAGACCGGCGCAAACCGAACCAGAGCGGCTGAAACCGGTTTTGACTGACTCAAACCGGACTAAAACTGGACCAGATCGGCTCAAACCGGTTTTGATCGGCTCAAACCAGACCAGACTGGCACAAACCCGATCAAACCCGGCCAGACCGGCTCAAACCGGTTTTCACCGGCTCGAACCGACTCAAACTGGTTTTGACCGGATGAAACCGGATCAGAACGGCCCAAAACGGTTTTGACCTGCTCAAACGGGACTGAAACCAGACCAGATCGGATCAATCCGGTTTGGACTGGCTGAAAACTAATCAAACCGGACCAGACCGGCTCAAACCGGATCAAACCGCAGCAGACCGGCTCAAACTGGTTTTGACAGGCTCAAACCGGACGAGACGGGCTCAAACCGGTTTTGACCAGCTCAAACCCGATCAGACTGTCTCTAACCCCACCAGACCGGCTCACACCAGCTCAAACCTGACCAGGCCGGCTAAAACCGGTTTTTAACGGTTCAAACCGAACCAGACCAAATCAAACTGGTTTTGAACGGCTGAACCGGGCTCAAACCGCACCAGACCGGCTAAAACCTATTTTGACCGTATTAGACTGGCTCAAACCGGACCGGACCGGCTCAAAACGGTTTTGACCGGCTCAAACCGGATTCAAACTGGAACGGAATAGACCGGCTCAAACCGGACTGAAACCGGTTTTTACCGCCTCAACCCGGACTCAAATCCGAGCAGACAGGCTCAAACATGTTTTGACCGTATTAGACCGGCTCAAACCGGACTCAAACCAGACCAGACTGGCTCAAACCGGTTTCGACCGGTTGATACCAGACTCAAACCGGACTAGACAGGCTCAAAGCACTTTTGAACGGCTCAAACCGGACTCAAACCGGAAAAGAGCGGCTCAAACAGGAACAGACAGGCTCAAACTGGCTCACACCAGACCAGAACGGCTCAAACCGGCTCAAACCGGACCAGAATATCTCAAACCGGTTCTCACCGGCTCAAACCGGACTCATACGGGTTTTGACCAGATCAAACCAGGCCAGACTGGCTCAAACCGGTTTTGACTGGCTCAAACCGGACTCAAACCGGCCCAGACCGGCCCCAATCGGTTTTGACAGGCTCAAACCTGACCAGACCGGCTTAAACCGAACCAGACCAGCTGAAACCGGTTTTGACCGGCTCAAACCGGACTAAAACCTAACCAGACCGGCTCAAACCGGATCAAACCAGGCCAGACTGGCTCAAACCGGTTTTGACTGGCTCAAACCAGAATGGACCAGACCGCCTCAAAACGGACTCAAACATGTTTTGACTGGCTCCAACCGGATCAAACCACACCAGACCGTCTCTTAGACTGGCTCAAACCGGTATTAACCATCTCATTATGGACCAGACCGGGTCTACCAGGTTTTGAATGGCTCATACCGGACCAAACCGGACCAGAACGGCTCAAACCAGTTTTGACCGGCTCAAACCAGAGTCAAACAGGTTTTGAACCGGTTTGAGCCAGTCTGGTCCGGTTTGAGCCGGTCAAAACTGGTTTGGGCCGGTCTGGTCAGGTTTGAGCCGGTCAAAACCGGTTTGAGTCCGGTTTAAGCCGGTCAAAACCGGTTTGGGCCGGTCTGTTTCGGTTTGAGATGGTCAAAAGCGGTTGTAGCCGGTCTAATACGGTCAATATCGGTTTGAGCCACTCTGGTCCGTTTTGAGTCCGGTTTCAGCTGGTCAAAACCGGTTTGAGTCAGTCCAGTATGGTTTGAAACGTTCAAAATTTCTTTGAGCCGGTCTGGTCAGGCTATAGCTGGCTTGAGCCGGTCTGGTCTGGGTAGTGCCGGTCTGCTCGTGTTTGAGCCGGTCAAAACCGGTTTGAGCCCGTCTCGTCTGGTTTGAGCCGGTTAAAACAGGTTTGAGCCGGTCTGCTGCGGATTGATCTGGTTTGAGCCGGTCTGGTCCGGTTTGATTAGATTTGAGACGGTCAAAACTGGTTTGAGCCGGTCTGGTCCGGTTTGAGTCCGGTTTGGGCAGGTCAAAATCGTTTTGAGCCGGTCTGGTCCGGTTTCATCCGGTCAAAACCTGTTTGAGTAAGTTTGAGCTGGTCAAAACCGGTTTGAGCCGGTGTGGTCGGGTTTGATACGGTTTGAGCCGGTCTGGTCTGGTTTTAGTCCGGTTTGAGCAGGTCAAAACAGGTTACAGCTGGTCTGGTTGGTTTGAGCAGGTCTGGTTCGGTTTGAGCCTGTCAAAACCGGTTGGAACCGGTCTGGGCCGGTTTGAGTCCAGCTTTAGCCGGTCAAAACTTGTTTGAGCCGTTCTGGTCCGGTTTGATCCGGTTTGAGCCGGTCTGGTCTGGTTTGAGCCGTTTCAAACAGGTTTTAGCCAGTCTGTTCCGGTTTGAGTCCGGTTTGAGCTGTTCAAAACCTGGTAGACCCGTCTGGTCCAGAATGAGACGGTTAAAACCGGTTTGAGCCAGTCTAAGAGACGGTCTGGTGCGGGTTTGATCCGCTTGAGCCAGTCAAAACATGTTTGAGTCCGCTTTTGAGGCGGTCTGTCCGCTCCGCATGAGCCGATCAAACCTGTTTGAGCCGGTCTGGTCCGGTTTGAGTCTGGTTTGAGCCAGTCAAAACAGTTTTGAGCCGATCTGGTCTGGTTTGAGTCGGTTTGGGCCAGTCAAACAGGTTTGAGCCGGTCTGGTCCGATTTGAGTCCTGTTTGAGCCGGTGAAAACCGGTTTGAGCCGGTCTGGCCTGGTTTGATCTGGTCAAAACCCGTTTGACTCTGGTTTGAGCCGGTCAAAACTGGTTTGAGACGTTCTGGTCCGGTTTGATCCGGTTTGAGCCGATCTGGTCTGGTTTGAGCCGTTCAAAACCGGTTTCAGCCGGTCTGGTTCGGTTTGAGCCGGTTTGAGCTGTTCAAAACCTGGTAGACCCGGTCTGATCCGTAATGAGACGGTTAAAACCAGTTTGAGCTAGTCTAAGAGCCGGTCTGGTGCGGTTTGATCCGGTTGGAGCCGGTCAAAACATGTTTAGTCCGTTTTGAGCCGGTCTGGTCCGTTCAGTTTGAGCCGGTCAAAACCGTTTGAGCCGGTCTGGCCGGTTTGAGTCCGGTTTGAGCCAGTCAAACAGGTTTGAGACGGTCTGGCCGGTTTGAGTCTGGTCAAAACCTGTTTGAGTCCGGTTTGAGCCGGTCAAAACCGGTTTCAGCCGGTCTGGCCTGGTTTGAGTCCGTTTGAGCCAGTCAAAACCGGTTTGAGCCAGTCAAACAGGTTTGAGCCGGTCAAAACTGGTTTGAGCCGGTCTGGTGCGGTTTGATCCGGTTTGAGCCAGTCAAAACCGGTTTGAGCCAGTTTGAGCCGGTCTGGTCCGTTCAGTTTGAGCCGGTCTGGCCGGTTTGAGTCCGGTTTGAGTCCAGTTTGAGCCGGTCTAGTCCGGTTTGAGCCGGTGTGGTCGGGTTTGAGTCCAGTTTGAGCCGGTCTAGTCCGGTTTGAGCCGGTTTGAGCTGGTCTGGTCCAGTTTGAGTCCGGTTTGAGCCAGTCTGGTCCGGTTTGAGCCGGTCAAAACTGGTTTGAGCCGGTCTGGTCAGGTTTGAGCCGTCAAAACCGTTTGAGTCCGGTTTCAGCCGGTCAAAACCGTTTGAGCCGGTCTGGTCAGGTTTGAGCCGGTCAAAACCGGTTTGAGCCGGTTTGAGCCGGTCAAAACCGGTTTGAGCCGGTCTGGTCCGGTTTGAGTCCGGTTTCAGCCGGTCAAAACCGGTTTGAGCCGGTCTAGTCCGGTTTGAGTCTGGTTTGAGCCGTTCAAAACCGGTTTGAGCCGTTTGAGCCGGTCTGGTCTGGCTTGAGCCGGTTTGAGCCGGTCTGGTCTGGCTTGAGCCGGTCTGGTCAGGTTTGAGCCGGTCAAAACCGGTTTGAGCCTGTCTGGCCTGGTTTGATCCGGTCAAAACCGGTTTGAGCCGGTCTGGTGCGGTTTGATCCGGTTTGAGCCGGTCTGGTCCGGTTTGAGTCCAGTTTGAGCCGGTCAAAACTGGTTTGAGCCGGTCTGGTCCGGTTTGAGTCCGGTTTGAGCAGGTCAAAACCGTTTGAGCCGGTCTGGTCCGGTTTCATCCGGTCAAAACCTGTTTGAGTAAGTTTGAGCTGGTCAAAACCGGTTTGAGCCGGTGTGGTCGGGTTTGATACGGTTTGAGCCGGTCTGGTCTGGTTTTAGTCCGGTTTGAGCAGGTCAAAACAGGTTACAGCTGGTCTGGTTGGTTTGAGCAGGTCTGGTCTGGTTTGAGCCTGTCAAAACCGGTTGGAACCGGTCTGGGCCGGTTTGAGTCCAGTTTGAGCCGGTCAAAACTGGTTTGAGCCGTTCTGGTCCGGTTTGATCCGGTTTGAGCCGGTCTGGTCTGGTTTGAGTCCGGTTTCAGCCGGTCAAAACCGGTTTGAGCCAGTCTGTTCCGGTTTGAGTCCGGTTTGAGCTGGTCAAAACCGGTTTGAGCCGGTCTGGTCCAGTTTGAGCCGGTCAAAACCGGTTTGAGCCAGTCTAAGAGCCGGTCTGGTGCGGTTTGATCCGGTTTGAGCCAGTCAAAACATGTTTGAGTCCGTTTTGAGGCGGTCTGGTCCGTTCAGTTTGAGCCGGTCAAAACCTGTTTGAGCCGGTCTGGTCGGTTTGAGTCTGGTTTGAGCCAGTCAAAACAGTTTTGAGCCGATCTGGTCTGGTTTGAGTCCGGTTTGAGCCGGTCAAAACCGGTTTGAGCCGGTCTGGTCTGGTTTGAGCCGGTCTGGTCCGGTTTGAGCCGGTCGAAACCGGTTTGAGATGTTCTGGTCCGGTTTGAGCCGGTTTGAGCCGGTCTGGTCTGGTTTTAGTCCGGTTTGAGCTGGTCTGGTCCAGTTTGAGTCCGGTTTGAGCCGGTCTGTTCCAGTTTGAGTCCGATTTGAGCTGTTCAAAACCGGTTTGAGCCGGTCTGTTCCGGTTTGAGTCCGGTTTGAGCTGTTCAAAACCTGGTAGACCCGGTCTGGTCCGTAATGAGACGGTTAAAACCGGTTTGAGCCAGTCTAAGAGACGGTCTGGTGCGGTTTGATCCGCTTGGAGCCAGTCAAAACATGTTTGAGTCCGTTTTGAGGCGGTCTGGTCCGTTCCGGTATGAGCCGATCAAAACCTGTTTGAGCCGGTCTGGTCCGGTTTGAGTCTGGTTTGAGCCAGTCAAAACAGTTTTGAGCCGATCTGGTCTGGTTTGAGTCCGATTTGAGCCGGTCATAATCGGTTTGAGCCGGTCTGGCCTGGTTTGATCTGGTCAAAACCCGTTTGAGTCCGGTTTGAGCCGGTCGAAACCGGTTTGAGATGTTCTGGTCCGGTTTGAGCCGGTTTGAGCCGGTCTGGTCTAGTTTTAGCCGGTTTGAGCCGGTCTGTTCCTGTTTGAGCCGGTCTGTTCCAGTTTGAGTCCGATTTGAGCCGTTCAAAACCGGTTTGAGCCGGTCTGGTCCGGTTTGGGTCTGGTTTTGAGCTGGTCAAAACTGGTTTGAGCCGGTCTGGTCCAGTTTGAGTCCGGTTTGAGCCGGTCAAAACCGGTTTGAGCCAGTCTGTTCCTGTTTGAGCCGGTCTGGTCCAGTTTGAGCCGGTTTGAGCGGTCTGGTCTGGTTTGAGCCGGTCAAAACAGGTTTGAGCCGGTCTGGTCCGTTTGAGTCTGGTTTGAGCCAGTCAAAACATGTTTGAGTCCGTTTGAGCCGGTCTGGTCGGTTTGAGCCGGTCAAAACAGGTTTGAGCCGGTCTGGTCTGGTTTGAGTCCGATTTGAGCGGTCATAATCGGTTTGAGCCGGTCTGGCCTGGTTTGATCTGGTCAAAACCCGTTTGAGTCCGGTTTGAGCCGGTCGAAACCGGTTTGAGATGTTCTGGTCCGGTTTGAGCCGGTTTGAGCCGGTCTGGTCTAGTTTTAGCCGGTTTGAGCCGGTCTGTTCCTGTTTGAGCCGGTCTGTTCCAGTTTGAGTCCGATTTGAGCCGTTCAAAACCGGTTTGAGCCGGTCTGGTCCGGTTTGGGTCTGGTTTGAGCCAGTGAAAAAAGCTTTGAGCTGGTCTGGTCCAGTGTGAGTCCGGTTTGAGCCGGTCAAAACCGGTTTGAGCCGGTCTGGCCTGGTTTGGTCTGGTCAAAACCCGTTTGACTCTGGTTTGAGCTGGTCAAAACTGGTTTGAGCCGTTCTGGTCCGGTTTGATATGGCTTGAAGCAGTCTGGTCTCGTTTGAGCCGGTTCAAACCAGTTTTAGCCGGTCTGGTCCGGTTTGAGTCCGGTTTGAGCCATTCAAACCCTGGTAGACATGGTCTGGTGCGTAATGAGACGGTTAAAACCGGTTTGAGCCAGTCTGAGAGCCGGTCTGGTGCGGTTTGATCCGGTTGGAGCCGGTCAAAACAAGTTTGAGTCCGTTTTGAGGCGGTCTGGTCCGTTCCAGTTTGAGCCGGTCAAAACCTGTTTGAGCCGGTGTGGCCTGCTTTGATCCGGTTTGAGCCGGTCCGGTCAGGTTTTAGTCCGGTTTGAGCTGGTCAAAACCGGTTTCAGCCGGTCTGGTTCGGTTTGAGCCGGTTTGAGCCGGTCTGTTCCTGTTTGAGCCGGTCTGGTCGGTTTGAGTCCGTTTGAGCCAGTCAGAACCGGTTTGAGCCTATGTGGTCGGGTTTGAGTCCCGTTTGAGCAGGTTAAAACCCTTTTTAGCCGGTCTGGTCCGGATTCATCCCATCAAAACTGGTTTGAGATGGTTTGATCCGGTCAAAACCGGTTTGAGCCGGTCTGGTCGGATTTGATCCGGTTTGAGCCGGTCTGGTCTGGTTTGAGCCGGTCAAAACCGGTTTGAGCCGGTCTGGTCCGATTTTATTCCGGTTTGATCCGGTCAATACCGGTTTCAGTCGGTCTGGTTCGCTATGAGCCAGTCTCGTCCGGTTTGAGCCTTTCAAAACCGGTTGGAACAGGTCTGGGCCACTTTGAGTCCGGTTTGAGCCAGTCAAAACATGTTTCAGCCGGTCTGGCCTGGTTTGATCCGGTCAAAACCCGTATGAGTCCGGTTTGAGCCGGTGAAAACCGGTTTGAGATGTTCTGGTCCGATTTGAGCCAGTTTGAGCCGGTCTGGTATGGTTTGAGCCGTTTTGATCCGGTCTGTTCCTGTTTGAGCCAGTCTGTTCCTGTTTGAGTCCGGTTTGACCCGTTGAAAACCGGTTTGAGCCTGTCTAGTCCGGTTTGAGTCTGGTTTCAGCCGGTCAAAACCGGTTTTAGCCGGTCCGGTCCAGTTTGAGTCCGGTTTGAGACAGTCAAAACAGATTTGAGCCGGTCTGGTCCAGTTTGAGTCCTATTTGAGCTGGTCAAAACCAGTTTGAGACGGTCTGGCCTGATTTGATCTTGTTTGACCCGGTCCGGTCAGGTTTTAGTCCGGTTTGAGCCGGTAAAACCGGTTTCAGCCGGTTTGGTTCGGTTTGAGCCGGTCTGGTCCAGTTTGAGCCTGTCAAAACCGATTGGAACCAGTCTGGGCCGGTTTGAGTCTGGTTTCAGACAGTCAAAACCGGTTTGAGCCGGTCTGGCCTGGTTTGATCTGGTCAAAACCGTTTGAGCCGGTCAAAACCGGTTTTAGCCGGTCCGGTCCAGTTTGAGTCCGGTTTCAGCCGTCAAAACCGGTTTGAGATGTTCTGGTCCGGTTTGAGCCGTCAAAACCGGTTTGAGCCGGTCTGGTCGGATTTGATCCGGTTTGAGCGGTCTGGTCTGGTTTGAGCCGGTCAAAACCGGTTTGAGCCGGTCTGGTCCGATTTTATTCCGGTTTGATCCGGTCAATACCGGTTTCAGTCGGTCTGGTTCGCTATGAGCCAGTCTCGTCCGGTTTGAGCCTTTCAAAACCGGTTGGAACAGGTCTGGGCCACTTTGAGTCCGGTTTGAGCCAGTCAAAACATGTTTCAGCCGGCCTGGCCTGGTTTGATCCGGTCAAAACCCGTATGAGTCCGGTTTGAGCCGGTGAAAACCGGTTTGAGATGTTCTGGTCCGATTTGAGCCAGTTTGAGCCGGTCTGGTATGGTTTGAGCCGTTTTGATCCGGTCTGTTCCTGTTTGAGCCAGTCTGTTCCTGTTTGAGTCCGGTTTGACCCGTTCAAAACCGGTTTGAGCCTGTCTAGTCCGGTTTGAGTCTGGTTTCAGCCGGTCAAAACTGGTTTGAGCCGGTCTGGTCCAGTTTGAGTCCGGTTTGAGCCAGTCAAAACAGGTTTGAGCCGGTCTGGTCCAGTTTGAGTCCGTTTGAGCTGGTCAAAACCGGTTTGAGCGGTCTGGCCTGGTTTGATCCGGTTTGAGCCGGTCTGGTCCGGTTTGAGTCCGGTTTGAGCGGTCAAAACCGGTTTCAGCCGGTCTGGTTCGGTTTGAGCCAGTCTGGCCTGGTTTGAGCCGGTCAAAACCGGTTGGAACAGGTCTGGGCCGGTTTGAGTCCGGTTTGAGCCGGTCAAAACCGGTTTGAGCCGTCTGGCCTGGTTTGATCCGGTCAAAACCCGTATGAGTCCGGTTTGAGCCAGTGAAAACCGGTTTGAGATGTTCTGGTCCGGTTTGAGCCGGTTTGAGCCGTCTGGTCTGGTTTGAGCCGGTTTGAGCCAGTCTGGTCCTGTTTGAGTCGGTTTGAGCTGGTCAAAACCGTTTGAGCCGGTCTGGTCCGGTTTGAGTCCGGTTTGAGCTGGTCAAAACCAGTTTGAGCCGGTCTGGTCCAGTTTGAGCTGGTCTGGTCCGGTTTGAGCCTGTCAAAACCGGTTGGAACAGGTCTGGGCCGGTTTGAGTCGGTTTGAGCCAGTCAAAACCGGTTTGAGCCGTCTGGTCTGGCTTGAGCGGTTTGAGCGGTCAAAACCGGTTTGAGCAGGTCAAAACCGTTTGAGCCGGTCAAAACCGGTTTGAGATGTTCTGGTCCGTTTGAGCCTGTCTGGTCGGTTTGAGTCCGGTTTGAGCAGCTGGTCAAAACCGGTTTGAGCCTGTCTGGTCGGTTTGAGCCGGTTTGAGCCGGTCTGGTCTGGTTTGAGCGGTCTGGTCCGGTTTGAGTCCGGTTTGAGCCAGTCAAAACCGGTTTCAGCCGGTCTGGTTCGGTTTGAGCCAGTCTGTTCCTGTTTGAGCCGGTCAAAACCGGTTTGAGCCGGTCTGGGCCGGTTTGAGTCCGGTTTGAGCCGGTCAAAACCGGTTTCAGCCGGTCTGGCCTGGTTTGATCTGGTCAAAACCCGTATGAGTCCGGTTTGAGCCGGTCAAAACCGGTTTGAGCTGGTCTGGTCTGGTTTGAGCCGGTTTGAGCCAGTCTGTTCCTGTTTGAGCCGGTCTGTTCCTGTTTGAGTCTGGTTTGAGCCTGTCAAAACCGGTTTGAGCTGGTCTGGTCCGTTTGAGTCCGGTTTGAGCCGGTCAAAACCGGTTTGAGCCGTCTGGTCCGGTTTGAGTCCGGTTTGAGCTGGTCAAAACCGGTTTGAGCCGGTCTGGCCTGGTTTGATCTGGTCAAAACCCGTTTGAGTCCAGTTTGAGCTGGTCAAAACCGGTTTGAGCTGGTCTGGTCCGGTTTGAGTCCGGTTTGAGCCAGTCAAAACCGGTTTGAGCCGGTCTGGCCTGCTGGTTTGATCTGGTCAAAACCGGTTTGAGCTGGTCTGGTCGGTTTGAGCCGGTGAAACCGGTTTGAGATGTTCTGGTCCGGTTTGAGTCGGTTTGAGCCGGTCTGGTCGGTTTGAGCCGGTTTGAGCCGGTCTGTTCTGTTCCGGTTTGAGCCGGTCTGTTCTGTTCCGGTTTGATCCGGTTTAAGCCGATCAAAACCGTTTTGAGCCGGTCTGTTTCGGTTTGAGATGGTCAAAACCGGTTTGAGCCGGTCTAATACGGTGAAAATAGGTATGAGCCGGTTTCGTCTGGTTTGAGTCCGGTTTCAGCCCGTCAAAACCGGTTTGAGCCTGTCTGGTCAGGTTTGAGATGGTGAAAACCGGTTTGAGCCGGTCTGGTCCGGTTTTAGTCCGGTTTGGTCTGGTTAAAACCATTTACAGCTGGTCTGGTTCGTTTTGAGCAGTTGTGGTCCGGTTTGAGCCTGTCAAAACCGGTTGGAAACGGTCTGGGCCGGTTTGAGTCCGGTTTGAGCCGGTCCAAACCGGTTTGAGCCGTCGTGGCCTGGTTTGATCCGGTCAAAACACGTATGAGTCCGGAATGAGCCAGGGAAAACCGGTTTGAGATGTTCTGGTCCGGTTTGAGCCGGTTTGATGCGGTCTGGTGTGGCTTGAGCCGGTTTTAGCCAGTCTGGTCCTGTTTGAGTCCGGTTTGAGCCGTTCAAAACCGGTTGGAGCTGGTCCGGTCCGGTTTTAGTTCGGTTTGAGCCAGTCAAAACCGGTTTCAGCCGGTCTGGTTCGGTTTGAGCTGGTCTGGTCTGGTTGGAGCCTGTCAAAACCGATTGGAACCGCTCTGGGCTGGTTTGAGTCTGGTTTGAGCCAGTCAAAACCGGTTTGAGCCTCTCTGGTCGGGTTTGAGTCCCGTTTGAGCAGGTCAAAAGGCTTTTGAGCCGGTCTGGTCCGGTTTCATCCGATCAAAACTGGTTTGAGACGCTTTGAGCCGGTCAAAACCGGTTTGAGCCGGTCTGGTCGTGTTTGATCCGGTTTGAGCCGGTCTGGTCTGGTTTGAGCCGGTCTGGTCCGGTTTTAGTCCGGTTTGAGCCAGTCAAAACCGGTTTCAGTCGGTCTGGTTCGCTTTGAGCCAGTCTGTTCCGGTTTGATCCGGTTTAAGCGATCAAAACCGCTTTTGAGCCGGTCTGTTCGGTTTGAGATGGTCAAAACCGGTTTGAGCCGGTCTGATGAAAATAGGTATGAGCCGGTTTCGTCTGGTTTAGTCCGGTTTCAGCCCGTCAAACCGGTTTGAGCCTGTCTGGTCAGGTTTGAGATGGTGAAAACCGGTTTTGAGCAGTCTGGTCCGTTTGAGTCCGTTTGAGCTGGTCAAAACCGTTTTGAGCTGGTCTGGTCTGGTTTGAGCCGTTCTGGTCCGGTTTGAGCCTGTCAAAACCGGTTGGAAACGGTCTGGGCCGGTTTGAGTCCGGTTTGAGCCGGTCCAAACCGGTTTGAGCCGTCGTGGCCTGGTTTGATCCGGTCAAAACACGTATGAGTCCGGAATGAGCCAGGGAAAACCGGTTTGAGATGTTCTGGTCCGGTTTGAGCCGGTTTGATGCGGTCTGGTGTGGCTTGAGCCGGTTTTAGCCAGTCTGGTCCTGTTTGAGTCCGGTTTGAGCCGTTCAAAACCGGTTGGAGCTGGTCCGGTCCGGTTTTAGTTCGGTTTGAGCCAGTCAAAACCGGTTTCAGCCGGTCTGGTTCGGTTTGAGCTGGTCTGGTCTGGTTGGAGCCTGTCAAAACCGATTGGAACCGCTCTGGGCTGGTTTGAGTCCGGTTTGAGCCAGTCAAAACCGGTTTGAGCCTCTCTGGTCGGGTTTGAGTCCAGTTTGAGCCAGTCAAAACCGGTTTGAGCCGGTCTGGTCCGGTTTCATCCGGTCAAAACTGGTTTGAGACGGTTTGAGCGGTCAAAACCGGTTTGAGCCGGTCTGGTCGGGTTTGATCCGGTTTGAGCCGTTCTGGTCTGGTTTGAGTCGGTCAAAACCGGTTTGAGCTGGTCTGGTCCGGTTTGAGTCCAGTTTGAGCCGGTCAAAACTGGTTTGAGCCGGTCTGGTTCGGTTTGAGCCGGTCAAAACCGGTTTGAGCCGTTCAAAACCGGTTTGAGCGGTCAAAACCGGTTTGAGCGGTCTGGTCCGGTTTGAGTCCGTTTGAGCCGGTCAAAACCGGTTTGAGCCGGTCTGGTCTGGTTTGAGCTGGTCAAAACCGGTTTGAGCCGGTCTGGTCCGGTTTGAGCTGGTCTGGTCTGGTTTGAGTCGGTTTGAGCTGGTCTGGTCGGTTTGAGCCGGTCAAAACCGGTTTGAGCCGGTCTGGCCTGCTTTGATCTGGTCAAAACCGGTTTCAGCTGGTCTGGTCTGGTTTGAGTCGGTTTGAGCTGGTCAAAACCGGTTTGAGCCTGTCTGGCCTGGTTTGAGTCCGGTTTGAGCAGGTCAAAACCGTTTGAGCCGGTCTGGTCCGGTTTCATCCGGTCAAAACTGGTTTGAGACGGTTTGAGCGGTCAAAACCGGTTTGAGCCAGTCTGGTCCGGTTTGAGTCGGTTTGAGCCGTTCTGGTCTGGTTTGAGCGGTCAAAACCGGTTTGAGCCGTTCTGGTCCGGTTTGAGTCCGGTTTGAGCCGGTCAAAACCGGTTTCAGCCGGTCTGGTTCGGTTTGAGCCGTTCTGGTCCGGTTTGAGCCTGTCAAAACCGATTGGAACCGGTCTGGGCGGTTTGAGTCCGGTTTGAGCCAGTCAAAACCGGTTTGAGCCGGTCTGGTCTGGTTTGAGTCCGGTTTGAGCAGGTCAAAACCGTTTGAGCCGGTCTGGTCCGGTTTCATCCGATCAAAACTGGTTTGAGACGCTTTGAGCCGGTCAAAACCGGTTTGAGCCGGTCTGGTCGTGTTTGATCCGGTTTGAGCCGGTCTGGTCTGGTTTGAGCCGGTCTGGTCCGGTTTTAGTCCGGTTTGAGCCAGTCAAAACCGGTTTCAGTCGGTCTGGTTCGCTTTGAGCCAGTCTGTTCCGGTTTGACCCTGTCAAAACCGGTTGGAACAGGTCTGGGCCGGTTTGAGTCCGGTTTGAGCCGGTCAAAACCGGTTTCAGCCGGCCTGGCCTGGTTTGACCTGGTCAAAACCCGTATGAGTTCGGTTTGAGCTGGTGAAAACCGGTTAGAGCTATTCTGGTCTGGTTTGAGCCGGTTTGAGCCAGTCTGTTCCTGTTTCAGCCGGTCTGTTCCTGTTTGAGTCTGGTTTGACCCGTTCAAAACCGGTTTGAGCCAGTCTGGTCCGGTTTGAGTCCGGGTTGAGCCAGTCACAACTGATTTGAGCCGGTCTGGTCCGGTTTGAGTCCAGTTTGAGCTGGTCATAATCGGTTTGAGCCGGTCTGGCCTGGTTTGATCTGGTCAAAACCCGTTTGAGTCCAGTTTGAGCTGGTCAAAACCGGTTTGAGCTGGTCTGGTCTGGTTTGAGTCCGGTTTGAGCCAGTCAAAACTGGTTTGAGCCGGTCTGGCCTGCTTTGATCTGGTCAAAACCCGTATGAGTCCGGTTTGAGCCGGTGAAAACCGGTTTGAGATGTTCTGGTCCGTTTTGAGGCGGTGTGAGCCGGTCTGGTCTGGTTTGAGCCGGGTTGAGCCGGTCTGTTCCTGTTTGAGCCGGTCTGTTCCTGTCAAAACCGGTTGGAACAGGTCTGGTCCGGTTTGAGTCCGGTTTGAGCTGGTCTGTTCCTGTTAGAGCCGGTCTGCTCCTGTTTGACTCTGGTTTGAGCCATTCAAAAACTGGTAGACCCGGTCTGGCCCGTAATGAGACGGTTAAAACCGGTTTGAGACAGTCTAAGAGCCGGTCTGGTGCGGTTTGATCCGGTTGGAGCCGGTCAAAACATGTTTGAGTCCGTTTTGAGGCGGTCTGGTCCGTTCCGGTATGAGCCAGTCAAAACCGGTTTGAGCCGTTCTGCTCCGGTTTGAGTCCGGTTTGAGATGGTCAAAACAGGTTTGAGCCGTTCTGGTCCGGTTTGAGTCCGGTTTGAGCCGGTCAAAATCGGTTTGAGCCGGTCTGGCCTGATTTGATCTGGTCAAAACCCGTTTGAGTCCGGTTTGAGCCGGTCAAAACCGGTTTCAGATGTTCTCGTCCGGTTTGAGCCGGTCTGGTCTGGTGTGAGCCGGTTTGAGCCGGTCTGTTCCTGTTTGAGCCGGTCTGTTCCAGTTTGAGTCTGATTTGTGCCATTCAAAACTGGTTTCAGCAGGTCTGGTCTGGATTGAGTACCGTTTGAGCCAGTCAAAAAAGGTTTGAGCTGGTCTGGTCCGGTTTGAGTCCGGTTTACGCCGGTCAAAAGCGGTTTGAGCCGGTCTGGCCTGGTTTGATCTGGTCAAAACCCGTTTGACTCTGGTTTGAGCTGGTCAAAACCGGTTTGAGCCGGTCTGGTCCGGTTTGAGTCCAGTTTGAGCTGGTCATAATCGGTTTGAGCCGGTCTGGCCTGGTTTGATCTGGTCAAAACCCGTTTGAGTCCAGTTTGAGCTGGTCAAAACCGGTTTGAGCTGGTCTGGTCTGGTTTGAGTCCGGTTTGAGCCAGTCAAACTGGTTTGAGCCGGTCTGGCCTGCTTTGATCTGGTCAAAACCCGTATGAGTCCGGTTTGAGCCGGTGAAAACCGGTTTGAGATGTTCTGGTCCGTTTTGAGGCGGTGTGAGCCGGTCTGGTCTGGTTTGAGCCGGGTTGAGCCGGTCTGTTCCTGTTTGAGCCGGTCTGTTCCTGTCAAAACCGGTTGGAACAGGTCTGGTCCGTTTGAGTCCGTTTGAGCTGGTCTGTTCCTGTTAGAGCCGGTCTGCTCCTGTTTGACTCTGGTTTGAGCCATTCAAAACTGGTAGACCCGGTCTGGCCCGTAATGAGACGGTTAAAACCGGTTTGAGACAGTCTAAGAGCCGGTCTGGTGCGGTTTGATCCGGTTGAGCCGGTCAAAACATGTTTGAGTCCGTTTTGAGGCGGTCTGGTCCGTTCCGGTATGAGCCAGTCAAAACCGGTTTGAGCCGTTCTGCTCCGGTTTGAGTCCGGTTTGAGATGGTCAAAACAGGTTTGAGCCGTTCTGGTCCGGTTTGAGTCCGGTTTGAGCCGGTCAAAATCGGTTTGAGCCGGTCTGGCCTGATTTGATCTGGTCAAAACCCGTTTGAGTCCGGTTTGAGCCGGTCAAAACCGGTTTCAGATGTTCTCGTCCGGTTTGAGCCGGTCTGGTCTGGTGAGCCGGTTTGAGCGGTCTGTTCCTGTTTGAGCGGTCTGTTCCAGTTTGAGTCTGATTTGTGCCATTCAAAACTGGTTTCAGCAGGTCTGGTCTGGATTGAGTACCGTTTGAGCCAGTCAAAAAAGGTTTGAGCTGGTCTGGTCCGGTTTGAGTCCGGTTTACGCCGGTCAAAAGCGGTTTGAGCCGGTCTGGCCTGGTTTGATCTGGTCAAAACCCGTTTGACTCTGATTTGAGCCGGTCAAAACTGGTTTGAGCCTTTCTGGTCCAGTTTGATACGGCTTGAGGCAATCTGGTCTCGTTTGAGCCGGTTCAAACCACTTTTAGCCGGTCTGGTCCGGTTTGAGTCCGGTTTGAGCCGTTCAAAACCTGGTAGACACGGTCTGGTCCGTAATGAGATGGTTAAAACGGGTTTGAGCCAGTATAAGAGCTGGTCTGGTGCGGTTTGATCCGGTTGGATCCGGTCAAAACATGTTTGAGTCTGTTTTCAGGTGGTCTGGTCCGTTCCAGTTTGAGCCGGTCAAAACCGGTTTGAGCCGGTCTGGCCTGGTTTGATGCGGTTTGAGCCGGTCCAGTCAGGTTTTAGTCCGGTTTGAGTCGGTCAAAACCGGTTTCAGCCCGTCGAAACCGGTTTGAGCCGGTCTGGTCCGGTTTGAATGCGGTTTGAGCCAGTCATAAAAGGTTTGAGCTGGTCTGGTCCGGTTTGAGTCCGGTTTGAGCCGGTCAAAACCGGTTTGAGCCGGTCTGGCCTGGTTTGATCTGGTCAAAATCCGTTTGACTCTGTTTTGAGCCGGTCAAAACTGGTTTGAGCCTTTCTGGTCCAGTTTGATACGGATTGAGGCAGTCTGGTCTCGTTTGAGCCGGTTCAAACAAGTTTTAGCCGTTCTGGTCCGGTTTGAGTCCGGTTTGAGCCGTTCAAAACCTGGTAGACCCGGTCTGGTCCGTAATGAGACGGTTAAAACCGGTTTGAGCCAGTCTAAGAGCCGGTCTGGTGCGGGTTGATCCGGTTGGAGCCGGTCAAAATATGTTCGAGTCCGTTTTGAGGCTTTCTAGCCCGTTCCGGTTTGAGCCAGTCAAAACTGGTTTGGGGCGGTCTGGCCTGGTTTGATCCGGTTTGAGCCGGTCCGGTCAGGTTTTAGTCTGGTTTGAGCCGGTCAAAACCGGTTTCAGCTGGACTGGTTCAGTTTGATCTGATCAAAACCCATTTGACTCTGGTTTGAGCCGGTCAAAACTGGTTTGAGCCTTTCTGGTCCAGTTTGATACGGCTTGAGGCAGTCTGGTCTCGTTTGAGCCGGTTCAAACAAGTTTTAGCCTGTCGGATCCGGTTTGAGTCCGGATTGAGCCGTTCAAAACCTGGTAGACATGGTCTGTTCTGTAATGAGACGGTTAAAACCGGTTTGAGCCCGTCTAAGAGGTGGTCTGGGGTGGTTTGATCCGGTTGGAGCCGGTCAAAATATGTTTGAGTCCGTTTTGAGGCGGTATGGTCCGTTCCGGTTTGCGCTGGTCAAAACCCGTTTGAGCCCTTGTGGCCTGGTTTGATCCGGTTTGAGCCGGTCCGGTCAGGTTTTAGTCCGGTATGAGCCGGTCAAATCCGGTTTCAGCCGGTCTGGTTCGGTTTGAGCCGGTCTGGTCCGGTTTGTGCCTGTCAAAATGGATTGGAACCGGTCTGGGCCGGTTTGAGTCCGATTTGAGCCAGTCAAAACCGGTTTGAGCCTCTCTGGTCGGGTTTGTGTCCCGTTTGAGCAGTTCAAAACCGTTTTGAGTCGGTCCGGTCCGGTTTCATCCGGTCAAAACTGGTTTGAGATGGTTTGAGACGGTCAAAACCGGTTTGAGCCGGTCTGGTCGGGTTTGATCCGGTTTCATCCGTTCTTTTCTGGTTTGAGTTGGTCAAAATCGGTTTGAGCTGGTCTGGTCCGGTTTTAGTCCAGTTTGAGCCGGTCAAAACTGGTTTGAGCCGGTCTGGTTCGGTTTGAGACGGTCAAAACCGGTTTAAGCCGTTCTAATACGGTCAAAATAGGTTTGAGCTGGTCTGGTCCGGTTTGGGTCCGGTTTCAGCCCGTCAAAACCGGTTTGAGTCGGTCTGGTTTGGTTTGAACTGTTCAAAACCGGTTTGAGCCGGTCTGGTCAGGTTTTAGCTGGTTTGAGCTGGTCTGGTCGTGTTAGAGCTGGTCTGGTCGGGTTTGAGCCGGTCAAAACCGGTTTGAGCCGGTCTGCTGCCCTTTGATCCGGTTTCAGCTGGTCTGGTCTGGTTTGATTAGGTTTGAGCTGGTCAAAACCGGTTTGAGCCTATCTGGTCGGGTTTGAGTCCCATTTGAGCAGTTCAAAACCGTTTTGAGCCGGTCTGGTCCGGTTTCATCCGGTAAAAGCTGGTTTGAGATGGTTTGAGCCGGTCAAAACCGGTTTGAGCCAGTCTTGTCGGGTTTGATTCGGTTTTAGCCGTTCTGGTCTGGTTTGAGCGGATCAAAACCGGTTTGAGCCGGTCCGGTCCTGTTTTAGTCCGGTTTGAGCCGGTCAAAACCGGTTTCAGCCGGTCTGGTTCGGTTTGAGTCGTTCTGGTCCGGTTTGAGCCTGTCAAAACCGATTGGAACCGGTCTGTGCCGGTTTGAGTCCGGTTTGTGCCAGTCAAAACCGGTTTGTGCAGGTCTGACCTGGTTTGATCTGGTCAAAACCCATATGAGTCCGGTTTGAGCCGTTGAAAACAGGTTTGAGATGTTCTGGTCCGGTTTGAGCCGGTTTGAGCCGGTCTGGACTGGTGTGAGCCTGCTTGAGACGGTCTGTTACTGTTAGAGCTGGTCTGTTCCTGTTTTAGTCCACCTTGAGCCGGTCAAAACCGGTTTGAGCCGGTCTACTCCGGTTTGAGTCTGGTTTCACCCGGTCAAAACCGGTTTGAGCCGGTCTGTTCCGGTTTGAGTCCTTTTTGAGCCGGTCAAAACCGGTGTGAGTCGTTCTGTCCTGGTTTGATCTGGTCAAAACCCGTTTGACTCTGGTTTGAGCTCGTCAAAACTGATTTGAGCCGTTTGGGTCCGGTTTGATTCCGTTTGAGCCGATCTGGTCTGGGTTGAGCCGGTGGAAACCGGTTTTAGCCAGTCTGGTACGGTTTGAGTCCGGTTTGAGCCATTCAAAACCGGTTTGAGCCAGTCTGGTCCAGTTTGAGTCCGGTTTGAGCCGGTCAAAACCGGTTTGAGCCAGTCTAAGAGCCGGTCTGGTGCGGTTTGATCCGGTTGGAGCCGGTCAAAACACGTTTGAGTCCGTTTTGAGCCGGTCTGGTCCGTTCCGGTTTGAGCCGGTCAAAACAGGTTTGAGCCAGTCTGGTCCAGTTTGAGTCCGGTTTGAGGCAGTCAAAACAGGTTTGAGCCGGTCTGGTCCGGTTTGAGTCCGGTTTGAGCAGGTCAAAACCGTTTTGAGACGGTCTGGTCCGGTTTCGTCCGGTCAAAACTGTTTTGAGACAGTTTGAGCCAGTCAAAACCGGATTGAGCCGGTCTGGTCGGGTTTGATCCGGTTTGAGCCGATCTGGTCTGGTTTGAGCCAGTCAAAACCGGTTTCAGCCGGTATGGTCCTGTTTTAGTACGGTTTGATACAGTCAAAACCAGTTTCAGTCGGTCTGGTTTGGTTTGAGGAGGTCTGATCCGGTTTGAGCATGTCAAAACCGGTTGGAACAGATCTGGGCCGGTTTGAGTCCGGTTTGAACCGGTCAAAACCGGTTTCAGCCGGTCTGGCCTGGTTTGATCCGTTCAAAACACGTATGAGTCCGGTTTGAGCCAGTGAAAACCGGTTTGAGATGTTCTGGTCCGGTTTGAGACGGTTAGAGGAGGTCTTGTCTGGTTTGAGCCGTTTTGAGCCGGTCTGTTCCTCTTTGAGTCCGGTTTGACACGTTCAAAACTGGTTTGAGCCTGTCTATTACGGTTTGAGTCTGGTTTCAGCCGGTCAAAACCGGTTTGAGCCGGTCTGGTCCGGTTTGAGTCCGGTTTGAGCCAGTCAAAACAGGTTTGAGCCGGTCTGGTGGTCCGGTTTGAGTCCGGTTGGAGCCGGTCAAAACTGGTTTCAGCTGGTCTGGTTCGTTTTGAGCCGGTCTTGTCCGGTTTGAGTCCGGTTTGAGCCAGTCAAAACAGGTTTGAGCCTGTCTGGTCCGGTTTGAGTCTGGTTTGAGCCAGTCAAAACCGGTTTGATCCAGTCTGGCCTGGTTTGATCAGGTTTGAGCCGGTCCGGTCAGGTTTTAGTTCGGTTTGAGCCGGTCAAAACCGGTTTCAGCCGGTCTGGATCGGTTTGAGCCGGTCTGGTCCGGTTTGAGTCCGCTTTGAGTCATTCAAAACCTGGTAGACCCGGTGTGGTCCATAATGAGACGGTTAAAACCGGTTTGAGCCAGTCTAAGAGCCGGTCTGGTGCGGTTTGATCCGGTTGGAGCCAGTCAAAACGTTTGAGTCCGTTTTGAGGCGGTATGGTCCGTTCCGGTTTGAGCCGGTCAAAACCGGTTTGAGCTGGTCTGGCCTGGTTTGATCCAGTTTGAGCCCGTCCGGTCAGGTTTTAGTCCGGTTTGAGCTGGTCAAAACCGGTTGCAGCCGGTCTGGTTCGGTTTGAGCCAGTCTGGTCCGGTTTGAGCCTGTCAAAACCGATTGGAACCGGTCTGGGCCAGTTTCAGTCCGGTTTGAGCCAGTCAAAACCGGTTTGAGCCGGTCTGGCCTCGTTTGATCTGGTCAAAACCCGTATGAGTCCGGTTTGAGCCTGTGAAAACTGGTTTGCGATGTTCTGGTCCGGTTTGAGCCGGTTTGAGCCGTTCTGGTCTGGTGTGAGACGGTTTGAGCCGTTCAAAATTGGATTGAGCCGGTCTGGCCTGGTTTGATCTGGTTTTGAGCCGGTCTGGTTCGGTTTGAGACGGTCAAAACCGGTTTGGGCCGGTCTAATACGGTCAAAATAGGTTTGAGCGGGTTTGGTCCGGTTTGAGTCCGGTTTCAGCCCGTCAAAGACGGTTTGATTCGGTCTGGTTCGGTTTGAACCGTTCAAAACCGGTTTGAGCCAATCAGGTCAGGTTTTAGCTGGTTTGAGCTGGTTTGAGCTGGTCTGGTCTGGTTTGAGCTGGTCAAAACCGGTTTGAGCCGGTCTGCTGCCCTTTGATCCGGTTTCAGCTGGTCTGGTCTGGTTTGATTAGGTTTGAGCTGGTCAAAACCGGTTTGAGCCTATCTGGTCGGGTTTGAGTCCCATTTGAGCAGTTCAAAACCGTTTTGAGCCGGTCTGGTCCGGTTTCATCCGGTCAAAACTGGTTTGAGATGGTTTGAGCCGGTCAAAACCGGTTTGAGCCAGTCTTGTCGGGTTTGATTCGGTCTGGTTCGGTTTGAACCGTTCAAAACCGGTTTGAGCCAATCAGGTCAGGTTTTAGCTGGTTTGAGCCGTTTTGTCAGGTTAGAGCCGTTCTGGTCGGGATTGAGCAGGTCAAAACCAGTTTGAGCCCGTCTCGTCCGGTTTGATCTGGTGAAAATCGGTTTGAGCTGGTCTGCTGCTGTTTGATCCGGTTTGCGCTGGTCTTGTCCGGTTTGATGAGGTTTGAGCCGGTCAAAACCGGTTTGAGCCTATCTGGTCGGGTTTGAGACCCGTTTGAGGAGGTCAAAACTGTTGTGAGCTGGTCTGGTCTGGATTCATCTGGTAAAAACTGGTTTGAGACGATTTGAGCCGTTCAAAACCAGTTTGAGCCTGTCCAGTAAGGTTTTAGTTTGGTTTGAGCCGGTCAAAACCGGTTTCAGCTGGTCTGGTTCGGTTTGAGCCGGTCTGGTCCGGTTGGAGCCTGTCAAAACCGGTTGTAACCGGTCTGGGCCTGTTTTAGTCAGGCTTGAGCGGGTCAAAACCGGTTTGAGCCGGTCTGACCTGGTTTGATCCGGTCAAAATCCGTATGAGTCCGGTTTGAGCCGGTGAAAACCGGTTTGAGATGTTCTGGTCTGGTTTGAGCCTGTTTGAGCCGGTCTGGTATAGTTTTAGCCGGTTTGAGCCGGTCTGTTCCTGTTTGAGACGGTCTGTTCCAGTTTGAGTCCAATTTGAGCCGTTCAAAACCGGTTTGAGCCGGTCTGGTCCAGTGTGTGAACCGTTTGAGCCAGTCAAAAAAGGTTTGAGCTGGTCTGGTCCGGTTTGAGTCCGGTTTGAGCCAGTCAAAACCGGTTTCAGCCGGTCTGTCCTGGTTTGATCTGGTCAAAACCCGTTTGACTGTGGTGTGAGCCGGTCAAAACTGGTTTGAGCCGTTCTGGTCCGGTTTGATATGGCTTGAGGCAGTCTGGTCTCGTTTGAGCCGGGTCAAACCAGTTTTAGCTGGTCTGGTCCAATTTGAGACCGGTTTGAGCCATTCAAAACCTGGTAGACCCGGTCTGGTCCGTAATGAGAAGGTTAAAACCGGTTTGAGCCAGTCTAAGAGCTGGTCTGGTGCGGTTTGATCCGCTTGGAGCCGTTCAAAACATGTTTGAGTCCGTTTGAGGCGGTCTGGTCCGTTCCGGTTTGAGCAGGTCAAAATTGGTTTGAGCCTTTCTGGTCCGGTTTGAGTCCGGTTTGAGCCAGTCAAAACAGGTTTGAGCCGTTGTGGCACGGTTTGAGTCCGGTTTGAGCCGGTCAAAATCGGTTTGAGAAGGTCTGGCCTGGTTTGATCTGGTCAAAACCGTTTGAGTCCGGTTTGAGCCAGTCAAATCCGGTTTGAGATGTACTGGTCCGGTTTGAGTCGGTTTGAGCGGTCTGGTCTAGTTTTAGCCGATTTGAACCGGTCTGTTCCTGTTTGAGCCGGTCTGTTCCAGTTTCAGTCTGATTTGAGCTGTTCAAAGCCAGTTGGAGCCGGTCTGGTCCGGTTTGAGTCCGGTTTGAGCCAGTCAAAAAAGGTTTGAGCTGGTCTGGTCCGGGTTGAGTCCGGTTTGAGCCGGTCAAAATCGGTTTGATCTGGTCAAAAACCGTTTGAGTCTGGTTTGAGCCAGTCAAATCCGGTTTGAGATGTACTGGTCCGGTTTGAGTCAGTTTGAGCCGGTCTGGTCTAGTTTTAGCCGATTTGAGCCGGTCTGTTTCTGTTTGAGCCGGTCTGTTCCAGTTTCAGTCTGATTTGAGCTGTTCAAAGCCAGTTGGAGCCGGTCTGGTCCAGTTTGAGTCCGGTTTGAGCCAGTCAAAAAAGGTTTGAGCTGGTCTGGTCCGGTTTGAGTCCGGTTTGAGCCGGTCAAAATCGGTTTGATCTGGTCAAAACCGTTTGAGTCTGGTTTGAGCCAGTCAAATCCGGTTTGAGATGTACTGGTCCGGTTTGAGTCAGTTTGAGCCGGTCTGGTCTAGTTTTAGCCGATTTGAGCCGGTCTGTTTCTGTTTGAGCCGGTCTGTTCCAGTTTCAGTCTGATTTGAGCTGTTCAAAGCCAGTTGGAGCCGGTCTGGTCCAGTTTGAGTCCGGTTTGAGCCAGTCAAAAAAGGTTTGAGCTGGTCTGGTCCGGTTTGAGTCCGGTTTGAGCCGGTCAAAACTGGTTTGAGCTGGTCTGGCCTGGTTTGATCTGGTCAAAACCCGTTTGACTGTGGTTTGAGCCGGTCAAACTGATTTGAGCCGTTCCGGTCCGGTTTGATACGGCTTGAGGCCGTCTTGTCTCGTTTGAGCTGCTTCAAACCAGTTTTATCTGGTCTGGTCTGGTTTGAGTCTGCTTTGAGCCGTTCAAAGCCTGTTAGACATGGTCTGGTCCGTAACGATACGGTTAAAACTGGTTTGAGCCAGTCTAAGAGCCGGTCTGGTGCGGTTTGATCCAGTTGGAGCCAGTCAAAATATGTTTGACTCCGTTTTGAGGCGGTCTGGTCCTTTCCGGTTTGAGCCGGTCAAAACCAGCTTGAGCCGGTGTGGCCTGGTTTGATCCGGTTTGAGACGGTCCGGTCAGGTTTTAGTCCGGTTTGAGCCGGTCAAAACCGGTTTCAGCCGGTCTGGTTCACTTTGAGCCTGTCTGGTCTGGTTTGAGCCTGTCAAAACCGATTGGAACTGGTCTGGGCCGGTTTGATCCGGTTTGAGCCAGTAAAAACCGGTTTGAGCCTATCTGGTCGGGTTTGACTCCCGTTTGAGCTGATCAAAACCGGTTTGAGCCGGTCTGGTCGCGTTTGATCCGGTTTGAGCCAGACAAAACCGGTTTCAGTCGGTCCGGTTCGGTTTGTGCCGGTCTGGTCCGGTTTCAGCCTGTGAAAACCGGTTGGAACAGGTCTGGGCCGGTTTGAGTCCCATTTGAGCCAGTCAAAACCGGTTTCAGCCGGTCTGGCCTGGTTTGATCCGGTGAAACCCGTATGAGTCTTGTTTGAGCCGGTGAAAATTGGTTTGAGATGTTCTGGTCCGGTTTGAGCCGGTTTGAGCCGGTCTGGTCTGGTTTGAGCCGTTTTGAGCCGGTCTGTTCCTGTTTGAGCTGGTCTGTTCCTGTTTGAGTCCAGTTTGACAAGTTCAAAACCGGTTTGAGCCTGTCTAGTCCGGTTTGAGTCTGGTTTCAGCCTGTCAAAAGCGGTTTCAGCCGGTCTGGTCCAGTTTGAGTCTGGTTTGAGCCAGGCAAAACAGGTTTGAGCCGGTCTGGTCCGGTTTGAGTACGATTTGAGCCGATCAAAACCGGTTTCAGGCGGTCTGGTTCGGTTTGAGCCAGTCTGGTCCGGTTTGATCTGGTAAAAACCCATTTGACTCTGGTTTGAGCCCGTCAAATCTGGTTTGAGCTGTTTTCGTCCAGTTTGATCCCATTTGAGCCGGTCTGGTCTGGTTTGAGCCGGTTCAAACCGGTTTTAGCCAGGCTGGTCCGGTTTGAGTCCAGTTTGAGCCATTCAAATCTTGGTCGACCCGGTATGGTCCGTAATGAGACGGTTAAAACCGGTTTGAGCCAGTCTAAGAGCCGGTCTGGTGCAGTTTGATCCAGTTGGAGCCGGTCAAAACACGTTTGACTCCGTTTTGAGCTGGTCTGGTCCGTTCCGGTTTGAGCCGGTCAAAACCGGTTTGAGCCAGTCGGGTCCGGTTTGAGTCCGGTTTGAGCCAGTCAAAACAGTTTTGAGCCCGTCTGGTCCGGTTTGAGTCCGGTTTGAGCCGGTCAAAATCGGTTTGAGCCAGTCTGGCCTGGTTTGATCTGGTCAAAACCCTTTTGAGTCCGGATTGAGCCGGTCAAAACCGGTTTGATCTGGTCTGATACAGTCAAAATAGGTTTGCGCCGGTCTGGTCCGGTTTGAGTCCGGTTTCAGCCCGTCAAAACCGGTTTGAGTCGGTCTGGTTCGGTTTGAGCTGGTCAAAACCGGTTTGAGCCGGTCTGGTCCGGTTTGAGCTGGTCTGGCCTGGTTTGAGTCCGGTTTGAGCCGGTCTGGTCGGGTTTGAGTCGGTCAACAGCGGTTTGAGCCGGTCTGGTTCGGTTTGAGCTGGTCAAAACCGGTTTGAGCCGGTCTGCTGCTGTTTGATCCGGTTTGAGCTGTTCTGGTCCGGTTTGATATGGCTTGAGGCAGTCTGGTCTCGTTTGAGCCGGGTCAAACCAGTTTTAGCTGGTCTGGTCCAATTTGAGACCGGTTTGAGCCATTCAAAACCTGGTAGACCCGGTCTGGTCCGTAATGAGAAGGTTAAAACCGGTTTGAGCCAGTCTAAGAGCTGGTCTGGTGCGGTTTGATCCGCTTGGAGCCGTTCAAAACATGTTTGAGTCCGTTTGAGGCGGTCTGGTCCGTTCCGGTTTGAGCAGGTCAAAATTGGTTTGAGCCTTTCTGGTCCGGTTTGAGTCCGGTTTGAGCCAGTCAAAACAGGTTTGAGCCGTTGTGGCACGGTTTGAGTCCGGTTTGAGCCGGTCAAAATCGGTTTGAGAAGGTCTGGCCTGGTTTGATCTGGTCAAAAACCGTTTGAGTCCGGTTTGAGCCAGTCAAATCCGGTTTGAGATGTACTGGTCCGGTTTGAGTCGGTTTGAGCCGGTCTGGTCTAGTTTTAGCCGATTTGAACCGGTCTGTTCCTGTTTGAGCCGGTCTGTTCCAGTTTCAGTCTGATTTGAGCTGTTCAAAGCCAGTTGGAGCCGGTCTGGTCCGGTTTGAGTCCGGTTTGAGCCAGTCAAAAAAGGTTTGAGCTGGTCTGGTCCGGGTTGAGTCCGGTTTGAGCCGGTCAAAATCGGTTTGATCTGGTCAAAAACCGTTTGAGTCTGGTTTGAGCCAGTCAAATCCGGTTTGAGATGTACTGGTCCGGTTTGAGTCAGTTTGAGCCGGTCTGGTCTAGTTTTAGCCGATTTGAGCCGGTCAAAACCGGTTTGAGCCTATCTGGTCGGGTTTGAGTCCAGTTTGAGCCGGTCAAAACCGGTTTCAGCCGGTCTGGTCCGGTTTCAGCCGGTCAAAACTGGTTTGAGCCGGTTTGAGCCAGTCAAAACCGGTTTGAGCCGGTCTGTTCGGGTTTGGTCCGGTTTGAGCCAGTCTGGTCTTGTTTGAGCCGGTCAAAACCGGTTTGAGCCGGTCTGGTCCGGTTTTAGTCCGGTTTGAGCCGGTCAAAACAGGTTTCAGCCTGTCTGGTTCGGTTTGAACCTGTCTGGTCCGGTTTGAGCCTGTCAAAACCGGTTGGAACCGGTCTGGGCCTTTTTGAGTCCGGTTTGAGCGGTCAAAACCGGTTTGAGCCGGTCTGGCCTGGTTTGATCCGGTCAAAACCCGTATGAGTCCGGTTTCAGCCTGTGAAAACCGGTTTGAGATGTTCTCGTCCGGTTTGAGCCGGTCTGGCCTGGTTTGAGTCCGTTTGAGCCGGTTTGAGCCGGTCTGTTCCTGTTTGAGCCGGTCTGTTCCAGTTTGAGTCCGGTTTCAGCCGGTCAAAACCGGTTTGAGCCGGTCTGGTCCGGTTTGAGTCCGTTTCAGCCAGTCAAAACAGGTTTGAGCCGGTCTGGTCGGTTTGAGTCGGTCTGGTTCGGTTTGAGCCAGTCAAAACCGGTTGGAACAGGTCTGGGCCGGTTTGATCCGGTTTGAGACGGTCCGGTCAGGTTTTAGCTGGTTTGAGCCGGTCAAAACCGGTTGGAACCGGTCTGGTCCGTTTGAGTCCGGTTTGAGCTGGTCTGGCCTGGTTTGAGTCCGGTTTGAGCCGGTTTGAGCTGGTCAAAACCGTATGAGTCCGGTTTGAGCCGGTGAAAACTGGTTTGAGATGTTCTGGTCTGGTTTGAGCCTGTTTGAGCCGGTCTGGTCTAGTTTTAGCCGATTTGAGCCGGTCTGTTCCTGTTTGAGCCGGTCTGTTCCAGTTTGAGTCCGGTTTGAGCCATTCAAAACCGGTTTGAGCCTATCTGGTCGGGTTTGAGTCCCATTTGAGCCAGTCAAAAAGTTTGACCTGGTCTGGTGTGGTTTGAGTCCGGTTTGAGCGGTCAAAACCGGTTTGAGCCGGTCTGGCCTGGTTTGATCTGGTCAAAACCGTTTGACTGTGGTTTGAGCCGGTCAAAACTGGTTTGAGCCATTCTGGTTCGGTTTGATATGGCTTGAGACAGTCTGGTCTCGTTTGAGCCGGTTCAAACCACTTTTAGCCGGTCTGGTCCAGTTTGAGTCCGGTTTGAGCCATTCAAAACCGGTTTGAGCCGGTCTGGTCCGTAATGAGACGGTTAAAACCGGTTTGAGCCAGTCTAAGAGCCGGTCTGGTGCAGTTTGATCCAGTTGGAGCCAGTCAAAACAGGTTTGAGCCGGTCTGTTACTGTTTGAGCCGGTCTGGTCCGTTCGGTTTGAGCCGGTGAAAACCGGTTTGAGCCGGTCTGGTCCGGTTTGAGTCCAGTTTGAGCCAGTCAAAACAGGTTTGAGCCTTTCTGGTCCGGTTTGAGTCCAGTTTGAGCCGGTCAAAATCGGTTTGAGCCGGTCTGGCCTGGTTTGATCTGGTCAAAACCGTTTGAGTCCGGTTTCAGCCGGTCAAAACCGGTTTGAGATGTTCTCGTCCGGTTTGAGCTGGTCTGGTCTCGTTTTAGCCGGTTTGAGCCGGTCTGTTCCTGTTTGAGCCGGTCTGTTCCAGTTTGAGTCCGATTTTAGCCATTGAAAACAGGTTTGAGCCGGTCTGGTCCGGTTTGAGTCTGGTTTCAGCCTGTCAAAAAGCTTTGAGCTGGTCTGGTCCGGTTTGAGTCTGGTTTGAGCCAGTCAATATCGGTTTGAGCCGGTCTGGCCTGGTTTGATCTGGTCAAAACCCGTTTGACTCTGGTTTGAGCCGGTCAAAACTGGTTTGAGCCGTTCTGGTCTGGTTTGATATGGCTTGAGGCAGTCTGGTCTCGTTTGAGCCGGTTCAAACCAGTTTTAGCCGGTCTGCTCTGGTTTGAGTCCGGTTTGAGCCATTCAAAACCTGGTAGACACGGTCTGGTCCGAAATGAGATGGTTAAAACCGGTTTGAGCCTGTGTAAGAGCCGGTCTGCTGCTGTTTGATCCGGTTTGAGCCTGTCAAAACATGTTTGAGTCCGTTTGAGGCGGTCTGGTCCGTTCGGTTTGAGCCGGTCAAAACCGGTTTGAGCGGTCTGGTCCGGTTTCATCCGGTGAAAACTGGTTTGAGACGGTTTGAGCCAGTCAAAACCGGTTTGAGCGGTCTGTTCGGGTTTGGTCCGGTTTGAGCCAGTCTGGTCTTGTTTGAGCCGGTCAAAACCGGTTTGAGCCGGTCTGGTCCGGTTTTAGTCCGGTTTGAGCCGGTCAAAACAGGTTTCAGCCTGTCTGGTTCGGTTTGAACCTGTCTGGTCCGGTTTGAGCCTGTCAAAACCGGTTGGAACCGGTCTGGGCCTTTTTGAGTCCGGTTTGAGCAGGTCAAAACCGGTTTGAGCCGGTCTGGCCTGGTTTGATCCGGTCAAAACCCGTATGAGTCCGGTTTCAGCCGGTGAAAACCGGTTTGAGATGTTCTCGTCCGGTTTGAGCCGGTCTGAGCTGGTCTGGTCTAGTTTTAGCCGGTTTGAGCCAGTCTGTTCCTGTTTGAGCCGGTCTGTTCCAGTTTGAGTCCGGTTTCAGCCGGTCAAAACCGGTTTGAGCCGGTCTGGTCCGGTTTGAGTCCGGTTTCAGCCAGTCAAAACAGGTTTGAGCCGGTCTGGTCCGGTTTGAGTCTTCTTTGAGCCAGTCAAAACCGATTTGAGCCGGTCTGGCCTGGTTTGATCTGGTCAAAACCCGTTTGAGTCTGGTTTGATCCGGTCAAAACCGGTTTGAGTCGGTCTGGTTCGGTTTGAGCTGGTCAAAACCGGTTTGAGCCGGTCTGGTCAGGTTTTAGCTGGTTTGAGCCGGTCTGGTCGGGTTAGAGGCGGTGTGCTCGGGTTTGAGTCGGTCAACAGCGGTTTGAGCCCGTCTCGTTCGGTTTGAGCTGGTCAAAACCGGTTTGAGCCGGTCTGCTGCTGTTTGATCCGGTTTGAGCTGTTCTGGTCTGGTTTGATTAGATTTGAGCCGGTCAAAACCGGTTTGAGCCTCTCTGTTCGAGTTTGAGTCCCGTTTGAGCAGGTCAAAACCATTTTCAGCCTGTCTGGTCCGGTTTCATCCGGTGAAAACTGGTTTGAGACGGTTTGAGCCAGTCAAAACCGGTTTGAGCCGGTCTGTTCGGGTTTGGTCCGGTTTGAGCCAGTCTGGTCTTGTTTGAGCCGGTCAAAACCGGTTTGAGCCGGTCTGGTCCGGTTTTAGTCCGGTTTGAGCCGGTCAAAACAGGTTTCAGCCTGTCTGGTTCGGTTTGAACCTGTCTGGTCCGGTTTGAGCCTGTCAAAACCGGTTGGAACCGGTCTGGGCCTTTTTGAGTCCGGTTTTAGCGGGTCAAAACCGGTTTGAGCCGGTCTGGCCTGGTTTGATCCGGTCAAAACCCGTATGAGTCCGGTTTCAGCCGGTGAAAACCGGTTTGAGATGTTCTCGTCCGGTTTGAGCCGGTCTGAGCTGGTCTGGTCTCGTTTGAGCCGGTTTGAGCCGGTCTGTTCCTGTTTGAGACGGTCTGTTCCAGTTTGAGTCCAGTTTCAGGGGTCAAAACCGGCTTGAGCCGGTCTGGTCCGGTTTGAGTCCGTTTTAAGCCAGTCAAAACAGGTTTGAGCCGGTCTGCTCCGGTTTGAGTCTTCTTTGAGCCAGTCAAAACCGATTTGAGCCGGTCTGGCCTGGTTTGATCTGGTCAAAACCCGTTGAGTCTGGTTTGATCCGGTCAAAACCGGTTATAGGGGTTCTGGTCCGGTTTCATCCGGTGAAAACTGGTTTGAGACGGTTTGAGCCAGTCAAAACCGGTTTGAGCCGGTCTGTTCGGGTTTGGTCCGGTTTGAGCCAGTCTGGTCTTGTTTGAGCCGGTCAAAACCGGTTTGAGCCGGTCTGGTCCGGTTTTAGTCCGGTTTGAGCCGGTCAAAACAGGTTTCAGCCTGTCTGGTTCGGTTTGAACCTGTCTGGTCCGGTTTGAGCCTGTCAAAACCGGTTGGAACCGGTCTGGGCCTTTTTGAGTCCGGTTTTAGCGGGTCAAAACCGGTTTGAGCCGGTCTGGCCTGGTTTGATCCGGTCAAAACCCGTATGAGTCCGGTTTCAGCCGGTGAAAACCGGTTTGAGATGTTCTCGTCCGGTTTGAGCCGGTCTGAGCTGGTCTGGTCTCGTTTTAGCCGGTTAGAGCCGGTCTGTTCCTGTTTGAGACGGTCTGTTCCAGTTTGAGTCCAGTTTCAGGGGGTCAAAACCGGCTTGAGCCGGTCTGGTCCGGTTTGAGTCCGTTTTAAGCCAGTCAAAACAGGTTTGAGCCGGTCTGCTCCGGTTTGAGTCTTCTTTGAGCCAGTCAAAACCGATTTGAGCCGGTCTGGCCTGGTTTGATCTGGTCAAAACCCGTTTGAGTCTGGTTTGATCCGGTCAAAACCGGTTATAGGGGTTCTGGTCCGGTTTGATCCGGTTTGAGACGGTCTGGTCCGGTTTGAGCCTGTCAAAACCGGGTGGAACCGGTCTGGTCCGTTTTGAGTCCGGTTTGAGCTGGTCGAAAGCGGTTTGAGCCGGTCTGGCCTGGTTTGATCTGGTCAAAACCCGCATGAGTCCGGTTTGAGCCGGTGAAAACTGGTTTGAGATGTTCTGGTCTGGTTTGAGCCTGTTTGAGCCGGTCTGGTCTAGTTTTAGCCGGTTTGAGCCAGTCTGTTCCTGTTTGAGCCGGTCTGTTCCAGTTTGAGTCCGATTTTAGCCATTGAAAACAGGTTTGAGCCTTTCTGGTCCGGTTTGAGTCCCATTTGAGCCAGTCAAAAAAGTTTGACCTGGTCTGGTGTGGTTTGAGTCCGGTTTGAGCCGGTCAAAACCGGTTTGAGCCGGTCTGGCCTGGTTTGATCTGGTCAAAACCGTTTTTACTGTGGTTTGAGCCGGTCAAAACTGGTTTGAGCCATTCTGGTTCGGTTTGATATGGCTTGAGACAGTCTGGTCTCGTTTGAGCCGGTTCAAACCACTTTTAGCCGGTCTGGTCCTGTTTGAGTCCGGTTTGAGCCATTCATAACCTGTTAGACCCGGTCTGGTCGGTAATGAGATGGTTCAAACCGGTTTGAGCCAGTCTAAGAGCTGGTCTGGTGCGGTTTGATAAGGTTAGAGCCAGTCAAAACATGTTTGAGTCTGTTTTGAGCCAGTCTGGTCCATTCCGGTATGAGCCGGTGAAAACCGGTTTGAGCCGGTCTGGTCCGGTTTGAGTCCAGTTTGAGCCAGTCAAAACAGGTTTGAGCCATTCTGGTCCGGTTTGAGTCCTGTTTGAGCCGGTCAAAATCGGTTTGAGCCGGTCTGGCCTGGTTTGATATGGTCAAAACCCGTTTGAGTCCGGTTTAAGCCGGTCAAAACCGGTTTGAGATGTTCTCGTCCGGTTTGAGCTGGTCTGGTCTAGTTTTAGCCGGTTTGAGCCGGTCTGTTCCTGTTTGAGCCGGTCTGTTCCAGTTTGAGTCCGATTTGAGCCGTTCAAAACCGGTTTGAGCCGGTCTGGTCCGGTTTGAGTCTGGTTTCAGCCAGTCAAAAAAGCTTTGAGCTGGTCTGGTCCGGTTTGAGTCTGGTTTGAGCCAGTCAATATCGGTTTGAGCCGGTCTGGCCTGGTTTGATCTGGTCAAAACCCGTTTGACTCTGGTTTGAGCCGGTCAAAACTGGTTTGAGCCGTTCTGGTCTGGTTTGATATGGCTTGAGGCAGTCTGGTCTCGTTTGAGCCGGTTCAAACCAGTTTTAGCCGGTCTGCTCTGGTTTGAGTCCGGTTTGAGCCATTCAAAACCTGGTAGACACGGTCTGGTCCGAAATGAGATGGTTAAAACCGGTTTGAGCCTGTGTAAGAGCCGGTCTGCTGCGGTTTGATTCGGTTGGAGCCTGTCAAAACATGTTTGAGTCCGTTTTGAGGCGGTCTGGTCCGTTCCGGTTTGAGCCGGTCAAAACCGGTTTGAGCCGGTCTGGTCCGGTTTCAACCGGTCAAAACTGGTTTGAGACGGTTTGAGCCAGTCAAAATCGGTTTGAGCCTGTCTGGTCGGGTTTGATCCGGTTTGAGCCGTTCTGGTCTGGTTTGAGCCGTTCAAAACCGGTTTGAGCCGATCCGGTCCGGTTTTAGTCCGGTTTGAGCCGGTCAAAACAGGTTTCAGCCTGTCTGGTTCGGTTTGAACATTTCTGGTCCGGTTTGAGCCTGTCAAAACCGGTTGGAACCGGTTTGGGACTTTTTGAGTCTGGTTCGAGAGGGTCAAAACCGGTTTGAGCCGGTCTGGCCTGGTTTGATCCGGTCAAAACCCGTATGAGTCCGGTTTCAGCCGGTGAAAACCGGTTTGAGATGTTCTCGTCCGGTTTGAGCCGGTCTGAGCTGGTCTGATCTAGTTTTAGCCGGTTTGAGCCAGTCTGTTCCTGTTTGAGCCGGTCTGTTCCAGTTTGAGTCCGGTTACAGCCGGTCAAAACCGGTTTGAGCCGGTCTGGTCCGGTTTGAGTCCGGTTTAAGCCAGTCAAAACAGGTTTGAGCCGGTCTGGTCCGGTTTGAGTCTTCTTTGAGCCGGTCAAAACCGATTTGAGCCGGTCTGGCCTGGTTTGATCTGGTCAAAACCCATTTGAGTCTGGTTTGATCCGGTCAAAACCGGTTATAGGGGTTCTGGTCCGGTTTCATCTGGTTTGAGACGGTCTGGTCCGGTTTGAGCCTGTCAAAACCAGGTGGAACCGGTCTGGTCCGGTTTGAGTCTGGTTTGAGCCGGTCGAAAGCGGTTTGAGCCGGTCTGGCCTGGTTTGATCTGGTCAAAACCCGCATGAGTCCGGTTTGAGCTGGTGAAAACGAGTTTGAGATGTTCTGGTCCGGTTTGAGCCGCTTTGAGCAGATCTGGTCCGGTTTGAGTGCGGCTTGAGCCGTTCAAAAACGGTTTGAGCCAGTCTAGTCCGGTTTGAGTCCGGTTTAAGCCGGTCAAAACCGGTTTGAGCCGGACTGGTCCGGTTTGAGTCCGGGTTGAGCCGGTCAAAACCGGTTTGAGCTGGTCTGGTCCGATTTCAGTCCGGTTTGAGTCCAGTTTGTGCCGGTCTGTTTCAGTTTGAGCCGGTGAAAACCGGTTTGAGCTCGTCTCCTCCGGTTTGAGCCGGTCAAAACTTGTTTGAGCCGGTCTAATATGGTCAAAACATGTTTGAGATGATCTGCTCGGATTTGAGTACGGTTTGAGGCGGCAAAAACCGGTTTCAGTCCCGTTTGAGCCGTCTGTTCCGTTCCGGTTTGTATCCGGTTTAAGCCGATCAAAACCGGTTTGCACCGGTCTGGTTCCGTTTGAGACGGTCAAAACTGGTTTGAGCCAGTCTAGTCCGGTTTGAGCCAGTCAAAATCGGTTTGAGCCGGTCTGGTCGGTTTGAGTCCGGTTTCAGCCGTCAAAACCGGTTTGAGCCGGTCTGGTTCGGTTTGAACCGTTCAAAACAGGTTTGAGCCGTTCTGGTCAGGTTTCAGCTGGTTTGAGCCGGTCTGGTCGGTTTAGAGCCGGTTTGGTCAGGTTTGAGCTGGTCAAAACCGGTTTGAGCAGGTCTGGCCTGGTTTGATCTGGTCAAAACCCGTATGAGTCCGGTTTGAGCCTGTCAAAACCGGTTGGAACAGGTCTGGGCTGGTTTGAGTCCGGTTTGAGCTGGTCAAAACCGGTTTCAGGCGGTCTGGCCTGGTTTGATCTGGTCAAAACCGTTTGAGTCCTGTTTGAGCCGGTGCAAACCAGTTTGAGATGTTCTGGTCCGGTTTGAGCCGGTTTGAGCCGGTCTGGTCTGGTGTGAGCCGGTTTGAGCCGGTCTGTTCCTGTTTGAGCTGGTCTGTTGCTGTTTGAGTCCGGTTTGAGCCGTTCAAAACCGGTTTGAGCGGTCTAGTCGGTTTGAGTCCGGTTTGAGCCGTCAAAACCGGTTTGAGCTGGTCTGTTCGGTTTGAGTCCTTTTGAGCCAGTCAAAACAGGTTTGAACCTGTCTGGTCCGGTTTGAGTCTGGTTTGAGTTGGTCAAAACCGGTTTGAGCCGGTCTGGCCTCTTTGATCAGGTCAAAACACGTATGAGTCCGTTTGAGCCGTCAAAACCGGTTTGAGATGTTCTGGTCCGGTTTGAGTCCAGTTTGAGCCAGTCTGTTCCTGTTTGAGCGGTCTGTTCCTGTTTCAGCCGGTCAAAACCGGTTTGCACCGGTCTGGTTCCGTTTGAGACGGTCAAAACTGGTTTGAGCCAGTCTAATACGGCCAAAATAGGTTTGAGCCGGTCTGGTCCGGTTTGAGTCCGGTTTCAGCCCGTCAAAACCGGTTTGAGCCGGTCTGGTTCGGTTTGAACCGTTCAAAACAGGTTTGAGCCGTTCTGGTCAGGTTTCAGCTGGTTTGAGCCGGTCTGGTCGGTTTAGAGCCGGTTTGGTCAGGTTTGAGCTGGTCAAAACCGGTTTGAGCAGGTCTGGCCTGGTTTGATCTGGTCAAAACCCGTATGAGTCCGGTTTGAGCCTGTCAAAACCGGTTGGAACAGGTCTGGGCTGGTTTGAGTCCGGTTTGAGCTGGTCAAAACCGGTTTCAGGCGGTCTGGCCTGGTTTGATCTGGTCAAAACCCGTAGGAGTCCTGTTTGAGCCGGTGCAAACCAGTTTGAGATGTTCTGGTCCGGTTTGAGCCGGTTTGAGCCGGTCTGGTCTGGTGTGAGCCGGTTTGAGCCGGTCTGTTCCTGTTTGAGCTGGTCTGTTGCTGTTTGAGTCCGGTTTGAGCCGTTCAAAACCGATTTGAGGCGGTCTAGTCCGGTTTTAGTCCGGTTTGAGCCGGTCAAATCCGGATTGAGCTGGTCTGTTCCGGTTTGAGTCCTTTTTGAGCCAGTCAAAACAGGTTTGAACCTGTCTGGTCCGGTTTGAGTCTGGTTTGAGTTGGTCAAAACCGGTTTGAGCCGGTCTGGCCTCTTTTGATCAGGTCAAAACACGTATGAGTCCCGTTTGAGCCGGTGAAAACCGGTTTGAGATGTTCTGGTCCGGTTTGAGCCCGTTTGAGCCGGTCTGGTCTGGTGTGAGCCGGTTTGAGCTGGTCTGTTCCTGTTTGAGCTGGTCTGTTGCTGTTTGAGTCCGGTTTGAGCTGTTCGAAACCGATTTGAGGCGGTCTAGTCCGGTTTGAGTCCGGTTTGAGCCGGTCAAATCCGGTTTGAGACAGTCTGTTCCTGTTTGAGTCCTTTTTGAGCCAGTCAAAACCGGTTTGAGCCTGTCTGGTCCGGTTTGAGTCTCGTTTCAGCCGGTCAAAACCGGTTGGAACAGGTCTGGGCTGGTTTGAGTCCGGTTTGAGCCGGTGAAAACTGGTTTGATCCGGTCTGGCCTGGTTTGATCTGGTCAAAACACGTATGAGTCCGGTTTGAGCTGGTGAAAACCGTTTTGAGATGTTCTGGTCCGGTTTGAGCCCGTTTGAGCCGGTCTGGTCTGGTTTGAGCCGGTTTGAGCCGGTCTGTTCCTGTTTCAGCCGGTCTGTCCTGTTTGAGTCCGGTTTGACCCGTTCAAAACCGGTTTGAGCCAGTCTGGTTCAGTTTGAGTCCGTTTTGAGCCAGTCAAAACAGGTTTGTGCCGGTATGGTTTGGTTTGAGTCCGGTTTGAGCCGGTCAAAATCGATTTGAGCTGGTCTGGCCTGGTTTGATGTGGTCAAAACCTGTTTGAGTTCGGTTTGAGCCGGTCAAAACTGGTTTGAGCCTGTCTGGTCCGGTTTGAGTCCGGTTTGTGCCGGTCTGGTTCAGTTTGAGTCGGTCAAAACCGGTTTGAGTCCATCTCGTACGGTTTGAGCCGGTCAAAACTTGTTTGAGCCGGTCTAATACGGTCAAAACATGTTTGAGCCTGTCTGCTCGGATTTGAGTCTGGTTTGAGGCGGTGAAAACCGGTTTCTGTACGGTTTGAGCCGGTCTGTTCCGTTCCGGTTTGAGTCCGGTTTAAGCCGATCAAAACCGGTTTGAGCTGGTCTGGTTCAGTTTGAGACGGTCAAAACCGGTTTTAGCCCGTCTCGTTCGTTTTGAGCTTGTCAAAACCGGTTTCAGCCGGTCTGCTGCTGTTTTTTCCGGTTTGAGCTGCTCTGGTCCGGTTTGATTAGATTTGAGCCGTTCAAAACCGGTTTGAGCCTATCTGGTCGGGTTTGAGTCCCATTTGAGCAGCTCAAAACTGTTTTGAGCCGGTCTGGTCCAGTTTCATCCAGTCAAAACTGGTTTGAGATGGTTTCAGCCGGTCAAAACCGGTTTGAGCCGGTCTGGTCGGGTTTGATGCGGTTTGAGCCGTTCTGGTCTGGTTTGAGCCGGTCAAAACCGGTTTCAGCCTGTCTGGTCCAGTTTTAGTCCAGTTTGAGCCTGTCAAAACCCGTTTCAGTCGGTCTGGTTCGGTTTCAGCCGGTCTGGTCCAGTTTGAGACTGTCAAAACCGGTTGGAACAGGTCTGGGCCGGTTTGAGTCCGGTTTGAGCCGGACAAAATTGGTTTCAGCCGGTCTGGCCTGGTTTGATCTGGTCAAAACCCGTATTAGTCCGGTTTTAGCCGGTGAAACCCGGTTTGAAGTGTTCTGTTCCGGTATGAGCCAGTTTGAGCCGGTCTGTTCCTTTTTGAGCGGGTCTGTTCCTGTTTGAGTCCGGTTTGAGCCGTTCAAAACCGGTTTGAGCCTGTCTAGTCCGGTTTGAGTCTGGTTTCAGCCGGTGAAAACCGTTTTGAGCCGGTCTGGTCCGGTTTGAGTCCGGTTTGAGCCAGTCAAAACAGGTTTGAGCCGGTCTGGTCCAGTTTCAGTCCGGTTTGAGCCGGTCAAAACCAGTTTGAGGCGGTCTGGCCTGGTTTGATCCGGTTTGAGCCGGTCCGGTCAGGTTTTAGTCCGGTTAGAGCCAGTCAAAACCGGTTTCAGCTGGTCTGGCTCGGTTTGAGCCGGTCTGGTCCGGTTTGAGCCTGTCAAAACCGATTGGAACCGGTCTGGGCCGGTTTGAGTCCATTTTGAGCCAGTCAAAACAGGTTTGAGCCTATCTGGTCGGGTTTGAGACCCGTTTGAGCAGTTCAAAACCGTTTTGAGGCGGTCTGGTCCGGTTTCATCCGATCAAAACTGGTTTGAGACGGTTTGAGGAGGTCAAAACCGGTTTGAGCTGGTCTGGTCGGGTTTGATCCGGTTTGAGCCGGTCAGGTCCGGTTTTAGTCCGGTTTGAGCCGTTCAAAACCGGTTTGAGCCGGTCTGGTCCGGTTTTAGTCCGGTTTGAGCCGGTCAAAACCTGTTTCAGTCTGTCTGGTTCGGTTTGAGCCGGTTTGGTCCGGTTTTAGCCTGTCAAAACCATTTGGAACAGGTCTGGGCCGGTTTGAGTCCGGTTTGAGCCGGTCAAAACCGGTTTCAGCCTGTCTGGCCTGGTTTGATCCGGTCAAAACCCGTATAAGTCCGGTTTGAGCCGGTGAAAACCGCTTTGAGATGTTCTGGTTCGGTTTGAGCTGGTTTGAGCCGGTCTGGTCTGGTTTGAGCCGTTTTGAGCTGGTCTGTTCCTGTTTGAGCCGGTCTGTTCCTGTTCGAGTCCGGTTTGACACATTCAAAACTGGTATGAGCCTGTCTAGTCCGGTTTGAGTCTGGTTTCAGCCGGTCAAAACCGGTTTGAGCCGGTCTGGTCCGGTTTGAGTCCGGTTTGGGCCAGACAAAACCGGTTTGAGCCGGTCTGGTCCGGTTTGAGTCCGGTTTGAGCCGGTCAAATCGGGTTTGAGCCTTTCTGGCCTGGTTTGATCCGGTTTGAGCGGTCTGGTCCGGTTTTAGTCCGGTTTGAGCCGGTCAAAACCGGTTTCAGCCGGTCTGGTTCGGTTTGAGCCGGTCTGGTCAGGTTTGAGCCTGTCAAAACTGATGGGAACCAGTCTGGGCCGGTTTGAGTCTGCTTTGAGCCAGTCAAAACAGGTTGGAGACGGTCTGGCCTGGTTTGATCTGGTCAAAACCCATATGAGTCTGGTTTCAACCGGTGAAAACCGGTTTTAGATGTTCTGGTCCGGTTTGATCCGGTTTGAGCCGGTCCGGTCAGGTTTTAGTCCGGTTTTAGCCGGTCAAAACCGGTTTCAGCTGGTCTGGTTCGGTTTGAGCCAGTCTGGTCCAGTTTGAGCCTGTCAAAACCGATTGGAACCGGTCTGGGCCTGTTTGAGTCCGGTTTGAGCCAGTCAAAACCGGTTTGTGCCTATCTGGTCGGGTTTGAGACCCGTTTGAGCAGTTCAAAACCGTTTTGAGCCGGTCTGGTCCGGTTTCATCCAATCAAAACTGGTTTGAGACGGTTTGAGGCGGTCAAAACGGGTTTGAGCTGCTCTGGTCGGGTTTGATCCGGTTTGAGCCGGTCAGGTCCGGTTTTAGTCCGGTTTGAGCCATTCAAAACCGGTTTGAGCCGGTCTGGTACGGTTTTAGCCTGTCAACACCGGTTGGAACAGGTCTGGGCTGGTTTGAGTCTGGTTTGAGCCGGTCAAAACCGGTTTGAGCCAGTCTGGCCTGGTTTGATCTGGTCAAAACGCGTATGAGACCGGTTTGAGCCGGTGAAAACCGTTTTGAGATGTTCTGGTCCGGTTTGAGCTGGTTTGAGCCGGTCTGGTCTGGTTTGAGCCGTTTTGAGCTGGTCTGTTCCTGTTTGAGCCGGTCTGTTCCTGTTCGAGTCCGGTTTGACACATTCAAAACCGGTATGAGCCTGTCTAGTCCGGTTTGAGTCTGGTTTCAGCCGGTCAAAACCGGTTTGAGCCGGTCTGGTCCGGTTTGAGTCCGGTTTGGGCCAGACAAAACCGGTTTGAGCCGGTCTGGTCCGGTTTGAGTCCGGTTTGAGCCGGTCAAATCGGGTTTGAGCCTTTCTGGCCTGGTTTGATCCGGTTTGAGCCGGTCCAGTCAGGTTTTATCCCGGTTTGAGCCGGTCAAAACCGGTTTCAGCCGGTCTGGTTCGGTTTGAGCCGGTCTGGTCAGGTTTGAGCCTGTCAAAACTGATGGGAACCAGTCTGGGCCGGTTTGAGTCTGCTTTGAGCCAGTCAAAACAGGTTGGAGACGGTCTGGCCTGGTTTGATCTGGTCAAAACCCATATGAGTCTGGTTTCAACCGGTGAAAACCGGTTTTAGATGTTCTGGTCCGGTTTGATCCGGTTTGAGCCGGTCAGGTCCGGTTTTAGTCCGGTTTAGCCGGTCAAAACCGGTTTCAGCTGGTCTGGTTCGGTTTGAGCCAGTCTGGTCCAGTTTGAGCCTGTCAAAACCGATTGGAACCGGTCTGGGCCTGTTTGAGTCCGGTTTGAGCCAGTCAAAACCGGTTTGTGCCTATCTGGTCGGGTTTGAGACCCGTTTGAGCAGTTCAAAACCGTTTTGAGCCGGTCTGGTCCGGTTTCATCCAATCAAAACTGGTTTGACATGGTTTGAGCCGGTCAAAACCGGTTTGAGCTGCTCTGGTCGGGTTTGATCCGGTTTGAGCCGGTCAGGTCCGGTTTTAGTCCGGTTTGAGCCATTCAAAACCGGTTTGAGCCGGTCTGGTACGGTTTTAGCCTGTCAACACCGGTTGGAACAGGTCTGGGCTGGTTTGAGTCTGGTTTGAGCCGGTCAAAACCGGTTTGAGCCAGTCTGGCCTGGTTTGATCTGGTCAAAACGCGTATGAGACCGGTTTGAGCCGGTGAAAACCGTTTTGAGATGTTCTGGTCCGGTTTGAGCCTGTTTGAGCTGGTCTGGTCTGGTTTGAGCCGGTTTGAGCCGGTCTGTTCCTGTTTGAGCCGGTCTGTCCTGTTTGAGTCCGGTTTGACCCGTTCAAAACCGGTTTGAGCCAGTCTGGTCCGGATTGAGTCCCGTTTGAGCAGGTCAAAACCGTTTTGAGCCGTTCTGGTTGGTTTCATCCGATCAAAACTGGTTTGACATGGTTTGAGCCGGTCAAAACCGGTTTGAGCCGGTCTGGTCGAGTTTGATCCGGTTTGAGCCGGTCTGGTCTGGTTTGAGCTGGTCAAAACCTGTTTGAGCCGGTCTGGTCGGTTTTTAGTCCGGTTTGAGCCGGTCAAACCGGTTTCAGTCGGTCTGGTTCGCTTTGAGCCGGTCTGGTCAGGTTTGAGCCTTTCAAAACCGGTTGGAACAGGTCTGGGCCGGTTTGAGTCCTGTTTTAGCCGGTCAAAACCGGTTTGAGCCGGTCTGGCCTCGTTTGATCTAGTCAAAACCCGTCTGACTCTGGTTTGAGTCGGTTTGAGCGGTCAAAACCGTTTGAGATGTTCTGGTCCGGTTTGAGCCTGTTTGAGCTGGTCTGGTCTGGTTTGAGCGGTTTGAGCCGGTCTGTTCCTGTTTGAGCCGGTCTGTCCTGTTTGAGTCGGTTTGACCCGTTCAAAACCGGTTTGAGCCAGTCTGGTCCGGATTGAGTCCGTTTGAGCAGGTCAAAACCGTTTTGAGCCGTTCTGGTTGGTTTCATCCGATCAAAACTGGTTTGACATGGTTTGAGCCGGTCAAAACCGGTTTGAGCCGGTCTGGTCGAGTTTGATCCGGTTTGAGCCGGTCTGGTCTGGTTTGAGCTGGTCAAAACCTGTTTGAGCCGGTCTGGTCGGTTTTAGTCCGGTTTGAGCCGGTCAAAACCGGTTTCAGTCGGTCTGGTTCGCTTTGAGCCGGTCTGGTCAGGTTTGAGCCTTTCAAAACCGGTTGGAACAGGTCTGGGCCGGTTTGAGTCCTGTTTTAGCCGGTCAAAACCGGTTTGAGCCGGTCTGGTCCGGTTGAGTCTGTCAAAACCGGTTGGAACAGGTCTGGGCTGGTTTGAGTCTGGTTTGAGCCGGTCAAAACCGGTTTGAGCCGGTCTGGCCTGGTTTGATCTGGTCAAAACCCGTATGAGACCGGTTTGAGCCGGTGAAAACCGTTTTGAGATGTTCTGGTCCGGTTTGAGCCTGTTTGAGCTGGTCTGGTCTGGTTTGAGCCGGTTTGAGCCGGTCTGTTCCTGTTTGAGCCGGTCTGTCCTGTTTGAGTCCGGTTTGACCCGTTCAAAACCGGTTTGAGCCAGTCTGGTCCGGATTGAGTCCCGTTTGAGCAGGTCAAAACCGTTTTGAGCCGTTCTGGTTGGTTTCATCCGATCAAAACTGGTTTGACATGGTTTGAGCCGGTCAAAACCGGTTTGAGCCGGTCTGGTCGAGTTTGATCCGGTTTGAGCCGGTCTGGTCTGGTTTGAGCTGGTCAAAACCTGTTTGAGCCGGTCTGGTCGGTTTTTAGTCCGGTTTGAGCCGGTCAAACCGGTTTCAGTCGGTCTGGTTCGCTTTGAGCCGGTCTGGTCAGGTTTGAGCCTTTCAAAACCGGTTGGAACAGGTCTGGGCCGGTTTGAGTCCTGTTTTAGCCGGTCAAAACCGGTTTGAGCCGGTCTGGCCTCGTTTGATCTAGTCAAAACCCGTCTGACTCTGGTTTGAGTCGTCAAAACTGGTTTGAGCCGTTTTGGTCCGGTTTTGTCCCCTTTGAGCTGGTCTGGTCTGGTTTGAGCCGGTTCAAACCGGTTTTACCCGGTCTGGTCCGGTTTCAGTCCGGTTTGAGCCGTTCAAAACCTGGTAGATACGGTCTGGTCCGTAATGAGACGGTTAAAACCGGTTTGAGAAAGTCTAAGAGCCGGTCTGGTGCGGTTTGATCCGGTTGGAGCCGTTCAAAACTAGTTTGAGTCCGTTTTGAGCCGGTCTGGTCCGTTCCGGTTGAGCGGGTCAAAACCGGTTTGAGCCAGTCTGGTCCGGTTTGAGTCCGTTTTGAGTCAGTCAAAACAGGTTTGTGCCGGTCTGGTTTGGTTTGAGTCCGGTTTGAGCTGGTCAAAATCGGTTTGAGCCGGTCTGGCCTGGTTTGATCTGGTCAAAACCCGTTTGACTCCGGTTCGAGCCGGTCAAAAGCGGTTTGAGCCGGTCTGGTCCGGTTTGAGTCCGGTTTGAGTCCGGTTTGTGCCAGTCTGGTTCAGTTTGAGCCGGTCAAAACCGGTTTGAGTCCGTCTCGTCCGGTTTGAGCCGGTCAAAAGTGGTTTGAGCCAGTCTAATACGGTCAAAACATGTTTGAGCCTCTCTGCTCGGATTTGAATCCCGTTTGAGGCGGTGAAAACCGGTTTCAGTCCAGTTTGAGCTGGTCTGTTCCATTCCGGTTTGAGTCCGTTTAAGCTGATCAAAACCGGTTTGAGCCGGTCTGGTTCGGTTTGAGACGGTCAAAACCAGTTTGAGTCAGTCTAATACGGTAAAAATAGGTTTGAGACGGTCTGGTCCAGTTTGAGTCCGGTTTCAGCCCGTCAAAACCGGTTTGAGTCGGTCTGGTTAGGTTTGAACCGTTCAGAACCGGTTTGAGCCGGTCAGGTCAGGTTTTAGCTGGTTTGAGCTGGTCTGGTCGGGTTAGACCCGGTCTGGTCGGGTTTGAGCTGGTCTAAACCAGTTTGAGCCAGTCTGCTGCTCTGTGATCCGGTTTGAGCTGGTCTTGTCCGGTTTATTAGATTTGAGCCGGTCAAAACCGGTTTGAGCCTATCTGGTCGGGTTTGAGACCCATTTGAGCAGGTCAAAATCGTTTTGAGCCGGTCTGGTCTGGTTTCATCCGGTCAAAACTGGTTTGAGACGGTTTGAGCCAGTCAAAACCGGTTTGAGCCTGTCCGGTAAGGTTTTAGTCTGGTTTGAGCCAGTCAAAACCGGTTTGAGCCGGTCTGGTTCGGTTTGAGCCGGTCTGGTCCCGTTGGAGTCTGTCAAAACCGGTTGGAACCGTTCTTGGCCTGTTTTAGTCCGGTTTGAGCGGGTCAAAATCGGTTTGAGCCGGTCTGGCCTGGTTTGATCTGGTCAAAACTCGTATGAGTTCGGTTTGAGCCGGTAAAAACCGCTTTGAGATGTTCTGGTCCGCTTTGAGCCTGTTTGAGCCGGTCTGGTCTAGTTTTAGCCGATTTTAGCCGGTCTGTTCCTGTTTGAGCCGGTCTGTTCCAGTTTCAGTCCGATTTGTGCTGTTCAAAGCCGGTTTGAGCCGGTCTGGTCCAGTTTGAGTCTGGTTTCAGCCGGTCAAAAAAGGTTTCAGCTGGTCTGGTCCAGTTTGAGTCCGGTTTGAGCCGGTCAAAATCGGTTTGAGCCGGTCTGGCCTGGTTTGATCTGGTCAAAACCCGTTTGACTCTGGTTTGAGCCCGTCAAAACTGTTTTGAGCCATTCTGGTCCGGTTTGATACGGCTTGAGGCAGTCTGGTCTCGTTTGAGCCGGTTCAAAGCAGTTTTAGCCAGTCTGGTCCGGTTTGAGTCCGGTTTGAGCCGTTCAAAATCTGTTAGACACGGTCTGGTACGTAACGATATGGTTAAAACCGGTTTGAGCCAGTCTAAGAGCCGGTCTGGTGCGGTTTGATCCGGATGGAGCCGGTCAAAACATGTTTGAGTCCGTTTTGAGGCGGTCTGGTCCGTTCCGGTTTGAGCCGGTCAAAACCGGTTTGAGCCCGTGTGGCCTGGTTTGATCCGGTTTGAGCCGGTCCGGTCAGGTTTTAGTCCGGTTTGAGCCGGTCAAAACAGATTTCAGCTGGTCTGGTTCGGTTTGAGCCGGTCTGGTCTGGTTTGAGCCTGACAAAACCGATTGGAACCGGTCTGGGCCGGTTTGATCCCGGTTTGAGCCAGTCAAAACCAGTTTGAGCCTATCTGGTCGGGTTTGAGTCCCGTTTGAGCAGGTCGAAACCGTTTTGAGCCGGTCTGGTCCGGTGTCATCTGATCAAAACTCGTTTGAGACGGTTTGAGCCGGTCAAAACCGGTTTGAGCCGGTCTGGTCGCGTTTGATCCGGTTTGAGCCAGACAAAACCGGTTTCAGTCGGTCCGGTTCGGTTTGTGCCGGTCTGGTCCGGTTTGAGCCTGTGAAAACCGGTTGGAACAGGTCTGGGCCGGTTTGAGTCCGGTTTGAGCCGGTCAAAACCGGTTTCAGCCGGTCTGGCCTGGTTTGATCCGGTCAAACCCGTATGAGTCCGTTTTGAGCCGGTGAAAACCGGTTTGAGATGTTCTGGTTCGGTTTGAGCCGTTTTGAGCCGGTCTGGTCTGGTTTGAACCGTTTTGAGCTGGTCTGTTCCTGTTTGAGCCGGTCTGTTCCTGTTTGAGTCCAGTTTGACACATTCAAAACCGGTTTGAGCCTGTCTAGTCCGGTTTGAGCCTGGTTTCAGCTGGTCAAAACCGGTTTCCGCCGGTGTGGTGCAGTTTGAGTCTGGTTTGAGCCAGTGAAAACAGGTTTGAGCTGGTCTGGTCCGGTTTGAGTACGATTTGAGCCAGTCAAAACCAGTTTGAGACGACCTGGCCTGGTTTGATCCGGTTTGAGCTGGTCCGGTAGGGTTTTATTCCGGTTTGAGCCAGTCAAAACCGGTTTCAGCCGGTCTGGTTCGGTTTGAGTCAGTCTGGTCCGGTTTGATCTGGTAAAAACCCGTTTGACTCTGGTTTGAGCCCGTCAAAACTGGTTTGAGCCGTTTTGGTCCAGTTTGATGCCATTTGAGCCGGTCTGGTCTGGTTTCAGTCGGTTCAAACCGGTTTTAGCCGGTCTGGTCCGGTTTGAGTCCGGTTTGAGCCGTTCAAAACCTGGTAGACCCGGTCTGGTCCGTAATGAGACGGTTAAAACCGGTTTGAGCCGGTCTGGCCTGGTTTGATGTGGTCAAAACCCGTTTGACTCTGTTTTGAGCCGGTCAAAACTGGTTTAAGCCGTTCTGGTCTGGTTTGATACGGCTTGAGGCAGTCTGCTCTCGTTTGAGCAGGTTCAAACCAGTTTTAGCCGGTCTCGTCCGGTTTGAGTCCGGTTTGAGCCATTCATAACCTGGTAGACCCGGTCTGGTCGGTAATGAGACGGTTCAAACCGGTTTGAGCCAGTCTAAGAGCCGGTCTGGTGCGGTTTGATCTGGCTGGAGCCAGTCAAAACATGTTTGAGTCCGTTTTGAGGTGGTCTGGTCCGTTCCGGTATGAGCCGGTCAATACCGGTTTGAGCCGGTCTGGGCCGGTTTGAGTCCAGTTTGAGCCAGTCAAAACAGGTTTGAGCCGTTCTGGTCCCGTTTGAGTCTGGTTTGAGCCAGTCAAAATCGGTTTGAGCCGGTCTGGCCTGGTTTGATATGGTCAAAACCCGTTTGAGTCCGGTTTGAGCCGGTCAAAACCGTTTTGAGATGTTCTCGTCCGATTTGAGCCGGTCTGGTCTAGTTTTAGCCGGTTTGAGCCTGTCTGTTCCTGTTTGAGCCGGTCTGTTCCAGTTTGAGTCCCATTTGAGCCGTTCAAAACCGGTTTGAGCCGGTCTGGTCCGGTTTGAGTCCCATTTGAGCCAATCAAAAAAGGTTTGAGCTGGTCTGGTCCGGTTTGAGTCCGGTTTCAGCCTGTCAAAACCGATTTGAGTTGGTCCGGAGCAGTTTGAACCGTTCAAAACCTGTTTGAACCGGTCTGGTCAGTTTCAGCTGGTTTGAGCTGGTCTGGTCTGGTTAGAGACGGTCTGGTCCGGTTTGAGCCAGTCAAAACCGGTTTGAGCCCATCTCGTCTGGTTTGAGCCGGTCAAAACCGGTTTGAGCCGGTCTGCTGCGGATTGATCCCGTTTGAGCCGGTCTGGTCCGGTTTGATTAGATTTGAGTCGGTCAAACCTGGTTTGAGACGGTCTGGCGTGCTGTGATCCAGTTTGAGCTGGTCCGGTCAGGTTTAGTCCCGTTTGAGCCGGTCAAAACCGGTTTCAGCCGGTCTGTTTCGGTTTGAGCCTGTCTCGTCCGGTTTGAGCCTCTCAAAACCGATTGGCACCAGTCTGGGCTGGTTTGAGTCCGGTTTGAGCCAGTCAAAACCGGTTTGAGCCTATCTGGTCGGGTTTGAGTCCCGTTTGGGAAGCTCAAAACCGTTTTGAGCCGGTCTGGTCCTATTTCATCTGATCAAAACTTGTTTGAGATGGTTTGAGCCGGTCAAAACCGGTTTGAGCCAGTCTGGTCGAGTTTGATCCGGTTTGAGCCGGTCTGGTATGGTTTGAGCCGGTCAAAACCTGTTTGAGCCAGTCTGGTCCGTTTTTAGTCCGGTTTGAGCTGGTCAAAACCGTTTTCAGTCGGTCTGGTTCACTTTGAGCCGGTCTGGTCCAGTTTGAGCCTGTCAAAACCGGTTGGAACCGGTCTGGTCCGGTTTGAGTGTGGTTTGAGCCGGTCAAAACCGGTTTGAGCCAGTCTGGCCTGGTTTGATCTGGTCAAAACCCGTTTGACTCTGGTTTGAGCTTGTCAAAACTGGTTTGAGCCGTTTTGGTCCGGTTTGGTCCCGTTTGAGCCGGTCTGTTCTGGTTTGAGCCGGTTCAAACCGGTTTTAGCCAGTCTGGTCCTGTTTGAGTCTGGTTTGAGCCGTTCAAAACCTGGAAGACTCGGTCTGGCCCGTAATGAGAATGTTAAAACCGGTTTGAACAGTCTAAGAGCCGGTCTGGTGCGGTTTGATCCGGTTGGAGCTGGTCAAAACAAATTTGAGTCCGTTTTGAGCTGGTCTGGTCCGTTCCGGTTTGAGCCGGTCAAAACCGGTTTGAGCCAGTCTGGTCCGGTTTGAGTCCGTTTTGAGCCAGTGAAAACAGGTTTGAGCCGGTCTGGTCTGGTTTGAGTCCGGTTTGAGCCGGTCAAAATCGGTTTGAGCTGGTCTCGCCTGGTTTGATCTGGTCAAAACCCGTTTGAGTCCTGTTTGAGCCCGTCAAAACCGGTTTGAGCCGGTCTGGTCCGGTTTGAGTCCAATTTGAGTCCAGTTTGTGCCGGTCTGGTTCAGTTTGAGACGGTCAAAACTGGTTTGAGTCCGTCTCATCCGGTTTGAGTCGGTCAAAACTGGTTTTTCCGGTCTAATGCAGTCAAAACATGTTTGAGCCTGTCTGCTTGGATTTGAGCCCGGTTGGAGGCGGTAAAAACCGGTTTCAGTCCAGTTTGATCCGGTCTGTTCCGTTCCAGTTTGAGTCTGTTTTAAGCCGATCAAAACTGGTTTGAGCCAGTGTGGTTCGGTTTTAGACGGTCAAAACCAGTTTGAGTCAGTCTAATATGGTCAAAATAGGTTTGAGCCGGTCTGGTCTGGTTTGAGTCCGGTTTCAGCCCGTCAAAACCGGTTTGAGTCGGTCTGGTTCGTTCTGAACCGTTCAAAACCGGGTTGATCCTGTCAGGGCAGCTTTTAGCTGGTTTGTGCCGGTCTTGTCGGGTTAGAGCCTATCTGGTGGGGTTTGAGCCGGTCAAAACCGGTTTGAGCCCATCTCGTCCTGTTTGAGCTGGTCAAAACCGGTTTGAGCCGGTCTGCTGCTGTTTGATCCGGTTTGAGCTGGTCTGGTCTGGTTTGATTTGATTTGAGGCGGTCAAAACCGGTTTGAGGCTATCTGGTCGGGTTTGAGTCCTGTTTGAGCAGGTCAAAACGGTTTTGAGCCGGTCTGGTCCGGTTTTGTCCGGTCAAAACTGGTTTCAGACTGTTTGAGCCGGTCAAAACCGGTGTGAGGCCGTCTGGTCGGGTTTGATCCGGTTTGAGCTGGACTGGTCTGGTTTGAGCCTGTCAAAACCGGTTTGAGCCGGTCTAGTCCTGTTTTAGTCCGGTTTGAGCCGGTCAAAACCGGTTTCAGTCGGTCTGGTTCGGTTTGAGCCGGTCTGGTCTGGTTTGAGACTGTCAAAACCGGTGGGAACAGGTCTGGGCCGGTTTGAGTCCAGTTTGAGCTGCTCAAACCCGGTTTCAGCCGCACTGGCCTTGTTTGATCCGGTCAAAACCCATATGAGTCCAGTTTGAGCCGGTGAAAGCCGTTTTGAGATGTTCTGGTCCAGTTTGAGGCGGTGTGAGCTGGTCTGGTCTGGTTTGAGCCGGGTTGAATTGGTCTGTTCCTGTTTGAGCCGGTCTGTTCCTGTTTGAGTCTAGTTTGTCCCATTAAAAACCGGTTTGAGCCTCTCTAGTCCGGTTTGAGTCTGGTTTCAGCCAGTAAAAACCGGTTGGAACAGGTCTGGGCCTGTTTGAGTCCGGTTTGAGCCGGTGAAAACCGGTTTGAGCTGTTCTGGCCTGGTTTGATCTGGCCAAAACACGTATGAGTCCGGTTTGAGCCGGTGAAAACTGGTTTGAGATTTTCTGGTCCGGTTTGAGCCGGTTTGAGCCGGTCTGGTCTGGTTTTAGCCGGTTTGAGCCGGTCTGTTCCTGTTTGAGCCGGTCTGTTCCTGTTTGAGTCCGGTTTGACCCGTTCAAAACCGATTTGAGCCAGTGTGGTCCGGTTTGAGTCCGGTTTGAGGCAGTCAAAACAGATTTGAGCCGGTCTGGTCCGGTTTGAGTCTGGTTTGAGCTGGCCAAAATCGGTTTGAGCCGGTCTGGCCTGGTTTCATCTGATCAAAACCCGTATGAGTCCAGTTTGAGCGGTGAAATCCGGTTTGAGATGTTCTGGTTCAGTGTGAGACGGTTTGAGCCGGTCTGGTCTGGTGTGAGCCGGATTGAGCCGGTCTGTTCCTGTTTGAGCCAGTCTGCTCCTGTTTGAGTCCGGTTTGAGCCCTTCAAAACCGGTTTGAGCTGGTCTAGTCCGGTTTGAGTCCAGTTTTAGCTGGTCACGTCCGGTTTGAGCCGGTCGGTTCCGGTTTGAGTCCTTTTTGAGCCAGTCAAAACAGGTTTGATCCGGTCTGGTCCGGTTTGAGTCCAGTTTGAGCCGGTCAAAACCGGTTTGAGCCGGTCTGGCCTGGTTTGATCTGGTCAAAACCCGTTTCCTTCTGGTTTGAGTGCTTCAAAACTGGTTTGAGCTGGTCTGGTCCGGTTTGAGTCCGGTTTCAGCCTGTCAAAACCGGTTTGAGTCGGACTGGTTCGGTTTGAACCATTCAAAACCGGTTTGAACCGGTCAGGTCAGGTTTTAGGTGGTTTGAGCCGGTCTGGTCGGTTTAGAGCTGTTCTGGTCGCGTTTGAGCTGGTCAAAACCGGTTTGAGCCAGTCTCGTCCGGTTTGAGCTGGTCAAAACCGATTTGAGCCAGTGTGCTGCTGTTTGATCAGGTTTGAGCTGGTCTGGTCCGGTTTGATTAGATTTCAGCCGGTCAAAACCGGTTTGAGCCTATCTGATCCGGTTTGAGACCAGTTTTAGCAGGTCAAAACTGTTTTGAGCCGGTCTGGTCCGGTTTCAACCGGTCAAAACTGGTTTGAGAGGGTTTGAGCCAGTCAAAACCGGTTTGAGCTGGTCTGGTCGGGTTTGATCCGGTTTGAGCCGTTCTGTTCTGGTTTGAGCCATTCAAAACCGGTTTGAGCCGGTCCGGTCCGTTTTTAGTCCGGTTTGAGCCGGTCAAAACAGGTTTCAGCCTGTCTGGTTCGGTTTGAACCTGTCTGGTCCGGTTTGAGCCTGTCAAAACCGGTTTGAGCCGGTCTGGCCTGGTTTGATCCGGTCAAAACCCGTATGATTCCGGTTTCAGCCGGTGAAAACCGGTTTGAGATGTTCTGGTCCGGTTTGAGCCGGTCTGAGCTGGTCTGGTCTAGTTTTAGCTGGTTTGAGCCAGTCTGTTCCTGTTTGAGCTGGTCTGTCCCAGTTTGTGTCCAGTTTCAGCCGGTCAAAACCGGTTTGAGCTGGTCTGGACCGGTTTGAGTCTTCTTTGAGCCGGTCAAAACCGATTTGAGCCGGTCTGGCCTGGTTTGATCTGGTCAAAACACGTTTGAGTCTGGTTTGATCCGGTCAAAACCGGTTATAGGGGTTCTGGTCCGGTTTGATCCGGTTTGAGACGGTCCGGTTCGGTTTGAGCCTGACAAATCCGGTTGCAACCGGTCTGGTCTGGTTTGAGCTGTTTCTAACCGGTTTGAGCCGGTCTGGCCCGGTTTGAGTCCGGTTTGAGCCAGTCAAAACAGGTTTGAGCCGGTTTGGTCAGGATTGAGTCCAGTTTTAGAAGGTCAAAACCGGTTTGAGCCGGTCTGGCCTGGTTTGATCTGGTCAAAACCCGTTTGACTCTGGTTTGAGCCGGTCAAAACTGGTTTGAACCGTTCTTCTCCGGTTTGATCATGTTTGAGCCGGTCTGGTCTGGTTTGAGCCGTTTCAAACCGGTTTTAGCCGGTCTGGTCCGGTTTGAGTCCGGTTTGAGCCGTTCAAAACCTGGTATACCCGGTCTGATCCGTAATGAGACGGTTAAAACCGGTTTGAGCCAGTCTAAGAGCCGGTCTGGTGCGGTTTGATCTGGTTGGAGCCGGTCAAAACATGTTTAGTCCGTTTTGAGCCGGTCTTGTCCGTTCCGGTTTGAGTCGGTCAAAACCGGTTTCAGCCGGTCTGGTCCGATTTGAGTCCGGTTTCAGTCGGTCAAAACCGGTTTGTGCCGGTCTGTTCTGGTTTGAGTACTTTTTGAGCCAGTCAAAACAGGTTTGATCCGGTCTGGTCTGGTTTGAGTCCGGTTTGAGCTGGTCAAAACTGGTTTGAGCCGGTCTGGCCTGGTTTGATCTCGTCAAAACCCGTATGAGTCCGGTTTGCTCTGAGAAAACCAGTTTGAGATGTTCAGATCCGGTTTGAGCCTGTTTGAGCCGGTCTGGTCTGGTGTGAGACGGATTGAGCCGGTCGGTTCCTGTTTCAGCTGGTCTGCTCCTGTTTGAGTCTGGTTTGAGCCGTTCAAAACTGGTTTGAGCCGGTCTAGTACGGTTTGAGTCCAGTTTCAGCTGCTCAAAAGTGGTTTGAGCCATTCTGTTCCGGTTTGAGTCCTTTTTGAGCCAGTCAAAACAGGTTTGAGCCGGTCTGGTCCGGTTTGAGTCCGGTTTGAGCCGGTGAAAACCGGTTTGAGCCGGTCTGGCCTGGTTTGATCTGGTCAAAACCCGTTTGACTCTGGTTTCAGCCCATCAAAACTGGTTTGAGCCGTTCTGTTCTGGTTTGAGCCGGTCAAAACCGGTTTGAGACGGTCTGGTCTGGTTTGAGCCGGTTCAAACCGGTTTTAGCCGGTCTGGTCCAGTTTGAGTCCGGTTTGAGCCATTCAAAACCGGTTTGAGTCCGGTTTGAGTCCGTTTGAGCCGGTCAAAACCGGTTTGAGCCAGTCTAAGAGCCGGTCTGGTGCGGTTTGATCCGGTTTGAGCCGGTCAAAACATGTTTAGTCCGTTTGAGCCGGTCTTGTCCGTTCCGGTTTGAGTCGGTCAAAACCGGTTTCAGCCGGTCTGGTCCGATTTGAGTCCGGTTTCAGTCGGTCAAAACCGGTTTGTGCCGGTCTGTTCTGGTTTGAGTACTTTTGAGCCAGTCAAAACAGGTTTGATCCGGTCTGGTCTGGTTTGAGTCCGGTTTGAGCTGGTCAAAACTGGTTTGAGCGGTCTGGCCTGGTTTGATCTCGTCAAAACCCGTATGAGTCCGGTTTGCTCTGAGAAAACCAGTTTGAGATGTTCAGATCCGGTTTGAGCCTGTTTGAGCGGTCTGGTCTGGTGTGAGACGGATTGAGCCGGTCGGTTCCTGTTTCAGCTGGTCTGCTCCTGTTTGAGTCTGGTTTGAGCCGTTCAAAACTGGTTTGAGCCGGTCTAGTACGGTTTGAGTCCAGTTTCAGCTGCTCAAAAGTGGTTTGAGCCATTCTGTTCGGTTTGAGTCCTTTTTGAGCCAGTCAAAACAGGTTTGAGCCGGTCTGGTCCGGTTTGAGTCCGGTTTGAGCCGGTCAAAACCGGTTTGAGCCGGTCTGGCCTGGTTTGATCTGGTCAAAACCCGTTTGACTCTGGTTTGAGCCCGTCAAAACTGGTTTGAGCCGTTTTGTTCGGTTTGGTCCCGTTTGAGCCGGTCTGGTCTGGTTTGAGCCGGTTCAAACCGGTTTTAGCCGGTCTGGTCCAGTTTGAGTCCGGTTTGAGACGTTCAAAACCTGGTAGATCCGGTCTGGTCCGTAATGAGACGGTTAAAACCGGTTTGAGCCAGTCTAAGAGCCGGTCTGGTGCGGTTTGATCCGGCTGGAGTCGGTCAAAACACGTTTGTGTCCGTTTTGAGCCAGTCTGGTCCGGTTTGAGCCGGTTTGAGCCAGTCTGGTCCGGTTTGAGTCCGGTTTGAGCCAGTCAAAACAGGTTTGAGCCGGTCTGTTCCGTTCGGTTTGAGTCCGGTTTGAGCGGTCAAAACCGGTTTGAGCCTATCTGGTCGGGTTTGAGTCGGTCAAAACCGGTTTGAGTCCGTTTGAGCCCGTCAAAACCGGTTTGAGCCGGTCTGGTCCGGTTTGAGTCCGGTTTGAGTCCGGTTTGTGCCGGTCTGGTCCAGTTTGAGCCGGTCAAAACCGGTTTGAGCCCATCTCGTCCGGTTTGAGCCGGTCAAAACTGGTTTGAGCCTGTCTAATACGGTCAAAACATGTTTGAGCCGGTCTGCTCGGATTTGAGTCCGGTTTGAGGCGGTAAAAACCGGTTTCAGTCCGGTTTGAGCCGGTCTGTTCCGTTCCAGTTTGAGTCCGTTTTAAGCTGATCAAAACCGGTTTGAGCCGGTCTGGTTCGGTTTGAGACGGTCAAAACCGGTTTGAGCGGTCTAATACGGTCAAAATAGGTTTGAGCAGCTCTGGTCCGTTTGAGTCCGGTTTCAGCCCGTCAAAACCGGTTTGAGTCGGTCTGGTTATGTTTGAACCTTTCAAAACCGGTTTGAGCCGGTCTGCTCAGGTTTTAGCTGGTTTGAGCCGGTCTGGTCGGGTTAGAGCCGGTCTGGTCTGGTTTGAGTCGGTCAAAAGCGGTTTGAGCCCGTCTCGTCCGGTTTGAGCTGGTCAAAACCGGTTGGAGCCGGTCAAAACACGTTTGAGTCTGGTTTGAGCCAGTCTGGTCCGGTTTGAGCCGGTTTGAGCCAGTCTGGTCCGGTTTGAGTCCGGTTTGAGCCAGTCAAAACAGGTTTGAGCCGGTCTGGTCCGGTTTGAGTCCAGTTTGAGCCAGTCAAAATCGGTTTGAGCCTGTCTGGCCTGGTTTGATCTGGTCAAAACCCGTTTGAGTCCGGTTTGAGCGGTCAAAACCGGTTTGAGCCGGTCTGGTCCTGTTTGAGTCTGGTTTGAGTCCGGTTGGTGCCGGTCTGGTTCAGTTTGAGCCGGTCAAAACCGGTTTGAGTCCGTCTCGTCCGGTTTGAGCTGGTCAAAACTGGTTTGAGCCGGTCTAATACGGTCAAAACATGTTTGAGCCGGTCTGCTCGGATTTGAGTCCGGTTTGAGGCAGTAAAAACCGGTTTCAGTCCGGTTTGAGCCGGTCTGTTCCGTTCCGGTTTGAGTCCGGTTTGAGCCATTCAAAACCGGTTTGAGCCGGTCTGGTTTGGTTTGAGACGGTCAAAACTGGTTTGAGTCGGTCAAAACCGGTTTCAGTCGGTCAAAACCGGTTTGAGCCGGTCTGGTCTGGTTTGAGTCGGTTTCAGCCCGTCAAAACCGGTTTGAGACGGTCTGGTTTGGTTTGAACAGTTCCAAACCGGTTTGAGCCGGTCAGGTCAGGTTTTAGCTGGTTTGAGCCGGTCTGGTCGGGTTAGACCTGGTCTGGTCGGTTTGAGCCGGTCAAAACCGGTTTGAGCCCGTCTCATCCGGTTTGAGCTGGTCAAAACCGGTTTGATCCGATCTGCTGCTGTTTGATCCGGTTTGAGCTGGTCTGGTCCGGTTTGATTAGATTTGAGCCGGTCAAAACCGGTTTGAGCCTATCTGGTCGGTTTGAGTCGGTCAAAACCGGTTTGAGCCGGTCAAAATCGCTTTGAGCCGGTCAAAACCGATTTGAGCCGGTCTGGCCTGGTTTGATCTGGTCAAAACACGTTTGAGTCTGGTTTGATCGGTCAAAACCGGTTATAGGGGTTCTGGTCCGGTTTGATCCGGTTTGAGCCGGTCTGGTTCGGTTTGAGCCTGACAAATCCGGTTGCAACCGGTCTGGTCTGGTTTGAGCTGTCAAAACCGGTTTGAGCGGTCTGGTCTGGCTTGAGCCGGTTTGAGTCGGTTTGAGCCAGTCAAAACAGGTTTGAGCGGTCTGGTCCGGTTTGAGTCCAGTTTGAGCCAGTCAAAACCGGTTTGAGCCGGTCTGGCCTGGTTTGATCTGGTCAAAACCCGTTTGACTCTGGTTTGAGCCGGTCAAAACTGGTTTGAACCGTTCTTCTCGGTTTGATCATGTTTGAGCCGGTCTGGTCTGGTTTGAGCCGTTTCAAACCGGTTTTAGCCGGTCTGGTCGGTTTGAGTCGGTTTGAGCCGTTCAAAACCTGGTATACCCGGTCTGATCCGTAATGAGACGGTTAAAACCGGTTTGAGCCAGTCTAAGAGCCGGTCTGGTGCGGTTTGATCTGGTTGGAGCCGGTCAAAACATGTTTAGTCCGTTTGAGCCGGTCTTGTCCGTTCGGTTTGAGTCGGTCAAAACCGGTTTCAGTCCGGTTTGAGCCGGTTTGAGTCCGGTTTCAGTCGGTCAAAACCGGTTTGTGCCGGTCTGTTCTGGTTTGAGTACTTTTGAGCCAGTCAAAACAGGTTTGATCCGGTCTGGTCTGGTTTGAGTCCGGTTTGAGCTGGTCAAAACTGGTTTGAGCCGGTCTGGCCTGGTTTGATCTCGTCAAAACCCGTATGAGTCCGGTTTGCTCTGAGAAAACCAGTTTGAGATGTTCAGATCCGGTTTGAGCCTGTTTGAGCCGGTCTGGTCTGGTGTGAGCCGGTTTGAGCGGTCTGTTCCTGTTTGAGCTGGTCTGGTCCTGTTTGAGTCTGGTTTGAGCCGTTCAAAACCGGTTTGAGCCGGTCTAGTACGGTTTGAGTCCAGTTTCAGCTGCTCAAAAGTGGTTTGAGCCATTCTGTTCGGTTTGAGTCCTTTTGAGCCAGTCAAAACAGGTTTGAGCCGGTCTGGTCCGGTTTGAGTCGGTTTGAGCCGGTGAAAACCGGTTTGAGCCGGTCTGGCCTGGTTTGATCTGGTCAAAACCCGTTTGACTCTGGTTTCAGCCCATCAAAACTGGTTTGAGCCGTTCTTCTCGGTTTGATCATGTTTGAGCCGGTCTGGTCTGGTTTGAGCCGTTTCAAACCGGTTTTAGCCGGTCTGGTCGGTTTGAGTCGGTTTGAGCGGTCAAAACCGGTTTGATCCGGTCTGGTCCGTAATGAGACGGTTAAAACCGGTTTGAGCCAGTCTAAGAGCCGGTCTGGTGCGGTTTGATCTGGTTGGAGCCGGTCAAAACATGTTTAGTCCGTTTGAGCCGGTCTAGTCCGGTTTGAGCGGTTTGAGCCGGTCAAAACCGGTTTCAGCCGGTCTGGTCCGATTTGAGTCCGGTTTCAGTCGGTCAAAACCGGTTTGTGCCGGTCTGTTCTGGTTTGAGTACTTTTGAGCCAGTCAAAACAGGTTTGATCCGGTCTGGTCTGGTTTGAGTCCGGTTTGAGCTGGTCAAAACTGGTTTGAGCCGGTCTGGCCTGGTTTGATCTCGTCAAAACCCGTATGAGTCCGGTTTGCTCTGAGAAAACCAGTTTGAGATGTTCAGATCCGGTTTGAGCCTGTTTGAGCCGGTCTGGTCTGGTGTGAGACGGATTGAGCCGGTCGGTTCCTGTTTCAGCTGGTCTGCTCCTGTTTGAGTCTGGTTTGAGCCGTTCAAAACCGGTTTGAGCCGGTCTAGTACGGTTTGAGTCCAGTTTCAGCTGCTCAAAAGTGGTTTGAGCCATTCTGTTCCGGTTTGAGTCCTTTTTGAGCCAGTCAAAACAGGTTTGAGCCGGTCTGGTCCGGTTTGAGTCCGGTTTGAGCCGGTGAAAACCGGTTTGAGCCGGTCTGGCCTGGTTTGATCTGGTCAAAACCCGTTTGACTCTGGTTTCAGCCCATCAAAACTGGTTTGAGCCGTTTAGTTCCGGTTTGGTCCCGTTTGAGACGGTCTGGTCTGGTTTGAGCCGGTTCAAACCGGTTTTAGCCGGTCTGGTCCAGTTTGAGTCCGGTTTGAGCCATTCAAAAACTGGTAGATCCGGTCTGGTCCGTAATGAGACGGTTAAAACCGGTTTGAGCCAGTCTAAGAGCCGGTCTGGTGCGGTTTGATCCGGTTGGAGCCGGTCAAAACACGTTTGTGTCCGTTTTGAGCCAATCTGGTCCGTTCCGGTTTGAGCCAGTCTGGTCCGGTTTGAGTCCGGTTTGAGCCAGTCAAAACAGGTTTGAGCCGGTCTGGTCCGGTTTGAGTCCAGTTTGAGCCAGTCAAAATCGGTTTGAGCCTGTCTGGCCTGGTTTGATCTGGTCAAAACCCGTTTGAGTCCGGTTTGAGCCGGTCAAAACCGGTTTGAGCCGGTCTGGTCCTGTTTGAGTCTGGTTTGAGTCCGGTTGGTGCCGGTCTGGTTCAGTTTGAGCCGGTCAAAACCGGTTTGAGTCCATCTCGTCCGGTTCGAGCCGGACAAAACTGGTTTGAGCCAGTCTAATACGGTCAAAACATGTTTGAGCCTGTCTGCTCGGATTTGAGTCCGGTTTGAGGCGGTAAAAACCGGTTTCAGTCCGGTTTGAGCCGGTCTGTTCCGTTCCAGTTTGAGTGCCGTTTAAGCTGAACAAAACCGGTTTGAGCCGGTCTGGTTCGGTTTGAGATGGTCAAAACCGGTTTGAGCCGGTCTAATACGGTCAAAATAGGTTTGAGCAGCTCTGGTCCGGTTTGAGTCCGGTTTCAGCCCGTCAAAACCGGTTTGAGTCGGTCTGGTTATGTTTGAACCATTCTAAACCGGTTTGAGCCGGTCTGGTCAGGTTTTAGCTGGTTTGAGCCGGTCTGGTCGGGTTAGAGCCGGTCTGGTCGGGTTTGAGTCGGTCAAAAGCGGTTTGAACCCGTCTCGTCCTGTTTGAGCTGGTGAAAACCGGTTGGAGCCGGTCTGCGGCTGTTTGATCCAGTTTGAGCTGGTCTGGTCCTGTTTGAATCCAGTTTGACCCGTTCAAAACCGGTTTGAGCCAGTCTGGTCCGGTTTGAGTCCGTTTTGAGCCAGTCAAAACAGGTTTGTGCCGGTATGGTTTGGTTTGAGTCCGGTTTGAGCCGGTCAAAATCGCTTTGAGCCGGTCTGGCCTGGTTTGATCTGGTCAAAACGCGTTTGAGTCCGGTTTGAGCCGGTCAAAACAGGTTTGAGCCTGTCTGGTCCGGTTTGAGTCCGGTTTGAGTCCGGATTGTGCCGGTCTGGTTCAGTTTGAGTCGGTCAAAACCGGTTTGAGTCCGTCTCGTCCGGTTTGAGCTGGTCAAAACTGGTTTGAGCCGGTCTAATACGGTCAAAACATGTTTGAGCCGGTCTGCTCGGATTTGAGTCCGGTTTGAGGCAGTGAAAACCGGTTTCTGTACGGTTTGAGCCGGTCTGTTCCGTTCCGGTTTGAGTCCGGTTTAAGCCAATCAAAACCGGTTTGAGCCGGTCTGGTTTGGTTTGAGACGGTCAAAACTGGTTTGAGTCGGTCTAATACGGTCAAAATAGGTTTGAGCCGGTCTGGTCTGGTTTGAGTCCGGTTTCAGCCCGTCAACCGGTTTGAGACGGTCTGGTTTGGTTTGAACAGTTCCAAACCGGTTTGAGCCGGTCAGGTCAGGTTTTAGCTGGTTTGAGCCGGTCTGGTCGGGTTAGACCTGGTCTGGTCGGGTTTGAGCCGGTCAAAACCGGTTTGAGCCCGTCTCATCCGGTTTGAGCTGGTCAAAACCGGTTTGATCCGATCTGCTGCTGTTTGATCCGGTTTGAGCTGGTCTGGTCCGGTTTGATTAGATTTGAGCCGGTCAAAACCGGTTTGAGCCTATCTGGTCGGGTTTGAGACCCGTTTGAGCAGGTCAAAAACGTTTTGAGCCGGTCTGGTCTGGTTTCATCCGGTCAAAACCGGTTTGAGACGGTTTGAGTCAGTCAAAACCGGTTTGAGCCGGTCTGGTCGTGTTTGATCCGGTTTGAGCCCTTCTGGTCTGGTTGGAGCCGTTCAAAACCGGTTTGAGCCGGTCCGGTCCAGTTTTAGTCCAGTTTGAGTCGGTCAAACCCGGATTCAGCCGATCTGGTTCGGTTTGAGCCGATCTGGTCCGGTTGGAGCCTGTCAAAGGCGGTTGGAACCCGTCTGGGCCTGTTTGAATCCGGTTTGAGCGGGTCAAAACTGGTTTGAGCTGGTCTGGCCTGGTTTGATCCGGTCAAATCCCGTATGAGTCCGGTTTGAGCTGGTGAAAACCGGCTTGAGGTGTTCTGGTCCGGTTAGAGCCTGTTTAAGCCGGTCAGGTCTAGTTTTAGCCGGTTTGAGCCGGTCTTTTCCTGTTTGAGCCGGTCTGTTCCAGTTTGAGTCCGATTTGAGCCGTTCAATACCGGTTTGAGCCTGTCTGGTCTGATTTGAGTCCGGTTTGAGCCAGTCAAAAAAGGTTTGAGATGGTCTGGTCCGGTTTGAGTCCGGTTTGAGCCAGTCAAATCCGGTTTGAGCCGGTCTGGCCTGGTTTGATCTGGTCAAAAGCCGTTTGACTGTGGTTTGAGCTGGTCAAAACTGGTTTGAGCGGTTCTGGTCTGGTTTGATACAGCTTGAGGCAGTCTGGTCTCGTTTGAACCGGTTCAAACCAGTTTTAGCCAGTCTGGTCCGGTTTGAGTCCGGTTGGAGCCGTTCAAAACCTTTTAGACACGGTCTGGTCCGTAATGAGATGGTTAAAACCTGTTTGAGATTGTATAAGAGCCGGTCTGGTGCGGTTTGATCTGGTTGGAGCCGGTCAAAACATGTTTGAGTTCGTTGTAAGGCGGTCTGGTCCGTTCCGGTTTGATCCGCTCAAAACCGGTTTGAGCCAGTCTGGCCTGGTTTGATCCGGTTTGAGCCGGTCCGATCAGGTTTTAGTCCGGTTTGAGGCGGTCAAAACCGGTTTCAGCCAGTCTGGTTCGGTTTGAGACGGTCTGGTCCAGTTTGAGCCTGTCAAAACCGAGTGGAACCGGTCTGGGCTGGTTTGAGTCCGGTTTGAGCCAGTCCAAACCGGTTTGAGCCGGTCTGGTCCGGTTTGAGTCCGGTTTGAGCCAGTCCAAACCGGTTTGAGCCGGTCTGGCCTGGTTTGATCTGGTCAAAAGCCGTTTGACTGTGGTTTGAGCTGGTCAAAACTGGTTTGAGCGGTTCTGGTCTGGTTTGATACAGCTTGAGGCAGTCTGGTCTCGTTTGAACCGGTTCAAACCAGTTTTAGCCAGTCTGGTCCGGTTTGAGTCCGGTTGGAGCCGTTCAAAACCTTTTAGACACGGTCTGGTCCGTAATGAGATGGTTAAAACCTGTTTGAGATTGTATAAGAGCCGGTCTGGTGCGGTTTGATCTGGTTGGAGCCGGTCAAAACATGTTTGAGTTCGTTGTAAGGCGGTCTGGTCCGTTCCGGTTTGATCCGCTCAAAACCGGTTTGAGCCAGTCTGGCCTGGTTTGATCCGGTTTGAGCCGGTCCGATCAGGTTTTAGTCCGGTTTGAGGCGGTCAAAACCGGTTTCAGCCAGTCTGGTTCGGTTTGAGACGGTCTGGTCCAGTTTGAGCCTGTCAAAACCGAGTGGAACCGGTCTGGGCTGGTTTGAGTCCGGTTTGAGCCAGTCCAAACCGGTTTGAGCCGGTCTGGCCTGGTTTGAACGGCTCAAACCGGACTCAAACTGGAACAGACCGGCTAAAACCGGCTCAAGACAGACCAGACCGGCTCAAAGCGGGTCAAACCGGACCAGAACATCTCAAACCGGTTTTCACTGGCTCAAACCGGACTCATGCGGGTTTTGACCAGATCAAACCAGGCCAGACCGGCTCAAACCGATTTTGAACAGCTCAAACCGGACTCAAACCGGACCAGACCGGCTCAAATCTGTTTTGACTGGCTCAAACCGGACTCAAACCGGACCACACTGGCTCAAACCGGTTTTGAACGGGTCAAACCGGACTCAAACAGGAACAGACCGGCTCAAACAGGAACAGACCGGCTCAAACCGGCTTAAACCAGACCAGACCGGCTCAAACCGGCTCAAACCGGACCAGAACATCTCAAACCGGTTTTCACCGGCTCAAACCGGACTCATACGGGTTTTGACCAGATCAAACCAGGCCAGACCGGCTCAAACCGGATTTCACCGGCTCAAACCGGACTCAAACAGGCCCAGACCTGTTCCAACCGGTTTTGACCGGTTGAAACCAGACTCAAACCGGACTAGAGAGGCTCAAACCGGTTTTTAACGGGACAAACCGGACTCAAAGAGGAACAGACGGGCTCAAACAGGAACAGACCAGCTCAACCCGGCTCAAACCAGACCAGACCGGCTCACACCGCCTCAAACCGGACCAGAACATCTCAAAACGATTTTCACCGGCTCAAACCTTACTCATATGGGTTTTGACCGGATCAAACAAGGCCGGTGTGGCTGAAACCGGTTTTGAGCGGCTCAAACCGGACTCAAACCGCCCCAGACCTCTTCCCACCGGTTTTGACAGTCTCAAACCGGACCAGACTAGCTCAAACCGAACCAGACCGACTGAAACCGGTTTTGACTGGCTCAAACCGGACTAAAACCGGACCAGACCGGCTCAAAAAGGTTTTGACCGGCTCAAACCAGAGTAGACCGGCTCAAACCGGATCAAACCCGACCAGACCGGCTCAAACCGGTTTTGACCGGCTCAAACCGGACGAGACGGGCTCAAACCGGTTTTGATCGGCTCAAACCCCACCAGATCGGCTCTAACCCGACCAGACCGGCAGAAACCAGCTAAAAGCTGCCCTGACAGGATCAAACCGGTTTTGAACGGTTCAAAATGAACCAGACCGACTCAAACCAGTTTTGACGGGCTGAAACCAGACTCAAACCGGACCAGACCGTCTCAAACCTATTTTGACCGTATTAGACCGACTCAAACCGGTTTTGCCCGTCTAAAACCGAACCACACCGGCTCAAACCGGTTTTGATCGGCTTAAAACGGACTCAAACCGGAACGGAACAGACCAGATCAAACCGGACTGAAACCGGTTTTTACCATCTCAAACCGGACTCAAATCCAAGCAGACAGGCTCAAACATATTTTGACCGTATTAGACCGGAAAAACCAGTTTTGACCGGCTCAAACTGGACAAGACGGACTCAAACCAGTTTTGACCGTCTCAAACTGAACCAGACCGGCACAAACCGGACTCATATCGGACTCAAACCAGACCAGAGCAGCTCAATCCGGTTTTGATCGGCTCAAACCAGACCAGATGGGCTCAAACCGGACCAGACCGGCTCAAACCGGTTTTGACCGGATGAAACTGGACCAGAGCGGCACAAACCCGACTCAAACCTGACTCAAACCGGACTAGGCTGGCTCAAACCGGTTTTGACCGGCTCAAACCGGACTAAAACCTGAACGTACCGGCTCAAACCGGATCAAACCAGGCCAGACCGGATCAAACCGGTTTTGACCGGCTCAAACCAGACTCAAACCCGACCAGACCGGCTCAAACCTCTTTTGACTGGCTCAAACCGGACTCAAACCGGACAAGACCGGCTCAAACCAAACCAGACCAGCTGAAACCGGTTTTGACCGGCTCAAACCGGACTCAAACCGGACCAGACCGGCTCAAACCCGTTTTGACCGGCTGAAACCAGACTCAAACCGTACTAGACAGGCTCAAACCGGTTTTGAACGTGTCAAACCGACTCAAACAGGAACAGACCGGCTCAAACAGGAACAGACCGGCTCAAAACGGCTCAAACCAGACCAGACCTCCTCAAACCTTCTCAAACCGGACCAGAACATCTCAAACCGGTTTTCACTGGCTCAAACCGGACTCATACGGGTTTTGTCCGGATCAAAGCAGGCCAGACCGGCTGAAACCGGTGTTGACCGGTTCAAACTGGACTCAAACCGGCCCAGATCTGGTCCAACCGGTTTTGACAGGCTCAAACCGGACCAGACCGCCTCAAACCAAACCAGACCGACTGAAACCGGTTTTGACCGGCTCAAACCGTACTAAAACAGGAGCATACCGGCTGAAACCGGTTTTGACTGGCTCAAAACAGACCAGACCGGCTCAAACCGGATCAAACCCGACCAGACCGGCTCAAACCGGTTTTGACTGGCTCAAACAGTCTCAAAACAGTTTTGACCAGATGAAACCGGACCAGACCATCTCAAAACGGCTTTGACCTGCTCAAACCGGACTCAAACTGGACCAGACTGGCTCAAACCTGCTTTGACTGCCTCAAACCGGACTCAAACCGGACCAGACTGGCTCAAACCAGTTTTGACCGGCTCAAACTGGAACGGACCAGACCGTCTCAAAACGGACTCAAACGTGTTTTGACCGCCTCCAACTGCATCAAACCGCACCAGACCGGCTCTTAGACTGGCTCAAACCGGTTTTAACCATCTCATTACGGGCCAGACCGAGTCTACCAGGTTTTGACCGGCTCAAACCGGACTCAAACCGGACCAGACCGGCTAAAACCGGTCTCCACCGGCTCAACCCAGACCAGACCGGCTCAAAGGGGATCAAACCGGACCCAAACGGCTCAAACCAGTTTTGACAAGCTCAAACAAGAGTCAAACGGGTTTTGACCAGATCAAACCAGGACAGAACGACTCACACCGGTTTTGACTGGCTCAAACCAGACTCAAACCAGACCAGACAGGCTCAAACCTGTTTTGACTGGCTCAAAAAGGACTCAAACCGGAACAGACCGGCTCAAACCGGTTTTGACCGGCTCAAACCGGACTCAAACCGGAGTACACCGGCTCAAACCGGTTTTGACCGGCTCAAAGTGGACTGAAACAGGAACAGACCAGCTCAAACAGTAACAGACCGGCTCAAGCAGGCTCACACCAGACCAGACCGGCTCAAACCGGCTCAAACCGGACCAGAACATCTCAAACCTGTTTTCAACGGCTCAAACCGGACTCATACGGGTTTTGACCAGATCAAACCAAGTCAGACCTGCACAAACCGGTTTTGACTGGCACAAACCGGACTCAAACCGGCGCAGACCGGTTCCAATCGGTTTTGACAGGCTGAAACCGGACCAGAACGGCTCAAACCAAACCAGACCGGCTGAAACCGGTTTTGACCAGCTCAAACCGGACTAAAACAGGACCGGACCGGCTCAAACCGGTTTTGAACCGCTCAAACCAGACCAGAATGGCTAAAACCGGATCAAACACGACCAGACCGTCTCACACCGGTTTTGACCGGCTCAAACCGTCTCAAACCAGTTTTGACCGGATGAAACCGAACCAGACCAGCTCAAAACGGTTTTGAACTGCTCAAATGGGACTCAAACCCGACCAGATAGGCTCAAACTGGTTTTGACCAGCTCAAACCTAATCAAACCAGACCAGACCAGCTGATACCGGATCAAAGGGCAGCAGACCGGCTCAAACCGGTTTTGACCAGCTCAAACCCGACCAGACCAGCTCTAACCCGACCAGACCAGCTCAAACCAGCTAAAACCTGACCAGACCGGCTCAAACCGCTTTTGAACGGTTCAAACCAATCCAGACCGACTCAAACCGGTTTTGACAGGCTGAAACCGGACCCAAACCGGACCAGACCAGCTCAAACCTATTTTGACCGTATTAAAACGGCTTAAACCGGTTTTGACCGTCTCAAACCGAAGCAGACCGGCTCAAACCAGTTTTGACTGGCTCAAACTGGACTAAAACCGGACCAGACCAGCTCAAACCGATATTGACTGACTCAAACCAGGAAAGAACGGATGAAACCGGATCAAACCCGACCAGACCGGCTCAAACCGGTTTTGACCATCTCAAACCGTCTCAAACCAGTTTTGACCGGATGAAAGCGGACCGGACCGGCTCAAAACGGTTTTGAACTGCTCAAACGGGACACAAAACCGACCAGAGAGGTTCAAACCGGTTTTGACTGGCTCAAACCGGACTCAAACCGGCCCAGACCGGTTCCAATCGGTTTTGACAGGCTCAAACCGGACCAGACCGGCTCAAACCGAACCAGACCGGCTGAAACCGGATTTGACTGGCTCATACCGGACTAAACCTGACCGGACCGGCTCAAACCGGATGAAACCAAGCCAGAGGGGCTCAAACGGGTTTTGACCGCTCAAACCGAACGGACCAGACCGCCTCAAAACGGACTCAAACATGTTTTGACCGGCTCAAACCGAACCAGACCAGCTCAAACCGGCTCAAACCGGACTCAAACGTGTTTTGACCGGCTCCAACGGATCAAACCGCACCAGACCGGCTCTTAGACTGGCTCAAACCGGTTTTAACCGACTCATTATGGACCAGACCTGGTCTACCAGGTTTTGAATGGCTCAAACCGGACTCAAACCGTACCAGACTGGCTAAAACCGGTTTCCACCGGCTCAACCCAGACCAGACCGGCTCAAACGGACTCAAACCGGACTCAAACCGACTCAAACCAGTTTTGACAAGCTCAAACAAGAGTCAAACGGGTTTTGACCAGATCAAACCAGGACAGAACGACTCACACCGGTTTTGACCGGCTCAAAAAGGACTCAAACCGGAACAGACCGGCTCAAACCGGTTTTGACCGGGTGAAACCAGACTCAAACCGGAGTAGACCGGCTCAAACCGGTTTTGACCGGCTCAAGGTGGACTAAAACAGGAACAGACCAGCTCTAACAGTAACAGACCGTCTCAAGCAGGCTCACACCAGTCCAGACCGGCTCAAACCGCTCAAACCGGACCAGAACATCTCAAACCTGTAAACCTGGTTTCAACGGCTCAAACCGGACTCATATGGGTTTTGACCAGATCAAACCAGGTCAGACCTGCACAAACCAATTTTGACTGGCACACACCGGACTCAAACCGGCACAGACCGGTTCCAATCGGTTTTGACAGGCTCAAACCGGACCAGAACGGCTCAAACCGAACCAGACTGGCTGAAACCGGTTTTGACCGGCTCAAACCGGACTAAAACAGGACCAGACCGGCTCAAACCGGTTTTGAACCGCTCAAACCAGACCAGAACGGCTGAAACCGGATCAAACCCAACCAGACCGGCTCAAACCAGTTTTGACTGGATGAAACCGGACCAGACCGGCTCAAAACGGTTTTGAACTGCTCAAATGGGACTCAAACCCGACCAGATAGGCTCAAACCGGTTTTGACCAGCTCAAACCTAATCAAACCACTCCAGACCAGCTGAAACTGGATCAAAGGGCAGCAGACCGGCTCAAACCGGTTTTGACCAGCTCAAACCCAACCAGACCAGCTCTAACCCGACCAGACCAGCTCAAACCAGCTAAAACCTGACCAGACCGGCTCAAACCGCTTTTGAACGGTTCAAACCAATCCAGACCGACTCAAACCGGTTTTGACAGGCTGAAACCGGACCCAAACCGGACCAGACCAGCTCAAACCTATTTTGACCGTATTAAAACGGCTTAAACCGGTTTTGACCGTCTCAAACCGAAGCAGACCGGCTCAAACCAGTTTTGACTGGCTCAAACTGGACTAAAACCGGACCAGACCAGCTCAAACCGATATTGACTGACTCAAACCAGGAAAGAACGGATGAAACCGGATCAAACCCGACCAGACCGGCTCAAACCGGTTTTGACCATCTCAAACCGTCTCAAACCAGTTTTGACCGGATGAAACCGGACCGGACCGGCTCAAAACGGTTTTGAACTGCTCAAACGGGACACAAACCCGACCAGAGAGGCTCAAACCGGTTTTGACTGGCTCAAACCGGACTCAAACTGGCCCAGACCGGTTCCAATCGGTTTTGACAGGCTCAAACCGGACCAGACCGGCTCAAACCGAACCAGACCGGCTGAAACCGGATTTGACTGGCTCATACCGGACTAAAACCTGACCGGACCGGCTCAAACCGGATGAAACCAAGCCAGAGGGGCTCAAACGGGTTTTGACCGGCGCAAACCGGAACGGACCAGACCGCCTCAAAACGGACTCAAACATGTTTTGACCGGCTCCAACCGGATCAAACCACCCCAGACCACCTCTTAGACGGGCTCAAACCGGTTTTAACCATCTCATTATGGAACAGACCATGTCTACCAGGTTTTGAACGGCTCAAACCGGACTCAAACTGGATCCGACAGGCTAAAACTGGTTTGAACCAGCTCAAACGAGACCAGACTGCCTCAAGCCATATCAAACCGGACCAGAATGGCTCAAACGAGTTTTGACCGGCTCAAACCAGAGTCAAATGGGTTTTGACCAGATCAAACAAGGCCAGACCGGCTCAAACCGGTTTTGACCGGCTCAAACCGGAATCAAACTGGACCAGACCAGCTCAAACCTTTTTTGACTGGCTCAAACCGGACTCAAACCGGACCAGACCGGCTCAAACCTGTTTTTAACGGCTCAAATCAGACTCAAACTGGAACAGACCGGCTCAAACAGGAACAGACGAGCTCAAACCGGCTAAAACTAGACCAGACCGGCTCAAACCGGCTCAAACCAAACCAGAACATCTAAAACCGTTTTGACCAGTTCAAACAGGACTCAAAAAGGCCCAGACCGGTTCCAACCGGTTTTGACAGGCTCAAACCGGACCAGACAGTCTCAAACCGAATGAGACCGGCTGAAACCTGTTTTGGCCGGCTCAAACCGGACTAAAACCGGACCGGACCGGGGCAAACCGGTTTTGAACAGCTCAAACCAGAGCAGAACGGCTCAAACCGGATCAAACCCGACCAGACCGGCTCAAACCGGTTTTGACCGGCTCAAGCCGTCTCAAACCAGTTTTGACCGGATGAAACCGGACCAGACCGGCTCAAAACGGTTTTGACCTCCTAAAACTGGTTTCAAACCGGACCAGATAGGTTCAAACCGGTTTTGACCGGCTCAAATCTAATCAAACCGGACCAGACCAGCTCAAACCTGATCAAACAGCAGTAGACCGGCTCAAACCCGTTTTGACTAGCTCAAACCGGACGAGACGGGTTCAAACCGGTTTTGACCGGCTCAAACCCGACCAGACCAGCTCTAAACTGACCAGACCGGCTCAAACCAGCTAAAACCTGACCTGACCGGTTCAAACCAGTTTTGAACGGTTCAAACTGAACCAGACCAACGCAAACCGGTTTTGATCGGCTTAAACCGGATTCAAACCGGAACGGAACAGACCGGCTCAAAGCGGACTGAAACCAGTTTTTACCGCCTGAAACCGGACTCAAATCCAAGCACACCGGCTCAAACATGTTTTGACTGTATTAGACCCGCTCAAACGAGTTTTGACGAGCTCAAACCGGATGAGAAGGGCTCAAACCGGTTTTGACCGGCTCAAACTGCACCAGACCGGCACAAACCGGACTCAAACAGGACTCAAACAAGACCAGACCGGCTCAAACCTGTTTTGACTGGCTCAAACCGGACTCATAACGGACCAGACTGGCTCAAACTGGTTTTGACCTGCTCAAACCAGACCAGACCGGCACAAACCGGACTCAAACCAGACTGAAATCAGACCAGACCGGCTCAAACTGGTTTTGACCGGCTCAAACCAGACTCAAACGCGTTTTGACCTGATGAAACCAGGCCAGACCGGCTAAAACTGATTTTCACTGGCTCAAACCGGACACAAACCAGACCAGACTGGCTCAAACCTCTTTTGACTGGCTCAAACCGGACTCAAACTGGACCAGACTGGCTCAAACCGGTTTTGACCGACTCAAACTGGAACAGACCAGACCGGCTCAAAACGGACTCAAACGTGTGTTGACCGGCTCCAACCGTATCAAACCGCACCACACCGGCTCTTAGACTGGCTCAAACCGGTATTAACCGTCTCATTACGGACCAGACCGGGTCTGCCAGGTTTTGAACGGCTCAAACCGGACTCAAACCGGACCAGACCGGCTAAAACCGGTTTGAACCGGCTCAAACCAGACCAGTTCGGCTCAAACGGGATCAAACCGGACCAAAACGGCTCAAACCAGTTTTGAAGCGCTCAAACCAGAGTGAAACGGGTTTTGACCAGATCAAACAAGGCCAGACCAACTCAAACCGGTTTTGACTGGCTCAAACCGGACTCAAACCGGACCAGACCGGATCAAACCTGTTTTGACTGGCTCAAAAAGGACTCAAACCGGAACCGACCGGCTCAAACTGGCTTTGACCGGCTAAAACTGGACTCAAACCGGACTAGACCGGCTCAAACCGGTTTTGAAGGGCTCAAACCAGACTCAACCAGGAGCAGACTGGCTCAAACAGGAACAGACCGGCTCAGTCCGGCTCACACCAGACCAGACCGGCTCAAACCGGCTCAAACCGGACCAGAACATCTCAAACCGGATTTCACTGGCTCAAACTGGACTCATACGGGTTTTGACCAGATCAAACCAGGCCAGACCGGGTCAAACCGGTTTTGACTGGCTCAAACCGGACTCAAACCGACCCAGACCGGTTCCAATCGGTTTTGACAGGCTGAAACCCGACCAAACCGGCTCAAACATAGCCATACCTGCTGAAACTGGTTTTGACCGGCTCAAACCGGACTAAAACCTGACCGGACCGGCTCAAACCGGATCAAACCAGGCCAGACCGGCTCAAACCGGTCTTGAACGGCTCAAATCAGACTCAAACTGGTACAGACCGGCTCAAACAGGAACAGACAGGCTCAAACCGGCGAAAACTAGACCAGACTGGCTCAAACCGGACGAGAACATCTCAAACCGGTTTTGACAGGCTCAAACCGGACTCAAACGGGTTTTGACCATATCAAATCAGGCCAGACCGGCTCAAACCGATTTTGACCGGTTCAAACCGGACTCAAACCAGACCAGAACGGCTCAAACCTGTTTTGACTGGCTCAAACTGGACTCAAACCGGACCAGACCGGCTCAAACCTGTTTTGACTGGCTCAAACTGGACTCAAACCGGAGCAGACCGGCTCAAACCGGTTTTGACCTGCTCAAACCGGAACGGACCAGACTGGCTCAAAACGGACACAAACGTGTTTTGACCAGATGCAACCGGATCAAACCGCACCAGACCGGCTCTTAGACTGGCTCAAACAGGTTTGAACCTTCTCATTTCGGACCAGACCGGATCTACCAGGTTTTGAACGGCTCAAACCAGACTCAAACTAGACCAGACCAGCTAAAACCGGTTTGAACCAGCTCAAACCAGACCAGACCGGCTCAAACAGGACCAAACCGGACCAAAACGGCTCAAACCAGTTTTGACAGGCTCAAACCAGAGTCAAACGGGTTTTGAACAGATCAAACCAGGCCAGACCGGCTCAAACCGGTTTTCACCGGCTCAAACCGGACTCAAACCAGACCAGACCGGCTCAAACCTGTTTTGACGGGCTCAAAAAGGACTCAAACCGGAACAGACCGGCTCAAACCGGTTTTGACCGGCTGAAACTGGACTCAAACCGGAGTAGACTGGCTCAAACCGGTTTTGAACGGCTCAAACCGGACTCAAACAGGAACAGACCGGCTCTAACAGGAACAGACCAGCTCAAACTGGACTCAAACTGGACCAGAGCTGTTCCAACCGGTTTTGACCAGCTGAAACCAGACTCAAACCGGACTAGACAGGCTCAACCCGGTTTCTAACGGGTCAAACCCGACTCAAACAGGAGCAGACCGGCTCAAACAGGAACAGACCGGCTCAACCCGGCTCAAACTAGACCAGACCGGCTAACACCGCCTCAAAACGAACCAGAACAACTCAAACCGGTTTTCACCAGCTCAAACCGGACTCATACGGGTTTTGACCAGATCAAAGCAGGCCAGACCGTCTCAAACTTACTTTGACCAGCTCAAACCAGACTCATACCGGACCAGACCGGCTCAAATCTGTTTTGACAGGCTCAAACCGGACCAGACCGGCTCAAACTGAACCAGACCGACTGAAAACGGTTTTGACCGGCTCAAACCGGACTAAAACCAGACTAGACCGGCTCAAACCGGTTTTGACCGGCTCAAACCAGAACAGACCGGCTCAAACCGGATCAAACCCAACCAGAACGGCTCAAACCACTTTTGACCGGCTCAAACCAGACGAGACGGGCTCAAACCGGTTTTGACTGCCTCAAACTGGACCAGACCGGCACAAACCGGACTCAAACCGGACTCAAAACAGACCAGACTGGCTCAAACAGGTTTTGACCGGCTCAAACCGGACTCTAACGGGATTTGACCAGATCAAACCCAGCCAGACCGGCTCAAACTGATTTTGACCAGCTCAAACTGGACTCATGATGGACCAGACTGGCTCAAATCTGTTTTGACTGGCTGAATCCGGACTAAAACCAGACCAGACTGGCTCAAACCAGTTTTTAACGGGTCAAACCAGACTCAAACCAGAACAGACCGGCTCAAACCTGTTTTGGCTGCCTCAAACCAGACTCAAACTGGACCAGACCGGATCAAACCCATTTTGACCGACTGAAACCAGACTGAAACCGGAATAGACAGGCTCAAACCAGTTTTGAACGGCTCAAACCGGACTCAAACAGGAACAGACCGTCTCAAACAGGAACAGACCAGCTCAAAACGGCTCAAACCAGACCAGTCCGGCTCAAACCGGCTCAAACCGGACCAGAACATCTCAAAACGGTCTTCACCGGCTCAAACCGGACTCATACGGGTTTTGAACGGATCAAACCAGGCCAGACCGGCTGAAACCGGTTTTGACTGGCTCAAACCGGACTCAAACTGGCCCAGACCTCTTCCAACCGGTTTTGACAGGCTCAAACTGGACCAGACCGGCACAAACCGGACTCAAACCGGACTCAAACCGGAACAGACCGGATCAAACCGGTTTTGACCAGCTCAAACCGGTCTCAAACGGTTTTGACCAGATCAAACCAGGCCAGACCGGCTCAAACCGATTTTACCAGTTCAAACCAGACTCAAACCAGACCAGACTGGCTCAAATCTGTTTTGACTGGCTGAAACCGGACTCAAACCAGACCAGACCGGCTCAAAACGGTTTTGACCTGCTCAAACGGACTCAAACCCGACCAGATAGGCTCAAACCAGTTTTGACCAGCTCAAATCTAATCAAACCGGACTAGACCAGCTCAAACCGGATCAAACAGCAGCAGACCGGCTCAAACCGGTTTTGACCAGCTCAAACCGGACGAGACGGGCTCAAACCGCTTTTGACCGACTCAAACCAGACCAGACCGGCTCTAACCCGACCAGACCGGCTCAAACCAGCTAAAACCTGAGCAGACCGGCTCAAACCGGTTTTGAACGGTTCAAACCGAACCAGACCGACTCAAACCGGTTTTGACGGGCTGAAACCGGACTCAAACCAGACCAGACCGGCTCAAACCTATTTTGACCGTATTAGACCGGCTCAAACCGGTTTTGACCGTCTCAAACCGAACCAGACCGGCTCAAACCGGTTTTGATCAGCTTAAAACGGACTCAAACCGGAACGGAACAGACCGGCTCAAACCGGACTGAAACCGGTTTTTACCGCCTCAAACCGGACTCAAATCCGAGCAGAACGGCTCAAACATATTTGACCGTATTAGACCGGCTCAAACCATTTTTGACCGGCTCAAACCGGACGAGACGGGCTCAAACCGCTTTTGACAGGCTCAAACTGGACCAGACCGGCACAAACCGGACTCAAACCGGACTCAAACCGGACCAGACCGGCTCAAACCGGTTTTGACTGCTCAAACCGGACTCAAACGGGTTTTGACCAGATCAAACCAGGCCAGACCGGCTCAAACCGATTTTGACCGGCTCAAACCAGACTCAAACCGGACTAGACCGGCTCAAACCTGTTTTGACTGGCTCAAACCGGACTCAAACCGGACCAGACTGGCTCAAACCGGTTTTGACCGACTCAAACCGGAACGGACCAGATGGCTCAAAACGGACACAAACGTGTTTTGACCGACTCCAGCCGGATCAAACCGCACCAGACCGGCTCTTAGACTGGCTCAAACCGGTTTTAACCGTCTCATTACGGACCAGACCGGATCTACCAGGTTTTGAACGTCTCAAACCGGACTCAAACTGGACCAGACCGGCTAAAACCGGTTTGAACCGGCTCAAACCAGACCAGACCGGCTCAAACGGGACCAATCCGGACCAAAACGGCTCAAACCAGTTTTGACGGGCTCAAACCAGAGTCAAACGGGTTTTGACCAGATCAAACCAGGCCAGACCGGCTCAAACCGGACTCAAACCGGCCCAGACCTGTTCCTACCGGTTTTGACCGGCTGAAACCAGACTCAAACCGGACTAGACAGGCTCAAACCGGTTTTTAACGGGTCAAACCGGACTCAAACAGGAACAGATCAGCTCAAACAGGAACAGACCGGCTCAACCCGGCTCAATTCAGACCAGACCGGCTCACACCGCCTCAAAACGGACCAGAACATCTCAAACCGGTTTTCACCGGCTCAAACCGGACTCATACGGGTTTTGACCAGATCAAAGCAGGCCAGACCAGCTCAAACCGGTTTTTACTGGCTCAAACTGGACTCAAACCGGCCCAGAAAGGTTCCAATCGATTTTGACAGGCTCAAACTGGACCAGACGTGCTGAAACCGAACCAGACCGGCTGAAACCGGTTTTGACCGGCTCAAACCAGACTAAAACCTGACCGGAACGGCTTTAACGGTTCAAACCGAACCAGACCGACTCAAACCGGTTTTGACGGGCTGAAACCGGACTCAAACCAGACCAGACCAGCCCAAACCTATTTTGACCGTATTAGACCAGCTCAAACCGGTTTTGACCGTCTCAAACCGAACCCGACCGGCTCAAACCGGTTTTGATCGGCTTAAACTGGATTCAAACCGGAACGGAACAGACCGGCACAAACCGGACTGAAACCGGTTTTTACCGCCTCAAACCGGACTCAAATCCGAGCAGACCGGCTCAAACATGTTTTGACCGTATTAGACCGGCTCAAACCGGTTTTGACCGGCTCAAACCGGACTCAAACCGGACCAGACCGGCTCAAACCGGTTTTGACCGGCTGAAACCAGACTCAAACCGGACTAGACAGGCTCAAACCAGTTTTGAATGGCTCTAACCGGACTCAAACCGGAACAGAGCGGCTCAAACAGGAACAGACAGGCTCAAACCGGCTCACAGCAGACCAGAACGGCTCAATCCGGCTCAAACCGGACCAGAACATCTCAAACCAGTTTTCCTCGTCTCAAACCGGACTCATACGGGTTTTGACCAGATGAAACCAGGCCAGACTGGCTCAAACCGGTTTTGACTGGCTCAAACCGGACTCAAACCGGCCCAGACCGGTTCCAAGTGGTTTTGACAGGCTCAAACCTGACCAGACCGGCTCGAACCGAACCAGACCGGCTGAAACTGGTTTTGACCAGCTCAAACCGGTCTCAAACGGGTTTTGACCAGATCAAACCAGGCCAGACCGGCTCAAACCGATTTTACCAGTTCAAACCGGACTCAAACCAGACCAGACCGGCTCAAATCTGTTTTGACTGGCTGAAACCGGACTCAAACCGGACCAGACCGGCTCAAAACGGTTTTGACCTGCTCAAACGGACTCAAACCCGACCAGATAGGCTCAAACCAGTTTTGACCAGCTCAAATCTAATCAAACCGGACTAGACCAGCTCAAACCGGATCAAACAGCAGCAGACCGGCTCAAACCGGTTTTGACCAGCTCAAACCGGACGAGACGGGCTCAAACCGCTTTTGACCGACTCAAACCAGACCAGACCGGCTCTAACCCGACCAGACCGGCTCAAACCAGCTAAAACCTGAGCAGACCGGCTCAAACCGGTTTTGACCGGCTGAAACCGGACTCAAAACGTACTAGACCGGCTCAAACCGGTTTTGAACGGCTCAAACCGGATTCACACAGGAGCAGACTAGCTGAAACAGGAACTGACCAGCTCAATCCGGCTCAAACCGGTTTTGATCAGCTCAAACCGGACTCAAACCGAACGGAACAGACCGGCTCAAACCGAACCAGACCGGCTGAAACTGGTTTTGACCAGCTCAAACCGGACTCAAACGGGTTTTGACCAGATCAAACCAGGCCAGACCGGCTCAAACCGATTTTACCAGTTCAAACCGGACTCAAACCAGACCAGACCGGCTCAAATCTGTTTTGACTGGCTGAAACCGGACTCAAACCGGACCAGACCGGCTCAAAACGGTTTTGACCTGCTCAAACCGGACTCAAACCAGACCAGACCGGCTCAAACCAGTTTTGACCAGCTCAAATCTATTCAAACCGGACTAGACCAGCTCAAACCGGATCAAACAGCAGCAGACCGGCTCAAACCGGTTTTGATCAGCTCAAACCGGACGAGACGGGCTCAAACCGCTTTTGACCGACTCAAACCAGACCAGACCGGCTCTAACCCGACCAGACCAGCTCAAACCAGCTAAAACCTGAGCAGACCGACTCAAACCGGTTTTGAGCGGCTGAAACCGGACTCAAAACGTACTAGACCGGCTCAAACCGGTTTTGAACGGCTCAAACCGGATTCACACAGGAGCAGACTAGCTGAAACAGGAACTGACCAGCTCAATCCGGCTCACACCAGACCAGACCGGCTCAAACCGGACTCAAACCGGCCCAAACCTATTTTGAGCGTATTAGACCGGCTCAAACCGGTTTTGACCGTCTCAAACTGAACCCGACCGGCTCAAACCGGTTTTGATCAGCTTAAACCGGACTCAAACCGGAACGGAACAGACCGGCACAAACCGGACTGAAACTGGTTTTTACCGTATCAACCCGGACTCAAATCTGAGCAGACCGGCTCAAAAATGTTTTGACCGTATTAGACCGGCTCAAACCGGTTTTGACCGGCTCAAACCGGACTCAATCTGGACCAGACCGGCTCAAACCGGTTTTGACTGGCTGAAACCAGACTCAAACAGGACTAGACAGGATCAAACCAGTTTTGAACGGCTCTAACCGGACACAAACCGGAACAGAGCGGCTCAAACAGGAACAGACAGGCTCAAACCGGCTCACACCAGACCAGAACGGCTCAATCCGGTTCAAACCGGACCAGAACATCTCAAACCAGTTTTCCTCGTCTCAAACCGGACTCATACGGGTTTTGACCAGATCAAACCAGGCCAGACTGGCTCAAACCGGTTTTGACTGGCTCAAACCGGACTCAAACCGGCCCAGACCGGTTCCAAGTGGTTTTGACAGGCTCAAACCTGACCAGACCGGCTCAAACCGAACCAGACCGGCTGAAACCGGTTTTGACCGGCTCAAACCGGACTAAAACCTGACCGGACTGGCTCAAACTGGATCAAACCACGCCAGACTGGCTCAAACCGGTTTTGACTAGCTCAAACCGGAACAGACCAGACCGCCTCAAAACGGACTCAAACATGTTTTTAATGGCTCCAACCGGATCAAACCGCACCAGACCGTCTCTTAGACTGGCTCAAACCGGGATTAACCGTCTCATTACGGACCAGTCCGGGTCTACCAGGTTTCGAACGGCTCATACCGGATCAAACCAGACCAGAACGGCTCAAACCAGTTTTGACTGGCTCAAAGCAGAGTCAAACGGGTTTTGACCAGATCAAACCAGGCCAGACTGGCTTAAACCGGTTTTGACTGGCTCAAACTGGTTTTGATCGGCTTAAACCGGATTCAAACCGGAACGGAACAGACTGGCTCAAACCGGACTGAAACCGGATTTTACCGCCTCAAACCGGACTCAAATCCAAGCAGACCGGCTCAAACATGTTTTGCCTGTATTAGACCAGCTCAAACCAGTTTTGACCAGCTCAAACCGGACGAGACGGGCTCAAACCGGTTTTGACCGCTCAAACTGGACCAGACCGCACAAACCGACTCAAACAGGACTCAAACCGACCAGACTGGCTCAAACCGGTTTTGAGCGGCTGAAACCGGACTCAAACAGGAACAGACCAGCTCAAACCAGTTTTGACCAGCTCAAACCAGTTTTGACGGCTCAAACCGGTTTTGACCGGCTCAAACCGACTCAATCTGGACCAGACCGGCTCAAACCGGTTTTGACTGGCTGAAACCAGACTCAAACAGGACTAGACAGGATCAAACCAGTTTTGAACGGCTCAAACCGGACTCAAACCGGAACAGACCGGCTCAAACAGGAACAGACCAGCTCAAACCGGCTCACACCAGACCAGAACGGCTCAATCCGGTTCAAACCGGACCAGAACATCTCAAACCAGTTTTGACCGGCTCAAACCGGACTCAAACTGGATCAAACCACGCCAGACTGGCTCAAACCGGTTTTGACTGGCTCAAACCGGACTCAAACCGGCCCAGACCGGTTCCAAGTGGTTTTGACAGGCTCAAACCTGACCGGACCGGCTCAAACCGAACCAGACCGGCTGAAACCGGTTTTGACCGGCTCAAACCGGACTAAAACCTGACCGGACTGGCTCAAACTGGATCAAACCACGCCAGACTGGCTCAAACCGGTTTTGACTAGCTCAAACCGGAACGGACCAGACCGCCTCAAAACGGACTCAAACATGTTTTGACTGGCTCAAACGGACTCAAACCGAACCAGACCGGCTCTTAGACTGGCTCAAACCGGTTTTGACTGGCTCAAACCGGTTTTGACCGGCTCAAACCAGACCAGACCAGCTCAAACCAGTTTTGACCAGCTCAAACCGGACTCAAACCAGACCAGAACGGCTCAAACCAGTTTTGACTGGCTCAAAGCAGAGTCAAACGGGTTTTGACCAGATCAAACCAGGCCAGACTGGCTTAAACCGGTTTTGACTGGCTCAAACTGGTTTTGATCGGCTTAAACCGGATTCAAACCGAACGAACAGACTGGCTCAAACCGGACTCAAACCGGTTTTCACCGCTCAAACCGGACTCAAACCAGGCCAGACCGGCTCAAACATGTTTTGCCTGTATTAGACCAGCTCAAACCAGTTTTGACCAGCTCAAACCGGACGAGACGGGCTCAAACCGGTTTTGACCGGCTCAAACTGGACCAGACCGGCACAAACCGGACTCAAACAGGACTCAACCGGGACCAGACTGGCTCAAACCTGTTTTGACTGGCTCAAACCGGACTCAAAACGGACCAGACTGGCTCAAACTGGTTTTGACCGGCTCAAACCAGAGCAGACCGGCACAAACCGGACTCAAACCAGACTGAAATCGGACCAGACCGGCTCAAACTGGTTTTGACCGGCACAAACCGGACTCAAACGGGTTTTGACCTGATGAAACCAGGCCAGACTGGCTAAAACCGATTTTCACCGGCTCAAACCGGACTCAAACCAGACCAGACCAGCTCAAACCTCTTTTGACTGGCTCAAACCGGACTCAAACTGGATCAGACTGGCTCAAACCGGTTTTGACCAGCTCAAACCGGAACGGACCAGACCGCCTCAAAACGGACTCAAACGTGTGTTGACCGGCTCCAACCGTATCAAACCGCACCAGACCGGCTCTTAGACTGGCTCAAACTGGTTTTAACCGTCTCATTACGGACCAGACCGTGTCTACCAGGTTTGAACGGCTCAAACCGAACTCAAACCAGACCAGAGCGGCTAAAACCGGTTTTGAACCGCTCAAACCAGACCAGACTGGCTCAAACCGGATCAAACCGCACCAGACCGGCTCAAACCAGTTTTGACGGCTCAAACCGGTTTTGACCGCTCAAACCGGTTTTGACCAGATCAAACAAGGCCAGACCGGCTCAAACTGGTTTTGACCGGCTCAAACCGGACTCAAACTGGACCAGAACGGCGCAAACCTGTTTTGACTGGCTCAAACTGGACTTAAACAGGACCAGACTGGCTCAAACCGGTTTTGACCGGCTCAAACCGGAACGGACCAGACCGGCTCAAACGGACTCAAACGTGTTTTGACCGGCTCCAACCGTATCAAACCGCAACACACCGGCTCTTAGACTGGCTCAAACCGGTATTAACCGTCTCATTGCGGACCAGACCGGGTCTGCCAGGTTTTGAACGGCTCAAACCGGACTCAAACCGGACCAGACTGGCTAAAACCGGTTTGAACCAGGTCAAACCAGACCAGTTCGGCTCAAACGGGATCAAACCGGACCAAAACTGCTCAAACCAGTTTTGAAGCGCTCAAACCAGAGTGAAACGGGTTTTGACCAGATCAAACCAGGCCAGACCGGCTCAAACCGGTTTTGACCGGCTCAAACCGGACTCAAACCGGACCAGACGGGATCAAACCTGTTTTGACTGGCTCAAAAAGGACTCAAACCGGAACCGAACGGCTCAAACCGGCTTTGACTGGCTAAAACCGGACTCAAACTGGACTAGACCGGCTCAAACCGGTTTTGAAGGGCTCATACCGGACTCAAACAGGAGCAGACTGGCTCAAACAGGAACAGACCGGCTCAACCCGCCTCACACCAGACCAGACCGGCTCAAACCGTCTCAAACCGGACCAGAACATCTCAAACCGGATTTCACCGGCTCAAACTGGACTCATACGGGTTTTGACCAGATCAAACCAGGCCAGACCGGGTCAAACCGGTTTTGACTGGCTCAAACCGGACTCAAACCGACCCAGACCGGTTCCAATCGGTTTTGACAGGCTGAAACCGGACCAGACCGGCTCAAACCTAACAATACCTGCTGAAACTGGTTTTGACCGGCTCAAACCAGACTAAAACCTGACCGGACCAGCTCAAACCGGATCAAACCAGGCCAGACCGGCTCAAACCGGTCTTGAACGGCTCAAATCAGGCTCTAACTGCTACAGATCTGATCAAACAGGAACAGACAATCTCAAACCGGCTAAAACTAGACCAGACTGGCTCAAACCGGACGAGAACATCTCAAAACGGTTTTGACAGGCTCAAACCGGACTCAAACGGGTTTTGACCAGATCAAATCTGGCCAGACCTGCTCAAACCCATTTTGACCGGCTCAAACTGGACTCAAACCAGACCAGAATGGCTCCAACCTGTTTTGACTGGCTCAAACTGGACTCAAACCGGACCAGACCGGCTCAAACCGGTTTTCACCAGCTCATACTGGACCAGACCGGCACAAACCGGACTCAAACCGGACTCAAACCAGACCAGACCAGCTCAGACCGGTTTTGACCGGCTCAAACCGGACTCAAACGGGTTTTGACCAGATCAAACCAGGCCTGACCAGCTCAAACCGATATTGACCAGCTCAAACCGGACTCAAACCAGACCAGACCGGCTCAAATCTGTTTTCACTAGCTCAAACCGGACTCAAACCAGACCAGACTGGCTCAAACCGGTTTTGAACGGGTCTAACCGGACTAAAACCGGACCAGACCGGCTCAAACAGGAACAGACCTGCTCAAACCGGCCCAAACCAGACCAGACCGGCTCAAACCGGCTCATACCGGACCAGAACATCTCAAACCGGATTTCACCGACTCAAACCGGACTCATACGGGTTTTGACCAGATCAAACCAGGCCAGACCGGCTCAAACCGATTTTGACCAGCTCAAACCGGACTCAAACCGGACCAGACCGGCTCAAACCTGTTTTGACCGGCTCAAACCGGACCCAAACCGGACCAGACGGGCTCAAACCAGTTTTGAATGGCTCAAATCGGACTCAAAGTGGAACAGACCGGCTCAAACAGGAACAGACCGGCTTAAACCAGCTAAAACTAGACCAGACCAGCTCAAAACGGCTCAAACCGGACCAGAACATCTCAAACCGATTTCGAACGGCTCAAACCGGACTCAAACGGGTTTTGACCAGATCAAACCAGGCCAGACCAGCTCAAACCGATTTTGACCGGCTCAAACCGGACTCAAACCGGACCAGATCGGCTGAAAACTGTTTTGACTGGCTCAAACCGGACTCAAACCGGACCAGACCGGCTCAAACAGGTTTTGACCAGCTCATACCGGAATGGACCAGAGCGCCTCAAAGCGGACTCAAACATGTTTTGACTGGCTCCAACTGGATCGAACCGCACCAGACCGGCTCTTAGACTGGCTCAAACCGGTATTAACCATCTCATTACTGACCAGACCGGGTCTACCAGGTTTTGAACTGCTCAAACTGGACTCAAACCGGAACAGACGGGCTAAAACCTGTTTGAAACGGCTCAAACCAGACCAGACCGGCTCAAACCGGATCAAACCGGACCAGAACGGCTCAAACCAGTTTTGACCGGCTGAAGCTGGACTCAAACCAGCCCAGACCGGTTCCAACCGGTTTTGACAGGCTCAAACCGAACCAGACCTGCTCAAAACAACCAGACCGGCTCTAACCTGTTTTGACTGGCTCAAACCGGACTAAAACCAGACCAGACCGGCTCAAACCGTATCAAACCCGTCCACACCGGCTCAAACCGGTTTTTAACTGCTCAAACCTACTCAAACCGGTTTTGACCGGATGAAACCGGACCAGACCGGCTCAAAACGGTTTTGACCTGCTCAAACCGGACTCAAACCAGTTTTGACCGGCTCAAACCGGACCAGACAGGCACAAACCGGACTCAAACATGACTCAAACCGGACCAGAGTGGCTCAAACCCCTTTTGACCGGCTCAAACCGGACTCATACGGGTTTTTACCAGATCAAACCAAGCCAGACCGGCTCAAACCGGTTTTGACTGGCTCAAACGTGACTCAAACCGGCCCAGACCGGTTTCAATCGGTTTTGACAGGCTCAAACCGGACCAGACCGGCTCAAACCGAGCCAGACTGGCTGAAACCGGTTTTGACCGGCTCAAACCTGACTAAAACCTGACCGGACTGGCTCAAACAGGATCAAACCAGGCCAGACCGGCTCAAACCGGACCAGACCGGCTCAAACCTGTTTTGACTGGCTCAAAAAGGACTCAAACTGGAACAGACCGGCTCAAACCGATTTTGACTGTCTCAAACCGGACTCAAACCGGACCAGACCGGCTCAAACCAGTTTTCACCGGCTCAAACCGGATCAAACCGGACCAGACCGGCTCAAACCGGCTCAAACCAGACCAGACCGCTCAAACCGGTTTTGACCGGCTCAAACCGGATCAAACCAGGCCAGACCGGCTCAAACCGGTTTTGACTGGCTCAAACGGACTCAAACCGGACCAGAACGGCTCAAACCAGACCAGACCGGCTCAAACCTGTTTTGACTGGCTCAAACCGGACTCAAACCAGACCAGACCGGCTCAAACCGGATCAAACCAGGCCAGACCGGCTCAAACCGGTTTTGAACGGCTCAAACCGACTCAAACCGGTTTTGACCGGCTGAAACCGACTCAAACCGGCTCAAACGGTTTTGACCTGCTCAAACCGGACTCAAACCAGTTTTGACCGGCTCAAACCGGACCAGACCGGCACAAACCGGACTCAAACAGGACTCAAACCGGACCAGAATGGTTCAAACCAGTTTTGACCGGCTCAAACCGGACTCATATGGGTTTTGACCAGATCAAACGAGACCAGACCGGCTCAAAACGGTTTTGACTGGCTCAAACCGGACTCAAATCGGCCCAGACCGGTTCCAATCGGTTTTGACTGGCTCAAACCGGACCAGACCGGCTCAAACCGAACCAGACCGGCTGAAACCGGTTTTGACCGGCTCAAACCGGACTAAAACCTGACCGGACCGGCTCAAACCGGATCAAACCAGGCCAGACCGGCTCAAACCGGTTTTGACCAGCTCAAACCGGTTTTGACTGGCTCAAACCGGACTCAAACTGGAACAGACCGGCTCAAACCGGTTTTGACTGGCTCAAACCGGACTCAAACCGGACCAGACCGCTCAAACCGGTTTTCACTGGCTCAAACCGGACTCAAACCGGACCAGACCGCTCAAACCGAACCAGACCGGCTGAAACCGGTTTTGACTGGCTCAAACTGGACTCAAACCGGCCCAGACCGGTTCCAATCGGTTTTGACAGGCTCAAACTGGACCAGAAAGGCTCAAACCAGACCAGACCGCTCAAACCGGTTTTGACCTGCTCAAACCGGACTAAAACCTGACCAGACCGGCTCAAACCGGTTTTGACCGGCTCAAACCGGACCAGACCGGCTCAAACCGGATCAAACCGACCAGACCGGCTCAAACGGGTTTTGACCGGCTCAAACCGCTCAAACTGGTTTTGACTGCATGGAACCGGACCAGACCGGCTCAAACCGTTTTGACCTGCTCAAACCGGACTGAAACCGGACCAGACCGGCTCAATCCGGTTTTGACCGGCTGAAATCTAATCAAACCGGACCAGACCGGCTCAAACCGGATCAAACCGCACCAGACCGGCTCAAACCGGTTTTGACAGGCTCAAACAGGACCAGACCGGCTCAAACCGCTCAAACCGGCTCAAACCGACCAGACTGTCTCTAACCCCACCAGACCGGCTCACACCAGCTCAAACCTAACCAGACCGGCTGAAACCGGTTTTGACCGCTCAAACCGCTCAAACCGAACCAGACCAAATCAAACTGGTTTTGACTGGCTCAAACCAGACCAGACGGCTCAAACCGGTTTTGACCAGCTCAAACTGGACCAGACCGGCACAAACCGGACTCAAACCGGACTCAAACTGGACCAGAACATCTCAAACCGGTTTTCACCGGCTCAAACCGGTTTTGACCGGCTCAAACCGACTCAAACCGGACCAGACCGGCTCAAACCGGTTTTCACCGGCTCAAACCGGACTCAAACCAGACCAGACCGGCTCAAACAGGACTCAAACCGGACCAGACCGGCTCAAACCGGTTTTGACCGGCTCAAACCGGATCAAACCGGACCAGACCGCTCAAACCGGACCAGACCGGCTCAAACCGGTTTTGACTGGCTCAAACCGGACTCAAACCAGGCCAGACCGCTCAAACCGGTTTTGACAGGCTCAAACCGGACCAGACCGGCACAAACCGGACTCAAACCGGACTCAAACCAGTTTTGACCGGCTCAAACTGGACTCAAACCGCCCAGACCGGTTCCAATCGGTTTTGACAGGCTCAAACCGGTTTTAACCGTCTCATTACGGACCAGACCGGGTCTACCAGGTTTTGAACGGCTCAAACCGGACTCAAACCGGACCAGAACGGCTAAAACTTGTTTGAACTGGCTCAAACCAGACCAGACTGGCTCAAACCGGATCAAACTGGACCAGAAAGGCTCAAACCAGTTTTGACCGGCTCAAACCAGAGTCAAACGGGTTTTGATCAGATCAAACCGAACCAGTCCAACTGAAACCGGTTTTGACTGGCTCAAACCGGACTAAAACCTGACCGGACCGGCTCAAACCGGATCAACCCAGGCCACACCGGCTCAAACCGGTTTTGACCGGCTCAAACCGCTCAAACCGGACCAGACCAGCTCAAAACGGTTTTGACTGGCTCAAACATGTTTTGACCGGCTCCAACTGGATCAAACCGCACCAGACCGGCTCTTAGACTGGCTCAAACCGGTTTTAACCGTCTCATTACGGACCAGACCGGGTCTACCAGGTTTTGAATGGCTCAAACCGGACTCAAACTGGACCAGAACGGCTAAAACTTGTTTGAACTGGCTCAAACGGGACCAGACTGTCTCAATCCGTATCAAACTGGACCAGAAAGGCTCAAACCAGTTTTGACCGGCTCAAACCAGAGTCAAACGGGTTTTGACCAGATCAAACCAGGCCAGACCGGCTCAAACCGGTTTTGACCGGCTCAAACAGGACTCAAACCGGACCAGACCAGCTCAAACCTGTTTTGACTGGCTCAAACCGGACTCAAACCGGACCAGACCAGCTCAAACCGGTTTTGACCGGCTGAAACCGGACTCAAACCAGACCAGACCGGCTCAAACTGGTTTTGACCGCTCAAACCGGACTCAAACAGGAACAGACCGGCTCAAACTGGCTCAAACCAGACCAGAACGGCTCAAACCGGCTCAAACCTGACCAGAACATCTCAAACCAGTTTTCACCGGCTCAAACCGGACTCATACGGGTTTTGACCAGATCAAACCAGGCCAGACCGGCTCAAACCGGTTTTGACCGGCTGAAACCGGACTCAAACCAGACCAGACCGGCTCAAACCGGTTTTGACAGGCTCAAACAGGACCAGACCGTCTCAAACCGAACCAGACTGGCTGAAACCGGTTTTGACCGGCTCAAACCGGACTGAAACCGGACCAGATCGGATCAATCCGGTTGTGACCGGCTGAAACCGGACCAGACCGGCACAAACCGGATCAAACCGACCAGACCGGCTCAAACGGGTTTTGACCGCTCAAACCGCTCAAACCGGTTTTGACTGGCTCAAACTGGACCGGACCGGCTCAAACCAGACCAGACCGCTCAAACCGTTTTGACCTGCTCAAACCGGACTGAAACCGGACCAGATCGGATCAATCCGGTTGTGACCGGCTGAAATCTAATCAAACCGGACCAGACCGACTCAATCCGGATAAAACTGCAGCAGACCGGCTCAAACCGGTTTTGACAGGGTCAAACCGGACGAGACGGGCTCAAACCGGACTGAAACCGGACTCAAACCGACCAGACTGTCTCTAACCCCACCAGACCGGCTCACACCAGCTCAAACCTAACCAGACCGGCTAAAACCGGTTTTCACCGCTCAAACCGAACCAGACCAAATCAAACTGGTTTTGACTGGCTGAAACCAGGCTCATACCGGAACAGACCGGCTCAAACCTATTTTGACCGTATTAGACTGGCTCAAACTGGACCGGACCGGCTCAAAACGGTTTAGACCGGCTCAAACCGGATTCAAACCGGAACGGAATATACCGGCTCAAACCGGACTGAAACCGGTTTTTACTGCCTCAAACCAGACTCAAATCCGAGCAGACTGGCTCAAACATGTTTTGACCGTATTAGACCGGCTCAAACCAGTTTTGACCGGCTCAAACATGTTTTGACCGTATTAGACCGGCTCAAACCAGTTTTGACCAGCTCAAACCAGACGAGACGGGCTCAAACTGGTTTTGACCGGCTCAAACTGGACCAGACTGGCACAAACCGGACTCAAACCAGACTCAAACCGGACCAGAACATCTCAAACCGTTTTCATTGGCTCAAACCAGACTCATACGGGTTTTGACCAGATCAAACCAGGCCAGACCGGCTCAAACCGGTTTTGACCGCTCAAACCGGACTCAAACCGGTTTTCACCGGCTCAAACCGGACTCAAACCGGACTCAAACTGGACCAGACCGGCTCAAACCGGTTTTGACCGCTCAAACTGGACTCAAACCGGACCAGACTGGCTCAAACCGGATCAAACCAGGCCAGACCGCTCCAATCGATTTTGACTGGCTCAAACTGGACCGGACCGGCTCAAACCGGTTTTGACCGGCTGAAACCGGACCAGACCGGCACAAACCGGACTCAAACCGGACTCAAACCGGACTAGGCCGGCTCAAACTGGTTTTGACTGGCTCAAACAGGAACAGACAGGCTCAAACCGGTTTTGACCAGCTCAAACTGGACCAGACCGGCACAAACCGGACTCAAACCGGACTCAAACTGGACCAGAACATCTCAAACCGGTTTTCACCGGCTCAAACCGGACTCATACGGGTTTTCACCAGGTCAAACCAGGTCAGACCGGCTCAAACCGGTTTTGACCGCTCAAACCGGACTCAAACCGGTTTTCACCGGCTCAAACCGGACTCAAACCGGACTCAAACTGGACCAGACCGGCTCAAACCGGTTTTGACCGCTCAAACTGGACTCAAACCGACCAGACTGGCTCAAACCGGATCAAACCAGGCCAGACCGCTCAAACTGGTTTTGACCGGCTCAAACCGAACGGACCAGACCGCCTCAAAACGGAATCAAACATGTTTTGAACGGCTCAAACCGGATCAAACCACACCAGACTGGCTCTTAGACTGGCTCAAACCGGTTTTAACCATCTCATTACGGACCAGACCGTGTCTACCAGGTTTTGAACGGCTCAAACCGGACTCAAACCGCACCAGACTGGTTAAAGTGGTTTGAACCGGCTCAAACGAGACCAGACTGCCTCAAGCCGTATGAAACTGGACCAGAACGGCTCAAACCAGTTTTGACCGGCTCAAACCAGAGTCAAACGGGTTTTGAACAGATCAAACCAGGCCAGACCAGCTCAAACCGGACTGAAACCGGTTTTGACTGGCTCAAACCGGACTAAAACCTGACCAGACCGGCTCAAACCGGATCAAACCAGGCCAGACCGGCTCAAACCGGTTTTGACCGGCTCAAACCGGAATGGACCAGACTGCCTCAAAACGGAATCAAACATGTTTTGACCGGCTCAAACTGGACTCAAACCGCACCAGACCGGCTCTTAGACTGGCTCAAACCGGTTTTAACCGTCTCATTACGGACCAGACCGGATCTACCAGGTTTTGAACGTCTCAAACCGGACTCAAACTGGACCAGACCGGCTAAAACCGGTTTGAACCGGCTCATACCAGACCAGACCGGCTCAAATGGGACCAAACTGGACCAAAATGGCTCAAACTAGTTTTGACCGATTCAAACCAGAGTCAAAAGGGTTTTGACCAGATCAAACCAGGCCAGACCGGCTCAAACCGGTTTTGACCGGCTCAAACCGGACTCAAACCAGACCAGACCGGCTCAAACCTGTTTTGACTGGCTCAAAAAGGACTCAAACCGGAACAAACCGGCTCAAACCGGTTTTGAGTGGCTGAAACCGGTCTCAAACCGTACTAGACCGGCTCAAACCGGTTTTGAATGGCTCAAACCGGACCCAAACAGGACGAGACCAGCTAAAACAGGAACAGACTGCCTCAAACCGGATCACACCAGACCAGACTGGCTCAAGCCAGCTCAAACCGGACCAGAACATCTCAAACCGGTTTTCACCGGCTCAAACCGACTCATACGGGTTTTGACGAGATCAAACCAGGCCAGACCGGCTAAAACCGGTTTTGACCGGCTCAAACCGGACTCAAACCGGACCAGACCGCTCAAACCTGTGTTTACTGGCTCAAAAGGACTCAAACCAGAACAGACTGGCTCAAACCGGTTTTGAACGGCTCAAACCGGACTCAAACTGGAGCAGACCGGCTCAAACAGGAACAGACAGGCTCAAACCGCTCACACCAGACCAGACCGGCTCAAACCGACGAGAACATCTCAAACCAGTTTTGACCGCTCAAACCGACTCAAACGGGTTTTGACCAGATCAAGTTAGGCGGACCGGCTCAAACCGATTTTGACCGGCTGAAACCGGACTCAAACCGGACCAGAACGGCTCAAACCTGTTTTGACCATCTGAAACCGGACTCAAACCAAACCAGACCGGCTCAAACCGGTTTGGACCGACTCATACCGGAACAGACCAGACCGCCTCAAAACAGACTCAAACATGTTTTGACCGGCTCCAACCGGATCAAACCGCACCAGACCGGCTCTTATACTGGCTCAAACCGGTTTTAACCATCTCATTACAGACCAGACCGGGTCTACCAGGTTTTGAATGGCTCAAACCGGACTCAAACTGGACCAGACCGGCTCAAACTGGTTTTGACTGGCTCAAACCGGACCAGACCGGCTCAAACCGGATCAAACCGGACCAGAACGGCTCAAACCAGTTTTGACCGGCTCAAACCAGAGTCAAACGGGTTTTGACCAGATCAAACCAGGCCAGACCGGCTCAAACCGGTTTTGACCGCTCAAACCGGACTCAAACCGGACCAGACCAGCTCAAACGGTTTTGACTGGCTCAAACCGGATCAAACCGGACCAGACCGCTCAAACCGGTTTTGACTGGCTGAAACCGGTTTTGACCGGCTCAAACCGGACTAAAACCTGACCGGACCGGCTCAAACCGGATCAAACCAGGCCAGACCGGCTGAAACCGGTTTTGACCGGCTCAAACCGGACTCAAACCGGACCAGACTGGCTCAAACCTGTTTTGACCGGCTCCAACCGGATCAAACCGCACCGGACCGCCTCTTAGACTGGCTCAAACCGGTTTTAACCGTCTCATTACGGACCAGACGGGGTCTACCAGGTTTTGAACGGCTCAAACTGGACTCAAAATGGAACAGACCGGCTAAAACCTGTTTCAAACGGCTCAAACCAGACCAGAGCGGCTCAAACCGGTTTAAACCGGACCAGAACGGCTAAAACAAGATTGACCAGCTCAAACCAGAGTCAAACGGGTTTTGACCAGATCAAACCAGGCCAGACCGGCTCCAACCGGTTTTGAACGGCTCAAACCGGACTCAAACCGGACCAGACCGGCCCAAACCTGTTTTGACTAGCTCAAACCGGACTCAAACCGGACCAGACCGGCTCAAATCGCTTTTGACTGGCTGAAACCGGTTTTGACCGGCTCAAACCGGACTAAAACCTGACCGGACCGGCTCAAACCGGATCAAACCAGGCCAGACCGGCTAAAACCGGTTTTGACCGCTCAAACCGACTCAAACCGGACCAGACCGCTCAAACCGGACTCAAACATGTTTTGAGCAGCTCCAACCGGGTCAAACCACACCAGACTGGCTCTTAGACTGGCTCAAACCGGTTTTAACCGTCTCATTACGGACCAGACCGGGTCTACCAGGTTTTGAACAGCTCAAGCCGGACTCAAACCGGACCAGACCGGCTCAAACCGGTTTGAAACGGCTCAAACCAGACCAGACCGGCTCAAACTGGGTCAAACCGGACCAGAACGGCTCAAACCAGTTTTGACCGGCTCAAACCAGAGTCAAACGGGTTTTGACCAGATCAAACCAGGCCAGACTGGCTCAAACCGGTTTTGACCGGCTCAAACTGGACTCAAACCGGACCAGACCAGCTCAAACCTGTTTTGACTGGCTCAAACCGGACTCAAACCAGACCAGACCGGCTCAAACCGGTTTTGACCGGCTGAAACGGGACTGAAACCGGACTAGACCGGCTCAAACCGGTTTTGAACGGCTCAAACCGGACTCAAACAGGAACAGACCGGCTCAAACTGGCTCAAACCAGACCAGAACGGCTCAAACCGGCTCAAACCGGACCAGAACATCTCAAACCAGTTTTGACCGGCTCAAACCGGACTCATACGGGTTTTGACCAGATCAAACCAGGCCAGACCAGCTCAAACCGGTTTTGACCGCTCAAACCGGACTCAAACCAGACCAGACCGGCTCAAACCGGTTTTGACAGGCTCAAACAGGAACAGACCGGCTCAAACCGAACCAGACTGGCTGAAACCGGTTTTGACCGGCTCAAACCGGACTCAAACCGGAACAGACCGGCTCAAACCGGTTTTGACCGGCTCAAACCAGACCAGACCGGCTCAAACCGGATCAAACCGACCAGACCGGCTCAAACGGACTCAAACTGGAACAGACCGGCTCAAACAGGAACAGACAGGCTCAAACCGGCTCACACCAGACCAGACCGGCTCAAACCGGCTCAAACCGGACCAGAACATCTCAAACCGGTTTTCACCAGCTCAAACCGGACTCATACGGTTTTGACCAGATCAAACCAGGCCAGACCAGCTCAAACCGGTTTTGACTGGCTCAAACCAGACTCAAACCGGCCCAGACCGGTTCCAATCGGTTTTGACAGGCTGAAACCGGACCAGACCTGCTCAAACCGAGCCAGACCGGCTGAAACCGGTTTTGACCGGCTCAAACCGGACTCAAACCTGAGCGGACCGGGTCAAACCGGATCAAACCAGGCCAGACCAGCTGAAACCGGACCAGACCGGCTCAAACCTGTTTTGATTGGCTCAAAAGGACTCATACCGGAACAGACCGGCTCAAACCGATTTTGACCGGCTCAAACCGGACTCAAACCGGTTTTCACTGGCTCAAACCAGACTCAAACCGAACAGACCGGCTCAAACATGTTTTGACCGGCTGAAACCGGACTCAAACCAGTTTTGACCGGCTCAAACATGTTTTGACCGTATTAGACCGGCTCAAACCAGTTTTGACCGGCTCAAACCAGACCAGACCGGCTCAAACCGGTTTTGACCGGCTCAAACTGGACCAGACCGGCTCAAACCGGATCAAACCGACCAGACCGGCTCAAACCGGTTTTGACCGGCTCAAACCGCTCAAACTGGTTTTGACTGGCTGAAACCGGACCAGACCGGCTCAAAACGGTTTTGACCTGCTCAAACCGGACTAAAACCTGACCAGACCGGCTCAATCCGGTTTTGACTGGCTGAAACCGACTCAAACCGACCAGACCGGCTCAAACCGGATCAAACCGCACCAGACCGGCTCAAACCGGTTTTGACAGGCTCAAACCGGACTAGACAGGCTCAAACCGGTTTTGACCGGCTCAAACCAGACCAGACTGGCTCAAACCGGATCAAACCGGACCAGAAAGGCTCAAACCAGTTTTGACCGGCTCAAACCAGAGTCAAACGGGTTTTGACCAGATCAAACCAGGCCAGACCGGCTCAAACCGGTTTTGACCGGCTCAAACAGGACTCAAACCGGACCAGACCAGCTCAAACGTTTTTTGACTGGCTCAAACCGGATGCAAACCGGACCAGACCGGCTCAAACCGGTTTCGATGGGCTGAAACCGGTTTTGACCGGCTCAAACCGGACTAAAACCTGACCGGACCGGCTCAAACCGGATCAAACTAGGCCAGACCGGCTGAATCCGGTTTTGACCGGCTCAAACCGAAACGGACCAGACCGGCTCAAAATGGACTAAACATGTTTTGACCGGCTCCAACCGGATCAAACCGCATCAGACCGGCTCTTAGACTGGCTCAAACCGGATTTAACCGTCTTATTACGGACCAAACCAGGTCTACCAGGTTTTGAACGGCTCAAACCGGACTCAAACCGGACCAGACCGGCTAAAACAGGTTTTGAACCGGCTCAAACCAGACCAGACCGGCTCAAACCAGACTCAAACCGGACCAGACCGGCTAAAACCGGTTTTGACAGGCTCAAACCGAACCAGACCGGCTCAAACTGCTCAAACCGGTTTTGACTGGCTGAAACCGGACTCAAACCGGAACAGACCGGCTCAAACCGATTTTGACCGGCTCAAACTGGCTCAAACTGGACCAGACCGGCTCAAACGGTTTTGACCGGCTCAAACCGACTCAAACCGACCAGAATATCTCAAACCGGTTTTGACTGGCTCAAACCGGTTTTGACTGGCTCAAACCAGACTCAAACCGACCAGACTGGCTCAAACCGGTTTTAACCGTCTCATTACGGACCAGACCGCTCAAACCAGTTTTGACCGGCTCAAACCTGTTTTGACTGGCTCAAACCGTTTTGACCGGCTCAAACCAGTTTTGACCAGCTCAAACCAGACCAGACCGCTCAAACTGGTTTTGACCGGCTCAAACTGGACCAGACCGGCACAAACCGGACTCAAACCGGACTCAAACCGGACCAGAACATCTCAAACCAGTTTTCACCGGCTCAAACCGGACTCAAACGGGTTTTGACCAGATCAAACCAGGCCAGACCGGCTCAATCCGGTTTTGACTGGCTCAAACCGGACTCAAACCGGCCCGGACCGGTTCCAATCGGTTTTCACAGGCTCAAACCGGACCAGACCGGCTCAAACCGAACCAGACTGGCTGAAACCGGTTTTGACCGCTCAAACCGGACTCAAACGGGTTTGACCGGCTCAAACCGGCTAAAACTAGACCAGACCGCTCAAACCAGACCAGACCGGCTCAAACTGGTTTTGACCGACTCAAACCGGAACGGACCAGACCGCCTCAAAACGGACTCAAACATATTTTGACCGGCTCCAACCGGATCAAACCGCACCAGACCGGCTCTTAGACTGGCTCAAACCGGTTTTAACCATCTCATTACGGACCAGACCGGGTCTACCAGGTTTTGAACGGCTCAAAACGGACTCAAACCGGACCAGACCGGGTAAAACTGGTTTGAACTGGCTCAATCGAGACCAGACTGCCTCAAGCCGTATCAAACTGGACCAGAACGGCTCAAACCAGTTTTGACCAGCTCAAACCAGAGTCAAACGGGTTTTGACCAGATCAAACCAGGCCAGACCGGCTCAAACCGGTTTTCACCGCTCAAACCGGACTCAAACCGGACCAGACCAGCTCAAACCTTTTTGACTGGCTCAAACCGGACTAAAACCTGACCAGACCGGCTCAAACCGGTTTTGACCGGCTCAAACCAGACCAGACCGGCTCAAACGGTTTTGACCTGCTCAAACCGGACCAGACCGGCTCAAACCAGACCAGACCGCTCAAACCGGACTCAAACGGGTTTGACCGGCTCAAACCGGATCAAACCGCACCAGACCGGCTCTTAGACTGGCTCAAACCGGATTTAACCGTCTTATTACGGACCAAACCAGGTCTACCAGGTTTTGAACGGCTCAAACCGGACTCAAACCGGACCAGACCGGCTAAAACAGGTTTGAACCGGCTAAAACCAGACCAGACCGGCTCACACCGGATCAAACCGGACCAGAATGGTTCAAACCAGTTTTGACCAGCTCAAACCAGAGTCAAACGGGTTTTGACCAGATCAAACCAGGCCAGACTGGCTCAAACCGGTTTTGACCGGCTCAAACTGGACTCAAACCGGACCAGACCAGCTCAAAACTTTTTTGACTGGCTCAAACCGGACTCAAACCGGACCAGACCAGCTCAAACCGGGTTTGACCGGTTGAAACTGGAATCAAAACAGACTAGACCGGATCAAACTGGTTTTTAACGGCTCAAACCGGACTCAAACAGGAACAGACCGGCTCAAACTGGCTCAAGCAAGACCAGAACGGCTCAAACCCGCTCAAACCTGACCGGAACATCTCAAACCAGTTTTCACCGGCTCAAACCGGACTTATATGGGTTTTGACCAGATCAAACCAGCCCAGACCAGCTCAAACCGGTTTTGACCGCCTTAAACCGGACTCAAACAAGCCCAGACCGGTTCCAACCGGTTTTGACAGGCTCAAACAGGACCAGACCGTCTCAAACCGAACCAGAGTGGCTGAAACCGGTTTTGACCGGCTCAAACCGGACTAAAACCGGAGCAGATCGGCTCAAACCGGTTTTGACCGGCTCAAACCAGACCAGACCGGCACAAACCGGATCAAACCCGACCAGACCGGCTCAAACGGGTTTTGACCGGCTCGAACCGGCTCAAACTGGTTTTGACTGCATGGAACCGGACCAGACCGGCTCAAAACCGTTTTGACCTGCTCAAACCGGACTGAAACCGGACCAGATCGGATCAATCCGGTTGTGACCGGCTGAAATCTAATCAAACCGGACCAGACCGACTCAATCCGGATAAAACTGCAGCAGACCGGCTCAAACCGGTTTTGACAGGGTCAAACCGGACGAGACGGGCTCAAACCGCTTTTGACCGGCTCAAACCCGACCAGACTGTCTCTAACCCCACCAGACCGGCTCACACCAGCTCAAACCTAACCAGACCGGCTAAAACCAGGTTTTCACGGTTCAAACCGAACCAGACCAAATCAAACTGGTTTTGACTGGCTGAAACCGGGCTCATACCGGAACAGACCGGCTCAAACCTATTTTGACCGTATTAGACTGGCTCAAACTGGACCGGACCGGCTCAAAACGGTTTTGACCGGCTCAAACCGACTCAAACCGGACTCAAACAGGAACAGACTGGCTCAAACCGGACTGAAACCGGTTTTTACCACCTCAAACCGGACTCAAATCCGAGCAGACCGGCTCAAACACGTTTTGACTGTATTAGACCGGCTCAAACCAGTTTTGACCGGCTCAAACATGTTTTGACCGTATTAGACCGGCTCAAACCAGTTTTGACCGGCTCAAACCAGACGAGACGGGCTCAAACTGGTTTTGACCGGCTCAAACTGGACCAGACTGGCACAAACCGGACTCAAACCGGACTCAAACCGGACCAGAACATCTCAAACCGCTTTTCACTGGCTCAAACCGGACTCATACGGGTTTTCACCAGGTCAAACCAGGTCAGACCGGCTCAATCCGGTTTTGACTGGCTCAAACCGGACTCAAACCGGCCCGGACCGGTTCCAATCGGTTTTCACAGGCTCAAACCGGACCAGACCGGCTCAAACCGAACCAGACTGGCTGAAACCGGTTTTGACCGGCTCAAACCGGACTAAAACGTGACCGGACCGGCTCAAACCGGATCAAACCAGGCCAGACCGCCCCAAACTGGTTTTGACCGGCTCAAACCGGAATGGACCAGACCGCCTCAAAACGGAATCAAACATGTTTTGACCGGCTCAAACCGGATCAAACCGCACCAGACCGGCTCTTAGACTGGCTCAAACCGGTTTTAACCATCTCATTACAGACCAGACCGTGTCTACCAGGTTTTGAACGGCTCAAACCAGACTCAAACTGGACCAGACCGGCTCAAACTGGTTTTGACCGGCTCAAACCAGACCAGACCGGCTCAAACCGGATCAAACCCGACCAGACCGGCTCAAACGGGTTTTGACCGGCTCAAACTGCTCAAACCGGTTTTGACTGGCTCAAACAGGAACAGACCGGCTCAAACCAGGCTCAAACCGGTTTTGACCGGCTCAAACCGGACTGAAACCGGACCAGATCGGATCAATCCGGTTGTGACCGGCTGAAATCTAATCAAACCGGACCAGACCGACTCAATCCGGATAAAACTGCAGCAGACCGGCTCAAACCGGTTTTGACAGGGTCAAACCGGACGAGACGGGCTCAAACCGCTTTTGACCGGCTCAAACCCGACCAGACTGTCTCTAACCCCACCAGACCGGCTCACACCAGCTCAAACCTAACCAGACCGGCTAAAACCGGTTTTTCACGGTTCAAACCGAACCAGACCAAATCAAACTGGTTTTGACTGGCTGAAACCAGGCTCATACCGGAACAGACCGGCTCAAACCTATTTTGACCGTATTAGACTGGCTCAAACTGGACCGGACGGCTCAAACGGTTTTGACCGGCTCAAACCGGACTCAAACCGGACTCAAACCGACTAGACCGCTCAAACGGACTCAAACCGGTTTTGACTGGCTCAAACCAGACTCAAATCCGAGCAGACTGGCTCAAACATGTTTTGACCGTATTAGACCGGCTCAAACCAGTTTTGACCGGCTCAAACATGTTTTGACCGTATTAGACTGGCTCAAACCGGTTTTGACCAGCTCAAACCAGACGAGACGGGCTCAAACTGGTTTTGACCGGCTCAAACTGGACCAGACTGGCACAAACCGGACTCAAACCAGACTCAAACCGGACCAGAACATCTCAAACCGTTTTTCATTGGCTCAAACCAGACTCATACGGGTTTTCACCAGGTCAAACCAGGTCAGACCGGCTCAATCCGGTTTTGACTGGCTCAAACCGGACTCAAACCGGCCCGGACCGGTTCCAATCGGTTTTCACAGGCTCAAACTGGACCAGACCGGCTCAAACCGAACCAGACTGGCTGAAACCGGTTTTGACCGGCTCAAACCAGACTAAAACGTGACCGGACCGGCTCAAACCGGATCAAACCAGGCCAGACCGCCCCAAACAGATTTTGACCGGCTCAAACCGGAATGGACCAGACTGCCTCAAAACGGAATCAAACATGTTTTGAACGGCTCAAACCGGATCAAACCACACCAGACTGGCTCTTAGACTGGCTCAAACCGGTTTTAACCATCTCATTACGGACCAGACCGTGTCTACCAGGTTTTGAACGGCTCAAACCGGACTCAAACCGCACCAGACTGGTTAAAGTGGTTTGAACCGGCTCAAACGAGACCAGACTGCCTCAAGCCGTATGAAACTGGACCAGAACGGCTCAAACCAGGTTGACCAGCTCAAACCAGAGTCAATAGGTTTTTGTCCAAATCAAACCAGGCCAGACCGGCTCAAACCGGTTTTCACCGGCTCAAACCGGACTCAAACCGGACCAGACCAGCTCAAACCTTTTTTGACTGGCTCAAACGGTACTCAATCCGGACCAGACCTGCTGAAACAGGTTTTGAACGGCTCAAATGGGACTCAAACTGGAACAGACCGGCTCAAACAGGAACAGACCGGCTCAAACCGGCTAAAACTAGACCAGACCGGCTCAAACCAGACGAGAGCATCTCAAACCGGTTTTGACCGGCTCAAACCGGACTCAAACGGGTTTTGACCAGATCAAATCAGGCCAGACCGGCTCAAACCGAATTTGACCGGCTCAAACCGGAGTCAAACCGGACCAGAATGGCTGAAACCTGTTTTGACCGTCTCAAACCGGACTCAAACCAAACCAGACCGGCTCAAACCGGTTTTGACTGGCTCATACCAGAACGGACAAGACCGCCTCAAAACGGACTCAAACATGTGTTGACCGGCTCCAACCGGATCAAACCGCACCAGACCGGCTCTTAGACTGGCTCAAACCGGTTTTAACCGTCTTATTACGGACCAGACCGGATCTGCCAGGTTTTGAACGGCTCAAACCAGACTCAAACTGGACCAGACCGGATAAAACCGGTTTGAACCGGCTCATACCAGACCAGACCGGCTCAAATGGGACCAAACTGGACCAAAACGGCTCAAACTAGTTTTGACCGACTCAAACCAGAGTCAAACGGGTTTTGAACAGATCAAACCAGGCCAGACCGGCTCAAACCGGTTTTGACCGGCTCAAACCGGACTCAAACCAGACCAGACCAGCTCAAACCTGTTTTGACTGGCTTAAAAAGGACTCAAACCGGAACAAACCGGCTCAAACCGGTTTTGAGTGGCTGAAACCGGTCTCAAACCATACTAGACCGGCTCAAACCGGTTTTGAATGGCTCAAACCGGACTCAAACAGGAGCAGACCAGCTAAAACAGGAACTGACTGACTCAATCCGGCTCACACCTGACCAGACTGGCTCAAGCCAGCTCAAACCGGACCAGAACATCTCAAACCGGTTTTCACCGGCGCAAACCGGACTCATACGGGTTTTGACGAGATCAAACCAGGCCAGACCGGCTAAAACCGGTTTTGACCGGCTCAAACCGGACTCAAACCGGACCAGACCGGCTCAAACCTGTGTTTACTGGCTCAAAAAGGACTCAAACCAGAACAGACTGGCTCAAACCGGTTTTGAACGGCTCAAACCGGACTCAAACTGGAGCAGACCGGCTCAAACAGGAACAGACAGGCTCAAACCGGCTCACACCAGACCAGACCGGCTCAAACCGGACGAGAACATCTCAAACCAGTTTTGACCGGCTCAAACCGGACTCAAACGGGTTTTGACCAGATCAAGTTAGGCCGGACCGGCTCAAACCGATTTTGACCGGCTGAAACCGGACTCAAACCGGACCAGAACGGCTCAAACCTGTTTTGACCATCTGAAACCGGACTCAAACCAAACCAGACCGGCTCAAACCGGTTTGGACCGACTCATACCGGAACAGACCAGACCGCCTCAAAACAGACTCAAACATGTTTTGACCGGCTCCAACCGGATCAAACCGCACCAGACCGGCTCTTATACTGGCTCAAACCGGTTTTAACCATCTCATTACAGACCAGACCGGGTCTACCAGGTTTTGAATGGCTCAAACCGGACTCAAACTGGACCAGACCAGCTAAAACTGGTTTGACCCGGCTCAAACGAGACCAGACTGCGTCAAGCCGTATCAAATCGCACCAGAACGGCTCAAACCAGTTTTGTGCGGATCAAACCAGAGTCAAATGGGTTTTGACCAGATCAAACCAGGCCAGACTGGCTCAATTCGGTTTTGACCGGCTCAAACCGGACTCAAACCGGACCAGACCGCCTCAAACCTGTTTTGACTGGCTCAAATAGGACTCAAACCGGAACAGACCGGCTCAAACCGCTTTTGAGTGGCTGAAACCGGACTCAAACCATACTAGACCGGCTCAAACCGGTTTTGAACGGCTCAAACCGGAGTCAAACAGGAGCAGACCTGCTGAAACAGGAACCGACCAGCTCAATCCGGCTCACACCAGACCAGACCGGCTCAAACAGGCTCAAACCAGATAAGAACATCTCAAACTGGATTTCTCCGGAGCAAACCGGACTCATACGGGTTTTCACCAGATCAAACCAGGCCAGACCGGCTCAAACCAGTTTTGACCAGCTCAAACCGGATTCAAACCGGAACAGACCGGCTCGAACCGGTTTTGACCGGCTGAAACCGGACTCAAACAGGAACAGACCGGCTCAAACAGGAACAGACCGGCTCAAACCGGACTCAAACCGGCCCAGACCTGTTCCAACCCGTTTTGACCGGCTGAAACCAGACTCAAACCGGACTAGACAGGCTCAAACCGGTTTTGAACGGCTCAAACCAGACTCAAACAGGAGCAGACCAGCTGAAACAAGAACCGACTGGCTCAATCCGGCTCACACCAGACCAGACTGGCTCAAGCCAGCTCAAACCGGACCAGAACATCTCAAACCGGTTTTCACCGGCGCAAACCGGACTCATACGGTTTTGAAGAGATCAAACCAGGCCAGACCAGCTAAAACCGGTTTTGACCACCTCAAACCGGAATCAAACCGGACCAGACCGGCTCAAACCAGTTTTGACTGGCTCAAAAAGGACTCAAACCGAACAGAGAGGCTCAAACCGGTTTTGAACGGCTCAAACGGGACTCAAACTGGAACAGACCGGCTCAAACAGGAACAGACAGGCTCAAACCGGCTCACACCAGACCAGACCGGCTCAAACCGGCTTAAACCGGACCAGAACATCTCAAACCGGTTTTCACCAGCTCAAACCGGACTCATACGGATTTTGACCAGATGAAACCAGGCCAGACCAGCTCAAACCGGTTTTGACTGGCTCAAACCAGACTCAAACCGGCCCAGACCGGTTCCAATCGGTTTTGACAGGCTGAAACCGGACCAGACCTGCTCAAACCGAGCCAGACCGGCTGAAACCGGTTTTGACCGGCTCAAACCGGACTCAAACCTGAGCGGACCGGGTCAAACCGGATCAAACCAGGCCAGACCAGCTGAAACCGGACCAGACCGGCCCAAACCTGTTTTGATTGGCTCAAAAAGGACTCATACCGGAACAGACCGGCTCAAACCGAATTGGACCAGCTGAAACTGAACTCAAACCGGACTAGACCAGCTCAAACTGGTTTTGAACGGCTCAAACTGGACTCAAACAGGAACAGACCGGCTCAAACAGGAACAGACCGGCTCAAACCTGCTCACACCGGACCAGAACAGCTCAAACCGGCTCAAACTGGACCAGAACATCCAAACAGGTTTTCACCGGCTGAAACTGGACTCATACGGGTTTTGACCAGATAAAACCAGGCCAGACCAGCTCAAACCGGTTTTGACTGGCTCAAACCGGACTCAAACCAGCCTAGACTGGTTCCAATCGGTTTTGACAGGCTCAAACTGGACCAGACGGGCTCAAACCGAACCAGACCGGCTGAAACCGGTTTTGACCGGCTCAAACCGGACTAAAACCGGACCAGACCGGCTCAAACCAGACCAGACCGGCTCAAACCGGATCAAACCCGACCAGACTGGCTCAAACCGGGTTTGACCGGCTCAAACCTTCTCAAACCGGTTTTGATAAGATGAAACCGGACCAGAGGGGCTCAAAAGGGTTTTGACCTGCTCAAACGGGACTCAAACCTGACCAGATAGGCTCAAACCGGTTTTGACTGGCTCAAACCGGACTCAAACCGGCCCAGACCGGTTCCAATCGGTTTTCACAGGCTCAAACCGGACCAGACCAGCTCAAACCGAACCAGACTGGCTGAAACCGGTTTTGACCGCCTCAAACCGGACTAAAACCTGACCGGACCGGATCAAACCGGATCAAACCATGTCAGACCGGCTCAAACTGGTTTTGACTGGCTCACACCGGAACGGACAAGACCGCCTCAAAACGGACTCAAACATGTTTTGACCGGCTCCAACCGGATCAAACCGCACCAGACCGCTCTTATACAATCTCAAACCGGTTTTAACCATCTCATTACGGACCAGACCGTGTCTATCAGGTTTTGAATGGCTGAAACCGGACTCAAACCGGACCAGACTGGCTAAAACTGGTTTGAACTGGCTCAAACGAGACCAGACTGCCTCAAGCCGTATCAAACCGAACCAGAACAGCTCAAACCACTTTTGATCAGCTCAAACCACAGACAAACGGGTTTTGACCAGATCAAATCAGGCCAGACCGGCTCAAACCGATTATGACCAGCTCAAACTGGACTCAAACCAGAGCAGACCGGCTCAAATCAGTTGTGACTGGCTCAAACCGGACTCAAACTGGACCAGACCGGCTCAAACCGGACTCAAACTGGACCAGGCCAGCTCAAACCTTTTTTGACTGGCTCAAAACGGACTCAAACCGGACCAGACCGGCTCAAACCGGTTTTGAACGGCTCAAATCAGACTCAAACTGGAAAAGACCGGCTCAAACAGGAACAGACAGGCTCAAACCGGCTAAAACTAGACCAGACCGGCTCAAACCAGACGAGAACATCTCAAACCGGTTTTGACCGGATCAAACCGGACTCAAACGGGTTTTGACCAGATCAAATCAGACCAGACCGGCTCAAACCGATTTTGACCGGCTCAAACCGGACTCAAACCGGACCAGAACTCTTCCAACCGGTTTTGACAGGCTCAAACCAGACCAGACCTGCTCAAAGCGAACCAGACCGACTGAAACCGTTTTCACCAGCTCAAACCGGACTACAAACGGACCAGACCGGCTCAAAACGGTTTTGACCGGCTGAAACCAGACCAGACCGGCTCAAACCGGATCAAACTCGACCAGACCGTCTCAAACCGGTTTTGATCGGCTCAACCCATCTCAAACCAGTTTTGATCGGATGAAACCGGACCAGACCGGCTCAAAACGGTTTTGACCTGCTCAAACGGGACTCAAACCCGACCAGATAGGATCAAACCGGTTTTGAGTGGCTCAAAACGGACTCAAACCAGCCGAGACCGGTTCCAATCGGTTTTGACAGGCTCAAACCGGACCAGACTGGCTCAAACTGAACCAGACCGGCTGAAACCGGTTTTGACTGGCTCAAACCAGACTAAAACCTGACCGGACCGGGTCAAACCGGATCAAAGCAGGCCAGACCGTCTCAAACCGGGTTTCACCGACTCAAATCTAATCAACCGTACCAGACCGGCTCAAACGGGATCAATCCGCAGCAGACCAGCTCAAACCGGTTTTCACCAGCTCACAGCGAACGAGATGGGCTCAAACCGGTTTTGACTGGCACAAACCCGACCAGACCGTCTCTAACGAGACCAGACCGGCTCAAGCCAGCTCAAACCTGACCAGACCAGTTCAAACAGGTTTTGAACTGTTCAAACTGATCCGGACCGACTCAAACCGGTTTGACCGGCTCAAACTGGACTCAAACGGCTTTTGACCAGATCAAACCAGGCCAGACCGGCTCAAACCGATTTTGACCGACTCAAACTGGACTCAAACCGGACCAGACTGGCTCAAACCTGATTTGACTGGCTCAAACCGGACTCAAACTGGACCAGACCGGCTCAAACCGGTTTCGAACGGCTCAAATCGGACTCAAACTGGAACGGACCGGCTCAAACAGGAACAGACCGGCTCAAACCGGAGTAAAACTTGACCGGACCAGCTCAAACAGGATCAAATCAGGCCAGACCAGCTCATACCGGTTTTGACCGGGTCAAATCGAATTCAAACCGGACCAGACTGGCTCAAATCTGTTTTGACTGGCTCAAACCGGACTCAAACTGGACTGGACCGGCTAAAACCGTTTTTGACCGGCTGAAACCAGACTCAAACCGGACTAGACAGGCTCAAACCGGTATGGAATGGGTCAAACTGGACTCAAACAGGAACAGACCGGCTCAAACAGGATCAGACCGGATCAAAACGGCTCAAACCAGACCAGACCGGCTCAAACCGGCTCAAATTGGACCAGAACATCTCAAACTGGTTTTCACCGGCTCAAACCGGACTCAAACCGGACCAGACCGGCTCAAACAGGAACAGACCGGCTCAAACCGAGTAAAACTTGACCGGACCAGCTCAAACAGGATCAAATCAGGCCAGACCAGCTCATACCGGTTTTGACCGGGTCAAATCGAATTCAAACCGGACCAGACTGGCTCAAATCTGTTTTGACTGGCTCAAACCGGACTCAAACTGGACTGGACCGGCTAAAACCGTTTTTGACCGGCTGAAACCAGACTCAAACCGGACTAGACAGGCTCAAACCGGTATGGAATGGGTCAAACTGGACTCAAACAGGAACAGACCGGCTCAAACAGGATCAGACCGGATCAAAACGGCTCAAACCAGACCAGACCGGCTCAAACCGGCTCAAATTGGACCAGAACATCTCAAACTGGTTTTCACCGGCTCAAACCGGACTCATACGGGTTTTGACCGGATCAAAGCAGGCCAGGCCGGCTGAAACCGGTTTTGACCGGCTCAAACCGGACTCAAACCGGCCCAGACCTGTTCCAACCGGTTTTGACAGGCTCAAACCGGACGAGACTGGCTCAAAGCGAACCAGACCGAATGAAACTGGTATTGACCGGATCAAACCGGAATAAAACCGGATCAGACCGGCTCAAACCGGTTTTGACCGGCTCAAACCAGACCAGACCGGCTCAAACCGGATCAAATCCGACCAGACCGGCTCAAACCGGTTTTGACCGGATCAAACCGTCTCAAACCAGTTTTGATGGGATGAAACCGGACCAGACCAGCTGAAAAGGGTTTTGAGCTGCTCAAACGGGACTCAAACCCGACCAGATAGGCTCAAACCGGTTTTGACTGGCTCAAACCGGACTCAAACCGGCCCAGACCTGTTCCAATCGGTTTTGACAGGCTCAAACCGGACCAGTCCGGCTCAAACCGAACCAGACCGGCTGAAACCGGTTTTGAACCGGCTCAAACCGGACTAAAACCTGACCGGACCGGCTCAAACCGGATCAAAGCAGGCCAGACCGGCTCAAACCGGTTTTGACCGGCTCAAACCGTAACACGCCAGAACGCCTCAAAACGAACTGAAACATGTTTTGACTGGCTCCAACCAGATCAAACCGCACCAGACCGGCTCTTAGACTGGCTCAAAACGGTTTTATCCATCTCATTACAAACATGACCGTGTCTACCAGGTTTTGAACGGCTCAAACCGGTCTCAAACCGTACCAGACCAGCTCAAACCTTTTTTGACTGGCTCAAACCGGACTCAAACCGGACCAGACCGGCTCAAACAGGTTTTGTCGGGCTGAAACTGGAATAAAACCAGACTAGACCGGCTCAAACTGGTTTTGAATGGCTCAAACCGGACTCAAACAGGAACAGACCGGCTCAAACCGGCTCAAGGAAGACCAGACCGTCTCAAACCGGCTCAAACCTGAGCAGAACATCTCAAACCGGTTTTCACCGTCTCAAACCGGAGTTATACGGGTTTTGACCAGATCAAACCAGGCCAGACCAGCTCAAACCGGTTTTGAGCGCCTCAAACCAGACTCAAAGAAGCCCAGACCGGTTCCAACCGGTTTTGACAGGATCAAACAGGATCAGACCGGCTCAAACCGAACCAGAGCGGCTGAAACCGGTTTTGACCGGCTCAAACCGGATTAAAACCGGACCAGATCGGCTCAAACCAGATCAAACCCGACCAGACAGGCTCAAACCGGTTTTGACCGGCTCGAACCGACTCAAACTGTTTTTGACCACATGAAACCGGACCAGACCGGCTCAAAACAGTTTTGACCTGTTCAAACCGGACAGAAACCGGACCAGATCGGATCAATCCGGTTTTGACCAGCTGAAATCTAATCAAAGCGGACCAGACCGGCTCAAACCGCATCAAAGAGCAGCAGACCGGCTCAAATCGGTTTTGACCAGCTGAAACCAGACGACACGGGCTCAAACCGGTTTTGATTGGCTCAAACCCGACCAGACCAGCTCTAACACGACCAGACCAGCTCAAACCTGCTAAAACCTGACCAGACCAGCTCAAACTGGTTTGGAACGGTTCAAACCAAACCAGACCGACTCAAACCGGGTTTGACGGGCTGAAACCGGACCCAAGCCGGACCAGACCGGATCAAACCTCTTTTGACCGTATTAGAACGGCTCAAACTGGTTTTGACCGTCTCAAACCGAACCAGACCGGCTCAAACCAGTTTGGACCAGCTCAAACCGGACTAAAACTGGACCAGACCAGCTCAAACCGATTTTGACCGGCTCAAACCAGACCAGAACGGATGAAACCGGATCAAACCCGACCAGACCGGCTCAAACCGGTTTTGACCGTCTCAAACGGTCTCAAGCCAGTTTTGACCAGATGAAACCAGACCGGACCGGCTCAAAACGGTTTTGAACTGCTCAAACGGGACTCAAACACGACCAGATAGGCTCAAACCAGTTTTCACTGGCTCAAACCGGACTCAAACCGACCAGACCGGCTCAAAACGGTTTTGACCAGATCAAACCGGACCAGACCGGCTCAAACCAAACCAGACCGGCTGAAACCGGATTTGACCGGTTCATACCGGACTAAAACCTGACCGGACCGGCTCAAACCGGATCAAACCAGGCCAGAAGGGCTCAAACAGGTTTTGACTGGCGCAAACCGGAACAGACTAGACCGCCTCAAAACGGACTCAAACCGGATCCGACAGGCTAAAACTGGTTTGAACCGGCTCAAACGAGACCAGACTGCCTCAAACCATATCAAACCAGACCAGAACAGCTCAAACGAGTTTTGACCGGCTCAAACCAGAGTCAAACGGATTTTGACCAGATCAAACAAGGCCAGACCGGCTCAAACTGGTTTTGACCGGCTCAAACCGGACTCAAACCGGAGTAGACCGGCTCAAACCGGTTTTGACCGGCTCAAAGTGGACTGAAACCGGACCAGACCGGCTCAAACCGGTTTTGAACGGCTCAAATCGGAATCAAACTGGAACAGACCGGCTCAAACAGGAACAGACCGGCTCAAACCGCCTAAAACTAGACCAGACCGGCTCAAACCGGCTCCAACCGGACCAGAACATCTAAAACCGGTTTTGACCGGCTCACACCGGATTCAAAAAGGCCCAGACCGGTTCCAACCGGTTTTGACAGGCTCAAACCGGACCAGACAGGCTCAAACCGAATCAGACCGTCTGAAACCTGTTTTGACCGACGCAAACCGGACTACAACCGGACCGGACCGGCTCAAACCGGTTTTGAACGGCTCAAACCAGACCAGAACGGCTTAAACCAGATACAACCCGACCAGACCGGCTCAAACCGGTTTTGACCGGCTCAAACCGTCTCAAACAAGTTTTGACTGGATGAAACCGGACCAGACTGGCTCAAAACGGTTTTGACCTGCTAAAACTGGTCTCAAACCAGACCAGATAGGCTCAAACCAGTTTTGACCGGCTCAAATCTAATCAAACCTTACCAGACCAGCTCAAACCTGAACAAACATCAGCAGACCGGCTCAAACCCGTTTTGATAAGCTCAATCTGGACGAGACGGGCTAAAACCGGTATTGACTGGCTCAAACCCGACCAGACCAGCTCTAAACCGACCAGACCGGCTCAAACCAGCTAAAACCTCACCTGACCGGTTCAAACTAGTTTTGAACGGTTCAAACCGAACCAGACTGACGCAAACCGGTTTTGATGGGCTGAAACTGGACTCAAACCGGACCAGACCGGCTCAAAACTATTTTGACCGTATTAGACCGGCTCAAAGCGGTTTTGACTGTCTCAAAACGAAGCAGACTGGCTCAAACTGGTTTTGATCGGCTTAAACCGGATTCAAACCGGAACGGAACAGACTGGCTCAAACCAGACTGAAACCAGTTTTTACCGCCTCAAACCGGACTCAAATCCAAGCAGACCGGCTCAAACATGTTTTGCCTGTATTAGACCGGCTCAAACCAGTTTTGACCAGCTCAAACCAGAGGAGACGGGCTCAAACCGGTTTTGACCGGCTCAAACTGGACCAGACCGGCACAAACCGGACTCAAAACGTACTCAAACTGGACCAGACTGGCTGAAACCGGTTTTGACCGGCTCAAACCGTACTCACACGGGTTTTGACCAGATCAAACCAGGCCAGACTGGCTCAATCCGATTTTGACCAGCTGAAACCGCACTCAAACCGGACCAGACAGGCTCAAACCTGTTTTGAGTGGCTCAAACCGGACTAAAAACGGGCCAGACTGGCTCAAACCGGTTTTGACTGGCTCAAACCGGATCGGACCAGACCACCTCAAAACGGACTCAAACATGTTTTGACCGGCTCCAACCGGATCAAACCGCACCAGACCGGCTCTTAGACTGGCTCAAACCGGTTTTAACCGTCTCATTACGGACCAGACCGGGTCTACCAGGTTTTGAACGGCTCAAACTGGACTCAAATAGGACCAGACCGGCTAAAACCGGTTTGAACCGGCTCAAACGAGAACAGACTGCCTCAAGCCGTATCAAACCGGAACAGAACGGCTCAAACCAGTTTTGACCGGCTCAAACCAGTGTCAAACGGGTTTTGACAAGATCAAACCAGGCCAGACCAGCTGAAACCGGTTTTGAACGGCTCAAACCGGACTCAAACCGGACCAGACCAGCTCAAACCTTTTTTGACTGGCTCAAACGGGACTCAAACCGTAACCGACCAGCTCAAACCGGCTTTGACCGGCTAAAACCGGACTCAAACCGGACTAGACCGCCTCAAACCGGTTTTGAAGGGCTCAAACCGGACTCAAACAGGAGCAGACGTGCTCAAACAGGAACAGACCGGCTCAATCCGGCTCACACCAGACCAACCGGCTCAAACTGGCTCAAACCGGACCAGAACATCTCAAACCGGATTTCACTGGCTCAAACTGGACTCATACGGGTTTTGACCAGATCAAACCATGCCAGACCGTGTCAAACCGGTTTTGACTGGCTCAAACCGGACTCAAACCGACCCAGACCAGTTCCAATCGGTTTTGACAGGCTGAAACCGGACCAGACCGGCTCAAACCTAACAATACCTGCTGAAACTGGTTTTGACTGGCTCAAACCGGACTAAAACCTGACCGGACCGGCTCAAACCAGATCAAACCAGGCCAGACCGGCTCAAACCGGTCTTGAACGGCTCAAATCGGACTCAAACTGGTACAGACCGGCTCAAACAGGAACAGAGAGGCTCGAACCGGCTAAAAGTAGACCAGACTGGCTCAAACCAGACGAGAACATCTCAAAACGGTTGTGACCGGCTCAAACCAGACTCAAACGGGTTTTGACCAGATCAAATCAGGCCAGACCGGCTCAAACCGATTTTGACCGGCTCAAACCGGACTCAAACCGGACCAGAACGGCTCAAACCTGTTTCACTGGCTCAAACTGGACTCAAACCGGACCAGACCGGCTCAAACGGGTATTGAACGGGTCTAACCGGACTCAAACTGGAACAGACCGGCTCAAACAGGAACAGACCGGCTCAAACCGGCCCAAACCAGACCAGACCGGCTCAAACCATCTCAAACCGGACCAGAACATCTCAAACCGGTTTTCACCAGCTCAAACCGGACTCATACGGGTTTTGACCAGATCAAACCAGGCCAGACCGGCTCAAACCGATTTTGACCGGCTCAAACCAGACTCAAACTGGACCAGACCAGCTCAAATCTGTTTTGACTGGCTCAAACCGGACTCAAACCGGACCACACTGGCTCAAACCGGTTTTGAACGGGTCAAACCGGACTCAAACAGGAACAGACCTTCTCAAACCAGACCAGACCGACTCAAACCGGTTTTGACCGACTCAAACCAGACCAGACCGGCTCAAATCGGATCAAACACGACCAGACAGGCTCAAACCGGTTTTGACCGGCTCAAACCGTCTCAAACCAGTTTTGATCGGATGAAACAGGACCAGACCAGCTCAAAACGGTTTTCACCTGCTCAAACGGGACTCAAACCCGACCAGATAGGCTCAAACCGGTTTTGACTGGCTCAAACTGGACTCAAACCGGCCCAGACCTGTTCCAATCGGTTTTGACAGGCTCAAACCGGACCAGACCGGCTCAAACCGAACCAGAACGGCTGAAACCGGTTTTGACCGGCTCAAACCGGACTAAAACCTGACCGGACCGGCTCAAACCGTCTCAAACCGGACCAGAACATCTCAAACCGGTTTTCACCGGCTCAAACCGGACTCATACGAGTTTTGACCAGATTAAACCAGGCCAGACCGGCTCAAACCTGTTTTGACTGGCTCAAACCGGACTGAAACAGGCCCAGACCTTTTCCAACTGGTTTTGACCGGCTGAAAACAGACTCAAACTGGACTAGACAGGTTCAAACCGGTTTTGAACGGGTCAAACCGGACTCAAACAGGAACAGACTGGCTCAAACAGGAACAGACCGGCTCAAACCGGCTCACACCAGACCAGACCGGATCAAACCGGCTCAAACCGGACCAGAACATCTCAAACCGGTTTTCACCGGCTCAAACCGGACTCATACGGTTTTTGACCAGATCAAACCAGGCCAGACCGGCTCAAACCTGTTTTGACTGCCTTAAACTGGACTCAAACCGGCCCAGACCGGTTCCAATCGGTTTTGACAGGCTAAAACTGGACCAGACCGGCTCAAACCGAACCAGACCGGCTGAAACCGGTTTTGACTGGCTCAAACCGGACTAAAACCTGACCGGACCGGCTCAAACCAGATCAAACCAGGCCAGACCGGCTCAAACCGGTTTTGACCGGCTCAAACTGGACTCAAACCAGACCAGACCGGCTCAAACCTGTTTTGACTGGCTCAAAAAGGACTCAAACCGGAACAAACAGGCTCAAACCGGTTTTGACCGGCTGAAACCGGACTCAAACCGGACTAGACAGGCTCAAACCGGTTTTGAACGGCTCAAACCGGACTCAAACAGGAACAGACTGGCTCAAACAGGAACAGACCGGCTCAAACCGGCTCACACCAGACCAGACCGGATCAAACCGGCTCAAACCGGACCAGAACATCTCAAACCGGTTTTCACCGGCTCAAACCGGACTCATACGGTTTTTGACCAGATCAAACCAGGCCAGACCGGCTCAAACCTGTTTTGACTGCCTTAAACTGGACTCAAACCGGCCCAGACCGGTTCCAATCGGTTTTGACAGGCTAAAACTGGACCAGACCGGCTCAAACCGAACCAGACCGGCTGTAACCGGTTTTGACAGGCTCAAACCGGATTAAAACCTGACCGGACCGGCTCAAACCAAATCAAACCAGGCCAGACCGGCTCAAACCGGTTTTGACCAGCTCAAACTGGACTCAAACCAGACCAGACCGGCTCAAACCTGTTTTGACTGGCTCAAAAAGGACTCAATCCTGAACAAACCGGCTCAAACCGGTTTTGACCGGCTGAAACCGGACTCAAACCGGACTAGACAGGCTCAAACCGGTTTTGAACGGCTCAAACTGGATTCAAACAGGAACAGACTGGCTCAAACAGGAACACACCGGCTCACACCGGCTCACACCAGAGCAGACCGGATCAAACCGGCTCAAACTGGAACAGAACATCTCAAACCGGTTTTCACCAGGTCAAACCAGACTCATATGGGTTTTGACCAGATCAAACCAGGCCAGATCGGCTCAAACCGGTTTTGACTGGCTCAAACCGGACTCAAACCGGCCCAGACCGGTTCCAATCGGTTTTGACAGGCTCAAACCGGACCAGACCGGCTCAAACTGAACCAGACCGGCTGAAACCGGTTTTGACCAGCTGAAACCGGACTAAAACCTGACCGGACCGGCTCAAACCGGATCAAACCAGGCCAGACCCGCACAAACCGGTTTTGACCGGCTCAAACCGGACTCAAACCGGACCAGAGCGAATCAAACCTGTTTTGTGTGCCTCAAACCAGACTCAAACTGGACCAGACCAGCTCAAACCGGTTTTGAACGGCTCAAACTGGACCAGACCGCTCAAACCGAACCAGACCGGCTGAAACCGGACTCAAACCGGACTCATACGGTTTTGACCGGATCAAACCAGGCCAGACTGCTCAAACCGGACCAGAACATCTCAAACCGGTTTTGACCGGCTCAAACCAGACCAGACCGCTCAAACCGGACTCAAACCGGACCAGACCGGCTCAAACCGGCTCAAACCGACCAGAACATCTCAAACCGGTTTTCACCGGCTCAAACCGGACTCATACGGGTTTTGACCAGATCAAACCAGGCCAGACCGGCTCAAACCGATTTTGACTGGCTCAAACTGACTCAAACCGACTAGACCGGCTCAAACCGGTTTTGAATGGCTCAAACCGGACTCAAACAGGAACAGACCGGCTCAAACAGGAACAGACCAGCTCAAACCGGCTCACACCAGACCAGAACGGCTCAAACCGGCTCAAACCTGACCAGAACATCTCAAACCGGTTTTCACCGCTCAAACCGGTCTCATACGGGTTTTGACCAGATCAAACCAGGCCAGACCTGCTCAAACCGGTTTTGACTGGCTCAAACCGACTCAAACCGCCCAGACCGGTTCCAATCGGTTTTGACAGGCTCAAACTGGACCAGACCGGCTCAAACCGAACCAGACCGACTGAAACCGGTTTTGACCGGCTCAAACCGACTCAAACAGGAACAGACAGGCTCAAACAGGAACAGACCAGCTCAAACCAGACCGGCTCAAACCGGCTCAAACCGGACCAGAACATCTCAAACCGGTTTTCACCGGCTCAAAGCGGACTCATACGGGTTTTGACCGGATCAAACCAGGCCACACCGGCTCAAACCGGTTTTGACCGGCTCAAACCGGACTAAAACCGGCCCAGAGCTGTTCCAACCGGTTTTGACAGGCTCAAACTGGACCAGACCGGCTCAATCCGAACCAGACCGACTGAAACCGGTTTTGACCGGCTCAAACCGGACTCAAACAGGAACAGAACGGCTAAAACAGGCACAAGCCACACCAGACCGGCTCAAACCGGCTCAAACCGGACCAGAACATCTCAAACCGGTTTTCACTGGCTCACACCGGACTCATACGTGTTTTGACCGGATCAAACCAGGCCAGGATGGCTCAAACCGGTTTGGACCGGCTCAAACTGGCCCAGACCGGTTCCAACCGGTTTTGACAGTCTCAAACCAGACCAGATCTGCTCAAAACGAACCATACCAGCTGTAACCGGTTTTAACTGGACCAAACCGGACTAAAACCGGACCAGACCGGCTCAAAACGGTTTTCACCAGCTCAAACCAGACCAGACCTGCTCAAACCAGCTAAAACCTGACCAGACTAGCTCAAACGGGTTTTGACGGGCTGAAACCGGACTCAAACCGGACCAAACCGGCTCAAACCTATTTTCACCGTATTAGACCGGCTCAAACCGGTTTTGACCGTCTCAAACCGAACCAGACCGGCTCAAACCGGTTTTGATCCGCTTAAACCGGACTCAAACCAGAACAGAACAGACCAGCTCAAACCGGACTGAAACCGGTTGTTACCGCCTCAAACCGGACTCAAATCCGAGCAGACCAGCTCAAACATGTTTTGACCGTATTAGACCGGCTCAAACCAGTTTTGACCGGCTCAAACCGACCAGACCGCTCAAACCAGTTTGAACCGGCTCAAACTGAAACAGACCGGCACAAACCGGACCAGACCGGCTCAAACCGGTTTTGACCGGCTCAAACCGTCTCAAACCAGTTTTGATGGATGAAACCGGACCAGACCGGCTCAAAACGGTTTTGACCTGCTCAAACGGGACTCAAACCCGACCAGATAGGCTCAAACCGGTTTTGACTGGCTCAAACTGGACTCAAACCGGACCAGACCAGCTCAAACCGGTTTTGACAGGCTCAAACTGGACCAGACCGGCTCAAACCGAACCAGACTGGCTGAAACCGGTTTTGACCGGCTCAAACCGGACGAAAACCTGACCGGACCGGCTCAAACCGGATCAAAATAGGCCAGACCGGCTCAAACCACTTTTCACCGGCTCAAACCGAACGGACCAGACCGCCTCAAACCGGACTCAAACCGGTTTTCACCGGCTCAAACTGGACTCAAACCGACCAGACCGGCTCTTAGACTGGCTCAAACCGGTTTTAACCGTCTCATTACGGACCAGACCGCTCAAACCGTCTCAAACCAGTTTTGACCGGCTCAAACCGGACTCAAACCGGACCAGACCAGCTCAAACCGGTTTTGACCGGCTCAAACCAGACCAGACTGGCTCAAACCGGATCAAACCGCACCAGACCGGCTCAAACGGGTTTTGACCAGCTCAAACCAGAGTCAAACGGGTTTTGACCAGATCAAACCAGGCCAGACCGGCTCAAACCGGTTTTGACCGGCTCAAACCGGACTCAAACCAGACCAGACCAGCTCAAACCTTTTTTGACTGGCTCAAACAGGACTCAAACCAGACCAGACCGGCTCAAACCGGTTTTGAACGGCTCAAATAGGACTCAAACTGGAACAGACTGGCTCAAACAGGAACAGACCAGCTCCAACCGGCTAAAACTAGACCACACTTGCTCAAACAGGCTCTAACTGGACGAGAACATATCAAACCAGTTTTCCCCGGCTCGAACCGGACTCATACGGGATTTGACCGGGTCAAACCAGGCCAGGCCGGCTGAAACCGGTTTTGACCGGCTCAAACCGGACTCAAACTGGACCAGACCGGCTCAAACCTGTTTTGACTGGCTCAAACTGGACTCAAACCGGACCAGACTGGGTCAAACCGGTTTTCACCGGCTCAAACCGGAACGGACCAGACCGGCTCAAAACGGACTCAAACGTGTTTTGACCGGCTCCAACTGGATCAAACCGCACCAGACCGGCTCTTAGACTGGCTCAAACCGGTTTTAACCGTTTCATCATGGACCAGTCCGTGGCTACCAGGTTTTGAATGGCTCAAACCGGACTCAAACCAGACCAGACCGGCTAAAAACGCTTTGAACCGGCTCAAACCAGACCAGAACGGCTCAAATGGGATCAAACCGGACCAGAACGGCTCAAACTAGTTTTGATGGGCTCAAACCAGAGTCAAACGGGTTTTGACCAGATCAAACCAGGCCAGACCATCTCAAACCGGTTTTGACTGGCTCAAACCGGACTGAAACCGGACCAGACCGCTCAAACCTGTTTTGACTGGCTCAAACGGACTCAAACCGGAACAGACCGGCTAAAACCGGTTTTGACCGGCTGAAACCAGACTCAAACCGGACTAGACCGGCTCAAACCGGTTTTGAACGGCTCAAACCGGCTCAAACAGGAACAGACCGGCTCAAACAGGAACAGACCGGCTCAAACCGGCTCAAACCAGACCAGAGCTCCTCAAACCGTCTCAAACCGGACCAGAACATCTCAAACCGGTTTTCACCGGCTCAAACCGGACTCATACGGGTTTTGACCAGATCAAACCAGGCCAGACCGGCTGAAACCGGTTTTGACCGGTTCAAACCGGACTCAAACCGGCCCAGATCTGTTCTAAACGTGTTTGACAGGCTCAAACCGGACCAGACCAGCTCAAACCAAACCAGACCGACTGAAACTGGTTTTGACCGCTCAAACCGACCAGAACATCTCAAACCGGACCAGACCAGCTCAAACCGGTTTTGACCGGCTCAAACCGACCAGACCGGCTCTAACCAGATCAAACGCGACCAGACCGGCTCAAACCGGTTTTGACTGGCTCAAACTGTCTCAAAACAGTTTTGACCGGCTGAAACCGGACCAGACCGCTCAAAACGGTTTTGACCTGCTCAAACCGGACTCAAACCGGACCAGACCAGCTCAAACCTGTTTTGACTGGCTCAAACCGGACTCAAACCGGACCAGACTGGCTCAAACCGGTTTTCACCGGCTCAAACCGAACGGACCAGACCGCTCAAAACGGACTCAAACGTGTTTTGACCGGCTCCAACCGGACTCAAACCGAACCAGACCGGCTCTTAGACTGGCTCAAACCGGTTTTGACCGCTCAAACCAGACTCAAACTGGACCAGACCAGCTCAAACCGGTTTTGAACGGCTCAAACCGGACTCAAACAGGACCAGACCGGCTAAAACCGGTTTTGACCGGCTCAAACCAGACCAGACCGGCTCAAACCGGATCAAACCAGGCCAGACCGCTCAAACCGACTCAAACCGGTTTTGACCAGCTCAAACCAGAGTCAAACGGGTTTTGACCAGATCAAACCAGGCCAGACCGGCTCAAACCGGTTTTGACCGGCTCAAATCGGACTCAAACCAGACCAGACCGGCTCAAACCTGTTTTGACTGGCTCAAACGGACTCAAACCGAACAAACAGGCTCAAACCGGTTTTGACTGGCTCAAACCGACTCAAACTGGACCAGACCGGCTCAAACCGGTTTTGACCAGCTCAAACCGGACTCAAACCAGACCAGACCGGCTCAAACAGTAACAGACCGGCTCAAACCGGCTCAAACCAGACCAGACCGGCTCAAACCGGCTCAAACCGGACCAGAACATCTCAAACCGGTTTTCACCGGCTCAAACCGGACTCATACGGGTTTTGACCAGATCAAACCAGGCCAGACCGGCTCAAACCGGTTTTGACAGGCTCAAACCGACTCAAACCGCCCAGACCGGTTCCAATCGGTTTTGACAGGCTCAAACCGGACCAGACCGGCTCAAACCGAACCAGACCGGCTGAAACCGGTTTTGACCGCTCAAACCGACTCAAACCAGACCAGACCGGCTCAAACCAGACTCAAACCAGGCCAGACCGGCTCAAACCGGTTTTGACCGGCTCAAACTGGAACAGACCGGCTCAAACAGGAACAGACCGGCTCAAACCGCTCAAACCAGACCAGACCGGCTCAAACCATCTCAAACCGGACCAGAACATCTCAAACCGGTTTTCACCAGCTCAAACCGGACTCATACGGGTTTTGACCAGATCAAACCAGGCCAGATCGGCTCAAACCGGTTTTGACTGGCTCAAACCAGACTCAAACTGGACCAGACCAGCTCAAACGGTTTTGACCGGCTCAAACCGGACTCAAACCGGACCAGACTGGCTCAAACCGGTTTTGAACGGCTCAAACCGGACTCAAACAGGAACAGACCATCTCAAACAGGAACAGACCAGCTCAAACCGACTCAAACCGGTTTTGACCGCTCAAACCAGACCAGACCGGCTCAAACCGGATCAAACCGACCAGACCGGCTCAAACCGGTTTTGACCGGCTCAAACCGTCTCAAACCAGTTTTGACCGGCTGAAACCGGACCAGACCGGCTCAAACGGTTTTGACCTGCTCAAACGGACTCAAACCGACCAGATAGGCTCAAACCGGTTTTGACCGGCTGAAACTGACTCAAACCGGACCAGACCAGCTCAAACCGGATCAAACCGCACCAGACCGGCTCAAAACGGTTTTGACCGCTCAAACCGGACTAGACAGGCTCAAACCGGTTTTGACCAGCTCAAACCGGACCAGACCGGCTCAAACTGGTTTTGACCGGCTCAAACCGGACCAGACCGGCTCAAACCTGACCAGAACGGCTCAAACCAGCTAAAACCTGACCAGACTAGCTCAAACGGGTTTTGACGGGCTGAAACCGGACTCAAACCGGACCAAACCGGCTCAAACCTATTTTCACCGTATTAGACCGGCTCAAACCGGTTTTGATCGTCTCAAACCGAACCAGACCGGGTCAAACCGGTTTTGATCGGCTTTAACCGGACTCAAACCAGAACAGAACAGACCAGCTCCAACCGGACTGAAACCGGTTGTTACCGCCTCAAACCGGACTCAAATCCGAGCAGACCAGCTCAAACATGTTTTGACCGTATTAGACCGGCTCAAACCAGTTTTGACCGGCTCAAACCGGACGAGACCGGCTCAAACCAGTTTGAACCGGCTCAAACTGAAACAGACCGGCACAAACCGGACCAGACCGGCTCAAACCGGTTTTGACCGGCTCAAACCGTCTCAAACCAGTTTTGATGGATGAAACCGGACCAGACCGGCTCAAAACGGTTTTGACCTGCTCAAACGGGACTCAAACCCGACCAGATAGGCTCAAACCGGTTTTGACTGGCTCAAACTGGACTCAAACCGGCCCAGACCACTTCCAATCGGTTTTGACAGGCTCAAACTGGACCAGACCGGCTCAAACCGAACCAGACTGGCTGAAACCGGTTTTGACCGGCTCAAACCGGACGAAAACCTGACCGGACCGGCTCAAACCGGATCAAAATAGGCCAGACCGGCTCAAACCACTTTTCACCGGCTCAAACCGGAACGGACCAGACCGCCTCAAACCGGAACAAACAGGCTCAAACCGGTTTTCACTGGATCCAACTGGATCAAACCACACCAGACCAGCTCTTAGACTGGCTCAAACCGGTTTTAACCGTCTCATTACGGACAGACCGTGTCTACCAGCTTTGAATGGCTCAAACCGGACTCAAACCGGACCAGACCAGCTAAAACTGGTTTGAACCGACTCAAACGAGACCAGACTGCCTTCAGCCGTATCAAACCGGACCAGAACGGTTCAAACGGGTTTTGACCAGCTCAAACCAGAGTCAAACGGGTTTTGACCAGATCAAACCAGGCCAGACCGGCTCAAACCGGTTTTGACCGGCTCAAACCGGACTCAAACCAGACCAGACCAGCTCAAACCTTTTTTGACTGGCTCAAACAGGACTCAAACCAGACCAGACCGGCTCAAACCGGTTTTGAACGGCTCAAATAGGACTCAAACTGGAACAGACTGGCTCAAACAGGAACAGACCAGCTCCAACCGGCTAAAACTAGACCACACTTGCTCAAACAGGCTCTAACTGGACGAGAACATATCAAACCAGTTTTCCCGGCTCGAACCGGACTCATACGGGTTTTGACCAGCTCAAACCAGACCAGACCGCTCAAACCGGTTTTGACCGGCTCAAACCGGACTCAAACTGGACCAGACCGGCTCAAACCTGTTTTGACTGGCTCAAACTGGACTCAAACCGGACCAGACTGGGTCAAACCGGTTTTCACCGGCTCAAACCGGAACGGACCAGACCGGCTCAAAACGGACTCAAACGTGTTTTGACCGGCTCCAACTGGATCAAACCGCACCAGACCGGCTCTTAGACTGGCTCAAACCGGTTTTAACCGTTTCATCATGGACCAGTCTGTGGCTACCAGGTTTTGAATGGCTCAAACCGGACTCAAACCAGACCAGACCGGCTAAAAACGCTTTGAACCGGCTCAAACCAGACCAGAACGGCTCAAATGGGATCAAACCGGACCAAAACGGCTCAAACTAGTTTTGATGGGCTCAAACCAGAGTCAAACGGGTTTTGACCAGATCAAACCAGGCCAGACCATCTCAAACCGGTTTTGACTGGCTCAAACCGGACTGAAACCGGACCAGACCGGCCAAACCTGTTTTGACTGGCTCAAAACGGACTCAAACCGGAACAGACCGGCTAAAACCGGTTTTGACCGGCTGAAACCAGACTCAAACCGTACTAGACAGGCTCAAACCGGTTTTGAACGGGTCAAACCGGGCTCAAACAGGAACAGACCGGCTCAAACAGGAACAGACCGGCTCAAAACGGCTCAAACCAGACCAGAGCTCCTCAAACCGTCTCAAACCGGACCAGAACATCTCAAACCGGTTTTCACCGCCTCAAGAGGACTCATACGGGTTTTCACCAGATCAAACCAGGCCAGACCGGCTGAAACCGGTTTTGACCGGTTCAAACCGGACTCAAACCGGCCCAGATCTGTTCTAAACGTGTTTGACAGGCTCAAACCGGACCAGACCAGCTCAAACCAAACCAGACCGACTGAAACTGGTTTTGACCGGCTCAAACCGTACTAAAACAGGACCATACCAGCTCAAACCGGTTTTGACCGGCTCAAACCGGACCAGACCGGCTCTAACCAGATCAAACGCGACCAGACCGGCTCAAACCGGTTTTGACTGGCTCAAACTGTCTCAAAACAGTTTTGACCGGATGAAACCGGACCAGACCGGCTCAAAACGGTTTTGACCTGCTCAAACCGGACTCAAACCGGACCAGACCAGCTCAAACCTGTTTTGACTGGCTCCAACCGGACTCAAACCGGACCAGACTGGCTCAAACCGGTTTTCACCGGCTCAAACCGGAACGGACCAGACCGGCTCAAAACGGACTCAAACGTGTTTTGACCGGCACCAACCGGATCAAACCGCACCAGACCGGCTCTCAGACTGGCTCAAACCAGTTTTAACCCTCTCATTATGGACCAGACCTGGTCTACCAGGATTTGAAGGGCTCAAACCGGACTCAAACAGGACCAGACCGGCTAAAACCGGATTTCACCGGCTCAAACCAGACCAGACCGGCTCAAACGGGATCAAACCAGACCCAAACGCCTCAAACCAGTTTTGACGAGCTCAAACCAGAGTCAAACGGGTTTTGACGAGATCAAACCAGGACAGAACGGCTCACACCGGTTTTGACCGGCTCAAATCGGACTCAAACCAGACCAGACAGGCTCAAATCTGTTTTGACTGGCTCAAAAAGGACTCAAACCGGAACAGACCGGCTCAAACCGGTTTTGACTGGCTCAAACCGGACTCAAACTGGAGTAGACCGGCTCAAACCGGTTTTGACCAGCTCAAAGTGGACTGAAACAGGAACAGACCGGCTCAAACAGTAACAGACCGGCTCAAACAGGCTCACACCAGACGAGACCGGCTCAAACAGGCTTAAACCGGACCAGAACATCTCAAACCGATTTTCAACGGCTCAAACCGGACTCATACGGGTTTTGACCAGATCAAACCAGGCCAGACCGGCTCAAACCGGTTTTGACAGGCTCAAACCGGACTCAAACCGGCCCAGTCCGGTTCCAATCGGTTTTGACAGGCTCAAACGGACCAGACCGGCTCAAACCGAACCAGACCGGCTGAAATTGGTTTTGACCGGCTCAAACCGGACTAAAACCTGACCGGACCGGCTCAAACCAGATCAAACCAGGCCAGACCGGCTCAAACCGGTTTTGACCGGCTCAAACTGGAACAGACCAGACCGCCTCAAAACGGACTCAAACATATTTTGACCGGCTCCAACTGGATCAAACCGCACCAGACCGGCTCTTAGACTGGCTCAAACCGGTTTTAACCATCTCATTATGGACCAGACCGGGTCTACCAGGTTTTCAACGCCTCAAACCGGAACCAAACCGGACCAGACCGCTCAAACCGGTTTTGACCAGCTCAAACCGGACCAGAACATCTCAAACCGGTTTTCACCGGCTCAAACCGGACTCATACGGGTTTTGACCAGATCAAACCAGGCCAGACCGGCTCAAACCGGTTTTGACAGGCTCAAACCGACTCAAACCGGACCAGACCGGCTCAAACCGGTTTTGACAGGCTCAAACGGACCAGACCGCTCAAACCGAACCAGACCGGCTGAAATTGGTTTTGACCGGCTCAAACCGACTAAAACCTGACCGGACCGGCTCAAACCAGATCAAACCAGGCCAGACCGGCTCAAACGGACTCAAACATATTTTGACCGGCTCCAACTGGATCAAACCGCACCAGACCGGCTCTTAGACTGGCTCAAACCGGTTTTAACCATCTCATTATGGACCAGACCGGGTCTACCAGGTTTTCAACGCCTCAAACCGGAACCAAACCGGACCAGACCGGCTATAACTGTTTTGAACCAGCTCAAACGAGACCAGACTGCCTCAAGCCGCATCAAACTGGACAAGAACGGCTCAAACCAATTTTGACCGGATCAAACCAGAGTCAAATGGGTTTTGACCAGATCAAACTAGGCCAGACCGGCTCAAACCGGTTTTGACCAGCTCAAACCGGACTCAAACCGGACCAGACCAGCTCAAACCTTTTTTGACTGGCTCAAACCGGACACAAACCGGACCAGACCGGCTCAAACCGGTTTTGACTGGCTCAAAACATCTCAAACCAGTTTTGACCAGATGAAACCGGACCAGACCGGCTCAAAACGGTTTTGACCTCCTCAAACGCGTCTGAAACTGGACCAGATAAGCTCAAACTGGTTTTGACCGGCTGAAATCTACTCAAACCGGACCAGACCAGCTCAAACCTGATCAAACAGCAGCAGACCGGCTCAAAACGGTTTTGACCGGCTCAAACCGGACGAGACGGGCTCAAACCGGTTTTGACCAGCTCACACCGGACGAGACGGGATCAAACTGGTATTGACCGGCTCAAACCCGACCAGACCGGCTCTAACCTGACCAGAACGGCTCAAACCAGCTAAAATCTGACCTGACCTGCTCAAACCGGTTTTGAATGGTTCAAACCGAACCAGACTGACTCAAACCGTTTTTGACGGGCTGAAATCGGACTCAAACCGGACCAGACCGGCTCAAACCTGTTTTGACTGGCTCAAACCGGACTCAAACCGAACCAGACTGGCTCAAATAGGTTTTGACCGTCTCAAACCTGAACAGACCGGCTCAAACCGCTCAAACCGACTCAAACGGGTTTTGACCAGATCAAACCAGGCCAGACCGCTCAAACGGACTCAAACCAGACCAGACCGGCTCTTAGACTGGCTGAAACCGGTTTTAACCGTCTCATTACGGACCAGACCGTGTCTACCAGGTTTTGAACGGCTCAAACCGAACTCAAACCAGACCAGACCGGCTAAAACCGGTTTGAACCGGCTCAAACCAGACCAGACCGGCTCAAACGGGATCAAACCGCACCAAAACGGCTCAAAGCAGTTTTGACGGGCTCAAACGAGTGTCAACCGGGTTTTGACCAGATCAAACAAGGCCAGACCGGCTCAAACCGGTTTTGACCGGCTCAAACCGGACTCAAACTGGACCAGACCGGCTCAAACCTGTTTTGACTGGCTCAAACTGGACTCAAACCGGACCAGACTGGGTCAAACCGGTTTTCACCGGCTCAAACCGGAACGGACCAGACCGGCTCAAAACGGACTCAAACGTGTTTTGACCAGCTCCAACTGGATCAAACCGCACCAGACCGGCCCTTAGACTGGCTCAAACCGGTTTTAACCGTTTCATCATGGACCAGTCCGGGGCTACCAGGTTTTGAATGGCTCAAACCGGACTCAAACCGGACCAGACCGGCTAAAAACGCTTTGAACCGGCTCAAACCAGACCAGACCGGCTCAAATGGGATCAAACTGGACCAAAACGGCTCAAACTAGTTTTGATGGGCTCAAACCAGATTCAAACGGGTTTTGACCAGATCAAACCAGGCCAGACCGTCTCAAACCGGTTTTGACTGGCTCAAACCGGACTGAAACCGGACCAGACTGGCTCAAACCTGTTTTGACTGGCTCAAAACGGACTCAAACCGGAACAGACCGGCTCAAACCGGTTTTGACTGGCTGAAACCAGACTCAAACCGTACTAGACAGGCTCAAACCGGTTTTGAACGGGTCAAACCGGACTCAAACAGGAACAGACCGGCTCAAACAGGAACAGACCGGCTCAAACGGACTCAAACCAGACCAGACCGCTCAAACCGACTCAAACCGGACCAGAACATCTCAAACCGGTTTTCACCGCCTCAAAAAGGACTCATACGGTTTTGACCAGATCAAACCAGGCCAGACCGGCTGAAACCGGTTTTGACCGGTTCAAACCGGACTCAAACCGGCCCAGATCTGTTCTAAACGGGTTTGACAGGCTCAAACCGGACCAGACCGGCTCAAACCGAACCAGACCGACTGAAACTGGTTTTGACCGGCTCAAACCGTACTAAAACAGGACCATACCAGCTCAAACCGGTTTTGACCGGCTCAAACCGGACCAGACCGGCTCTAACCAGATCAAACGCGACCAGACCGGCTCAAACCGGTTTTGACTGGCTCAAACTGTCTCAAAACAGTTTTGACCGGATGAAACCGGACCAGACCGGCTCAAAACGGTTTTGACCTGCTGAAACTGGACTCAAACCGGACCAGACCGGCTCAAACCTGTTTTGACTGGCTCCAACCAGACTCAAACCGGACCAGACTGGCTCAAACCGGTTTTCACCGGCTCAAACCGGAACGGACGGACCAGACCGGCTCAAAACGGACTCAAACGTGTTTTGACCAGATCAAACCAGGACAGAACGGCTCAAACCGAACCAGACCGGCTCTCAGACTGGCTCAAACCAGTTTTAACCATCTCATTATGGACCAGACCTGGTCTACCAGGATTTGAAGGGCTCAAACCGGACTCAAACCGGACCAGACCGGCTAAAACCGGATTTCACCGGCTCAAACCAGACCAGACCGGCTCAAACGGGATCAAACCAGACCCAAACGCCTCAAACCAGTTTTGACGAGCTCAAACCAGAGTCAAACGGGTTTTGACGAGATCAAACCAGGACAGAACGGCTCACACCAGTTTTGACCGGCTCAAATCGGACTCAAACCAGACCAGACAGGCTCAAATCTGTTTTGACTGGCTCAAAAAGGACTCAAACCGGAACAGACCAGCTCAAACCGGTTTTGACCGGCTCAAACCGGACTCAAACCGGAGTAGACCGGCTCAAACCGGTTTTGACCAGCTCAAAGTGGACTGAAACAGGAACAGACTGGCTGAAACAGTAACAGACCGGCTCAAACAGGCTCACACCAGACCAGACCGGCTCAAACTGGCTCAAACAGGACCAGAACATCTCAAACCGGTTTTCAACTACTCAAACCGGACTCATACGGGTTTTGACCAGATCAAACCAGGTCAGACCTGCTCAAACCGGTTTTGACTGGCACAAACCGGACTCAAACCGGCGCAGACCGGTTCCAATCGGTTTTGACAGGCTCAAACCGGACCAGAACAGCTAAAACCGAACCAGCCCGGCTGAAACCAGGTTTGACCGGCTCAAACCGGACTAAAACAGGACCGGACCGGCTCAAACCGGTTTTGAACGGCTCAAACCAATCCAGAACGGCTAAAACCGGATCAAACCCGACCAGACCGGCTCAAACCGGTTTTGAACGGCTCAAACCGTCTCAAACCAGTTTTGACCGTATGAAACCGGACCAGACCGGCTCAAAACGGTTTTGACCTGCTCAAATGGGACTCAAACAAGACCAGGTAGGCTCAAACCGGTTTTGACCGGCTCAAATCTAATCAAACCGGACCAGACCAGCTCAAACCGGATCAAAGAGCAGTAGACCGGCTCAAATCAGTTTTGACCAGCTGAAACCAGACGAGACGGGCTCAAACCGGTTTTGACCAGCTCAAACCCGACCAGACCAGCTCTAACACGACCAGACCAGCTCAAACCTGCTAAAACCTCACCATACCGGCTCAAACTGGTTTGGAACGGTTCAAACCAAACCAGACCCACTCAAACCGGTTTTGACGGCTCAAACCGGACTCAAACCGGCCCAGACCGGTTCCAATCGGTTTTGACAGGCTCAAACCGGACCAGAACAGCTAAAACCGAACCAGCCCGGCTGAAACCAGGTTTGACCGCTCAAACCGGACTAAAACAGGACCGGACCGGCTCAAACCGGTTTTGAACGGCTCAAACCAATCCAGAACGGCTAAAACCGGATCAAACCCGACCAGACCGCTCAAACCGGTTTTGACCAGCTCAAACCGACTCAAACCGGTTTTGACCGTATGAAACCGGACCAGACCGGCTCAAAACGGTTTTGACCTGCTCAAATGGGACTCAAACAAGACCAGGTAGGCTCAAACCGGTTTTGACCGGCTCAAATCTAATCAAACCGGACCAGACCAGCTCAAACCGGATCAAAGAGCAGTAGACCGGCTCAAATCAGTTTTGACCAGCTGAAACCAGACGAGACGGGCTCAAACCGGTTTTGACCAGCTCAAACCCGACCAGACCAGCTCTAACACGACCAGACCAGCTCAAACCTGCTAAAACCTCACCATACCGGCTCAAACTGGTTTGGAACGGTTCAAACCAAACCAGACCCACTCAAACCGGTTTTGACGGGCTGAATCCGGACCCAAACCGGACCAGACCGGATCAAACCTCTTTTGACCGTATTAGAACGGCTCAAACCGGTTTTGACCGTCTCAAACCGAACCAGACCAGCTCAAACCAGTTTGGACCGGCTCAAACCGGACTAAAACTGGACCAGACCAGCTCAAACCGATTTTGACCGGCTCAAGCCAGACCAGAACGTATGAAACTGGATCAAACCCGACCAGACCGGCTCAAACCGGTTTTGACCACCTCAAACGGTCTCAAACCAGTTTTGACCAGATGAAACCAGACCGGACCGGCTCAAAACGGTTTTGAACTGCTCAAACGGGACTCAAACCCGACCAGATAGGCTCAAACCGGTTTTCACTGGCTCAAACCGGACTCAAACCGGCCAAGACCGGTTGCAATCGGTTTTGACAGGCTCAAACCGGACCAGACCGGCTCAAACCAAACCAGACCGGCTGAAACCGGATTTGACCGGCTCATACCAGACTAAAACCTGACCGGACCGGCTCAAACCGGATCAAACCAGGCCAGAAGGGCTCAAACAGGTTTTGACTGGCGCAAACCGGAACGGACTAGACCGCCTCAAAACGGACTCAAACATGTTTTGACCGCCTCCAACCGGATCAAACCACCCCAGACCAGCTCTTTGATGGGCTCAAACCGGTTTTAACCATCTCATTACGGAACAGACCATGTCTACCAGGTTTTGAACGGCTCAAACCGGACTCAAACCGGATCCGACAGGCTAAAACTGGTTTGAACCGGCTCAAACGAGACCAGACTGCCTCAAACCATATCAAACCAGACCAGAACGGCTCAAACAAGTTTTGACCGGCTCAAACCAGAGTCAAACGGATTTTGACCAGATCAAACAAGGCCACACCGGCTCAAACCGGTTTTGACCGGCTCAAACTGGACTCACTGGACCACACCGGCTCAAACCTGTTTTGACTGGCTCAAAAAGGACTCAATCCTGAACAGACCGGCTAAAACCGGTTTTGACCGGCTGAAACCAGACTCAAACAGTACTAGACCGGCTCAAAAAGGTTTTTAACGGGTCAAACCGGACTCAAACAGGAACAGACCGGCTCAAACAGGAACAGACCAGCTCAAACCGGCTCACACCAGACGAGACCGGCTCAAACAGGCTTAAACCGGACCAGAACATCTCAAACCGGTTTTCACCGGCTCAAACCGGACTCATACGGGTTTTGACCAGATCAAACCAGGCCAGACCGGCTCAAACCGGTTTTGACAGGCTCAAACTGGACTCAAACCGGCCCAGTCCGTTTCCAATCGGTTTTGACAGGCTCAAAACGGACCAGACCGGCTCAAACCGAACCAGACCGGCTGAAACTGGTTTTGACTGGCTCAAACCGGACTAAAACCTGACCGGACCGGCTCAAACCAGATCAAACCAGGCCAGACCGGCTCAAACCGGTTTTGACCGGCTCAAACTGGAAAGGACCAGACCGCCTCAAAACGGACTCAAACATGTTTTGACCGGCTCCAACCGGATCAAACCGCACCAGACCGGCTCTTAGACTGGCTCAAACCGGTTTTAACCATCTCATTACGGACCAGACCGGGTCTACCAGGTTTTCAACGGCTCAAACCGGAACCAAACCAGACCAGACCGGCTATAACTGTTTTGAACCAGCTCAAACGAGACCAGACTGCCTCAAGCCGCATCAAACTGGACAAGAACGGCTCAAACCAATTTTGACCGCATCAAACCAGAGTCAAATGGGTTTTGACCAGATCAAACTAGGCCAGACCGGCTCAAACCGGTTTTGACCGGCTCAAACCGGACTCAAACCGGAGTAGACCGGCTCAAACCGGTTTTGACTGGCTCAAAGTGGACTGAAACAGGAACAGACTGGCTCAAACAGTAACAGACCGGCTCAAACAGGCTCACACCAGACCAGACCGGCTATAACTGTTTTGAACCAGCTCAAACGAGACCAGACTGCCTCAAGCCGCATCAAACTGGACAAGAACGGCTCAAACCAATTTTGACCGCATCAAACCAGAGTCAAATGGGTTTTGACCAGATCAAACTAGGCCAGACCGGCTCAAACCGGTTTTGACCGGCTCAAACCGGACTCAAACCGGAGTAGACCGGCTCAAACCGGTTTTGACTGGCTCAAAGTGGACTGAAACAGGAACAGACTGGCTCAAACAGTAACAGACCGGCTCAAACAGGCTCACACCAGACCAGACCGGCTCAAATTGGCACAAACAGGATCAGAACATCTCAAACCGGGTTTCAACGGCTCAAACCGGACTCATACGGGTTTTGACCAGATCAAACCAGGTCAGACCTGCTCAAACCGGTTTTGACTGGCACAAACCGGACTCAAACCGGCGCAGACCGGTTCCAATCGGTTTTGACAGGCTCAAACCGGACCAGAACAGCTCAAAGCGAACCAGCCCGGCTGAAACCAGTTTTGACCGGGTCAAACCGGACTAAAACAGGACCGGACCGGCTCAAACCGGTTTTGAACGGCTCAAACCAATCCAGAACGGCTAAAACCGGATCAAACCCGACCAGACCGGCTCAAATCGGTTTTGACTGGCTCAAACCGTCTCAAACCAGTTTTGACCGGATGAAACCGGACCAGACCGGCTCAAAACGGTTTTGACCTGCTCAAATGGGACTCAAACAAGACCAGATAGGCTCAAACCGGTTTTGACCGGCTCAAATCTAATCAAACCGGACCAGACCAGCTCAAACCGGATCAAAGAGCAGCAGACCGGCTCAAATCGGTTTTGACCAGCTGAAACCAGACGAGACGGGCTCAAAAGGGTTTTGACCGGCTCAAGCCGGACTAAAACCGGACCGGACCGGCTCAAACCGGTTTTGACCTGCTCAAACGGGTCTCAAACCGGACCAGAGAGTCTCGAACCGGTTTTGACCAGCTCAGATCTAATCAAACCGGACCAGACCAGCTCAAACATGATCAAACAGCAGCAGACCGGCTCAAACCGGTTTTGACCAGCTCAAACCGGACGATACTGGCTCACACCAGTTTTGAACGGGTCAAACCCGACCAGACCAGCTCTAATCCGACCAGACCGGCTCAAACCAGCTAAAACCTGACCTGACCGGCTCAAACTGGTTTTGAACGGTTCAAACCGAACCAGTCCGACTCAAAACGGTTTTGACGGGCTGAAACTGGACTTAAACCGGACCAGACCGGCTCAAAGCTATTTTGACCGAATTAGACCGGCTCAAAGTGGTTTTGACCGTCTCAAACCGAACCAGACCGGCTCAAACCGGTTTTGATCGGCTTAAAATGGACTCAAACCGGAACGGAACAGACCGGCTCAAACCGGACTGAAACCGGTTTTTACCGCCTCAAACCGGACTCAAATCCAAGCAGACCGGCTCAAACATGTTTTGACTGTATTAGACCGGCTCAAACCAGTTTTGACCAGCTCAAACCAGACGAGACGGGCTCAAACCGGATTTGACCGGCTCAAACTGGACCAGACCGGCACAAACCGGACTCAAACCGGACTCAAACCGGACCAGACCGGCTCAAACCGGTTTTGACCAGCTGAAACCGGACTCAAACCGGTTTTGACCAGATCAAACCAGGCCAGACCGGCTCAAACCGATTTTGACCGGCTCAAACCGGACTCAAACCGGACCAGACCGGCTAAAACCTGTTTTGAATGGCTCAAACCGGACTCAAAACGGATAAGACTGGATAAGACTGGCTCAAACCGGTTTTAACCGTCTCATTACAAACCAGACCGGGTCTACCATGTTTTGACTGGCTCAAACCGGACTCAAACCAGACCAGACCGGATCAAACTTGTTTTGACTGGCTCAAAAAGGACTCAAACCGGACCAGACCGGCTCAAACCGGTTTTGAACCGCTCAAACTGGACTCAAACAGGAACAGACTGGCTCAAACAGGAACAGCCAGGCTCAAACCGGCTCACACCAGACCAGAACGGCTCAAACCGGCTCAAACCGGACCAGAACATCTCAAACCGGTTTTCTCCAGCTCAAACCTGACTCATGCGAGTTTTGACCAGATCAAACCAGGCCAGACTGGCTGAAACCAGTTTTGACCGGCTCAAACCGGACTAAAACCTGACCGGACCGGCTGAAACTGGATCAAACCAGGGCAGACCGGGTCAAACCAGTTTTGACCGGCTCAAACAGGAACGGACCAGACCGCCTCAAAACGGACTCAAACATGTTTTGACTGGCTCCAACCGGATCAAACCACACCAGACCGGCTCTTAGACTGGCTCAAACCGGTATTAACCATCTCATTACTGACCAGACCGGGTCTACCAAGTTTTGAACTGCTCAGAACGGACTGAAAGCGGACCAGACTGGCTAAAACCGGTTTGAACCGGCCCAAACGAGACCAGACTTGCTCACACTGGATCAAACTGGACCAGAACGGGTCAAACCAGTTTTGACCGGCTCAAACCAGAGTCAAACGGGTTTTGACCAGATCAAACCAGGCCAGACCGGCTCAAACCGGTTTTGACCGGCTCAAACCAGACTCAAACCGGACCAGACCGGCTCAAACCTTTTTTGACTGGCTCAAACTAAATTCAAATCGGACCAGACCGGCTCAAACCGGTTTCGACGGGCTGAAACTGGACTCAAACCGAACTAGACCGGCTCAATCTGGTTTTGAATGTCTCAAACCGGACTCAAACAGGAACAGACCGGCTCAAACAGGCTCAAGCAAGACCAGACCTGCTCAAACCCGTTCAAACCGGACCAGAACATCTCAAACCGGTTTTCACGGGCTCAAACCAGACTTATACGGGTTTTGACCAGATCAAACCAGGCCAGACCAGCTCAAACCGGTTTTGACGCACTCAAACCGGACTCAAACAAGCCCAGACCAGTTCCAACCGGTTTTGACAGGCTCAAACAGGATCAGACTGGCTCAAACCGAACCAGAGCGGGTGAAACCGGTTTTGACCAGCTCAAACCGGACTAAAACCGGGCCAGATCGGCTCAAACCGGTTTGACCGGCTCAAACCAGACCAGACCGGCACAAACCGGATCAAACCCGACCAGACCGGCTCAAACCGGTTTTGACTGGCTCGAACCGACTCAAACTGGTTTTGACCGCATGAAACCGGACCAGAATGGCTCAAAACGGTTTTGACCAGCTCAAACCAGACTGAAACCTGACCAGATCGGATCAATCCGGTTTTCAATGGCTGAAATCTAATCAAACAGGACCAGACCGACACAAATGGGATCAAACCGCAGCAGACCGGCTGAAACCGGTTTTGACAGGCTCAAACCGGACGAGACGGGCTCAAACCGGTTTTGACCAGTTCAAACTCGACCAGACTGTCTCTAACCCCACCAGACCGGCTCACACCAGCTCAAACCTGACCAGACCGGCTAAAACAGGTTTTTAACGGTTCAAACCGACCCAGACCAAATCAAACTGGTTTTGACCAGCTGAAACCGGGCTCAAACCGGACCAGACCGGCTCAAACCTGTTTTGACCGTATTAGACCGGCTCAAACCGGACCGGACTGGCTCAAAACGGTTTTGACCGGCTCTAACCAGATTCAAACCGGAACGGAATAGACCGGCTCAAACCGGACTGAAACTCGTTTTTACCGCCTCAAACCAGACTCAAATCCGAGCAGACCAGCTCAAACATGTTTTGACCGTATTAGACCGGCTCAAACCAGTTTTGACCGGCTCAAACCAGACGAGACGGGCTAAAACCCGTTTTGACCGGCTCAAACTGGACCAGACCAGCACAAACCGGACTCAAACCGTACTCAAACCGGACCACACCAGCTCAATCCGGCTCAAACCAGACCAGACCGGCTCAAACTGGCTCAAACCGGACCAGAACATCTCAAACCGGTTTTCACCGGCTCAAACCGGGCTCATACGCGTTTTGACAGTATCAAACCAGGCCAGACCGGCTCAAACCGGTTTTGACCGGCTCAAACAGGACTCAAACTGGCCCAGACCTGTACCAACCGGTTTTGACCGGCTGAAACCAGACTCAAACCGGACTAGACAGTCTCAAACCGGTTTTTAACGGGTCAAATCAGACTCAAACATCAACAGACCTGCTCAAACAGGAACAGATCAGTTCAAACCGGCTCAAACCAGACCAGACCAGCTCACACCGCCTCAAACCAAACCAGAACATCTCAAACAGGTTTTCACCAGCTGAAACCGGACTCATATGGGTTTTGACCAGATCAAACAAGGCCAGAGCGGCTGAAACCGGTTTTGAGTGGCTCAAACCGGACTCAATCCAGCCCAGACCTTTTTCAACCGGTTTTGACAGGCTCAAACCGCACCAGACCGGCTCAAACCGAAACAGATCGACTGAAACCGGTTTTGACCAGCTCAAACCGGACTAAAACTGGACCAAACCGGCTCAAACCGGTTTTGACCGGCTCATACCAGTCCAGACCGGCTCAAACCGGATCAAACCCGGCCAGACCGGCTCAAACCGGTTTTGACCGGCTCAAACCGTCTCAAAGCAGTTATAAACGGATGAAACTGGACCAGACCGGCTCAAAACGGTTTTGACCTTCTGAAACGGCACTCAAATCCGACCAGATAGGCTCAAACAGGTTTTGTCCAGCTCAAATCTAATCAAACTGAACCAGACCAGCTCAAACCGGATCAAAAAGCAGCAGACCGGCTCAAACCGGTTTTGACCAGGTCAAACCAGACGAGACGGGCTCAAACCGCTTTTGACCGACTCAAACCCGACCAGACCAGCTCTAACGCAACCAGACCGGCTCAAACCAGCTAAAACCTGACCAGACCGGCTCAAACCGGTTTTGAATGGTTCAAACCGAACCAGACTGACTCAAACCGGTTTTGACGGGCTGAAACCAGACCCAAACTGGACCAGACCGGATCAAACCTATTTTGACCGTATTAGAACGGCTCAAACTGGTTTTGACCGTCTCAAACCGAACCAGACCGGCTCAAACCGGTTTTGATCGGCTTAAACCGGACTCAAACCAGAACGGAACAGACCGGCTCAAACCGGACTGAAACCGGTTTTTACCGCCTCAAACCAGACTCAAATCCGAGCAGACCGGCTCAAACATGTTTTGACCGTATTAGACCGGCTCAAACCAGTTTTGACCAGCTCAAAGCGGACGAGACCAGCTCAAACCGATTTTCACCGGCTCAAACCGGACTAAAACCTTCCGGACCGGCTCAAACCGGATCAAACCAGGCCAGATGGGCTCAAGCCGGAACGGACCAGACTGCCTCAAAACGGACTCAAATGTGTTTTGACCGGCTCCAACCTGATCAAACCGCACCAGACCAGCTCTTAGACTGGCTCAAACCTGTTTAAACAGTCTCATTACGGACCAGACCGGGTCTACCAGGTTTTGAACGGCTCAAACCAGACTCAAACCAAACCAGACCAGCTAAAAACGGTTGGAACCGGCTCAAACCAGACCAGACCAGCTCAAATGGCATCAAACCGGACCAAAACGGATCAAACTAGTTTTGACGGGCTCAAACCAGAGTCAAACGGGTTTTGACCAGATGAAACCAGGCCAGACCAGCTCAATCCGGACTCAAACCGGACCAGACCGGCTCAAACCTGTTTTGACTGGCTCAAACCGGACTCAAAACGGACCAGACTGGCTCAAAGCGGTTTTGACCGGCTCAAACCGGAACGGACCAGACCGGCTCAAAACGGACTCAAACATGTTTTGACCGGCTCCAACTGTATCAAACTGCACCAGACCGGCTCTCAGACTGGCTGAAACCGGTTTTAACCGTCTCATTACAAACCAGACCAGGTCTACCAGGTTTGAACGGCTCAAACCGGACTCAAACCGAACCTGACACGCTAAAACCGGTTTGAAAACGCTCAAACCAGACCAGACCGGCTCAAACGGGATCAAACCGGACCAAAACGGCTCAAACCAGTTTTGACGGGCTCAAACGAGAGTCAAACGGGTTTTGACCAGATCAAACCAGGCCAGACCGGGTCAAACCGGTTTTGACCAGCTCAAACCGGACTCAAACCGGACCAGACCAGCTCAAACCTGTTTGGACTGGCTCAAACCGGACTCAAACCGGACCAGAACGCCTCAAACCGGTTTCGACAGGCTGAAACTGGACTCAAACCAGACTAGACCGGCTCAAACTTGTTTTGACCGGCTAAAACCGGACTCAAACCGGACCAGACCTGCTCAAACCTGTTTTGACTGGCTCAAAAAGGACTCAAACCGCAACAGACCGGCTCAAACCGGTTTTGACTGGCTGAAACCGGACTCAAACCGGAACAGACCGGCTCAAATCGGTTTTGAACAGCTCAAACTGGACTCAAACAGGAAAAGACCGCCTCAAACAGGAACAGACCGGCTCAAACCGGCTAAAACTAGACCAGACCGGCTCAAACCGGACGAGAACATCTCAAACCGGGTTTCGCCGGCTCAAACCGGACTCAAACGGGTTTTGACCAGATCAAACCAGGCCAGACCGGCTCAAACCGATTTTGACCGGCTCAAACCGGACTCAAACCAGATCAGAACGGCTCACACCTGTTTTGACTGGCTCAAACCGGACTCAAACTGGACCAGACCGGCTCAAACCGGTTTTGACCAGCTCATACCGGAACGGACAAGACTGCCGCAAAACGGACTCAAACATGATTTGACTGGCTGCAACCAGATCAAACCGCACCAGACCGGCTCTTAGACTGGCTCAAAGCACTTTTAACCGTCTCATTACGGACCAGACCGTGTCTACCAGGTTTTGAATGGCTCAAACCGGACTCAAACCGGACCATACTGGCTAAAACTGATTTGAACCGACTCAAACGAGACCAGACTGCCTCAAGCCGTATCAAACCGGACCAGAACGGTTCAAACTGGTTTTGACCGGATCAAACCAGAGTCAAACGGGTTTTGACCAGATCAAACCAGGCCAGACCAGCTCAAACCGGTTATGACCCGCTCAAACTGGACTCAAACAGGCCCAGACCGGTTCCAACCGCTTTTGACAGGCTCCAACCGGTCCAGACCGGCTCAAACCGAACCAGACCGTCTGAATCCGGTTTTGACCGGCTCAAACCATGTCAAACCAGTTTTGATCGGAAGAAACCGGACCAGACCGGCACAAACGGTTTTGACCTGCTCAAAAGGGACTCAAACCGGACCAGACTGGCTCAAACCGGTTTTGAACGGGTCTACTGGACTTAAACAGGAACAGACCGGCTCAAACAGGAACAGACCGGCTCAAACCGGCTCAAAGCAGACCAGACCGGCTCAAACTGGCTCAAACCGGACCAGAACATCTCAAACCAGTTCTCACCGGCTCAAACCGGACTCATATGAGTTTTGACCAGATTAAACCAGGCCAGAACGGCTCAAACCTGTTTTGACTGGCTCAAACCGGACTCAAACCGGACCAGACCTGTTCCAACTGGTTTTGACCAGCTGAAAACAGACTCAAACAGGACTAGACCGGCTCAAAACGGTTTTGAATGGCTCAAACCGGACTCAAACAGGAACAGACCGGCTCAAACAGGAACAGACCGGCTCAAACCGGCTCACACCAGACTAGAGCGGATCAAACCGGCTCAAACCGGACCAGAACATCTCAAACCGGTTTTCACCGGCTCAAACCGGACTCATACGGTTTTTGACCAGATCAAACCAGGCCAGACCGGCTCAAACCGGTTTTGACTGGCTTAAACTGGACTCAAACCGGCCCAGACCGGTTCCAATCGGTTTTGACAGGCTAAAACCGGACCAGACCGGCTCAAACCGAACCAGACCGGCTGTAACCGGTTTTGACAGGCTCAAACCGGATTAAAACCTGACCGGACCGGCTCAAACCAAATCAAACCAGGCCAGACCGGCTCAAACCGATTTTGACCGGCTCAAACTGGACTCAAACCGGACCAGACCGGCTCAAAGCTGTTTTGACTGGCTCAAAAAGGACTCAATCCTGAACAAACCGGCTCAAACCGGTTTTGACTGGCTGAAACCGGACTCAAACCGGACTAGACAGGTTCAAACCGGTTTTGAACCGCTCAAACCGGACTCAAACAGGAACAGACCGTGTCAAACAGGAACAGACCAGCTCAAAACGGCTCAAACCCGACCAGTCCGGCTCAAACCGGAACAAACCGGACCAGAACATCTCAAACCGGTTTTCACCGGCTCAAAGCGGACTCATACGAGTTTTGACCGGATCAAACCAGGCCAGACCGGCTCAAACCGGTTTTGACTGGCTCAAACCAGACTACAACCGGCCCAGACCTGTTCCAACCGGTTTTGACAGGCTCAAACCGGACCAGACCAGCTCAATCTGAACCAGACCGACTGAAACCGGTTTTGACCGGCTCAAACCAGACCAGACGGGCTCAAACCGGGTCAAACCCGACCAGACCGGCTCAAACCGGTTTTGACCTGCTCAAACGGGACTCAAACCCGACCACATAGGCTCAAACCGGTTTTGACTGGCTCAAACTGGACTCAAACCGGCCCAGACCGCTTCCAATCAGTTTTGACAGGCTCAAACCGGACCAGACTGGCTCAAACCGAACCAGACTGGCTGAAACCGGTTTTGACCGGCTCAAACCGGACAAAATCCTGACCGGACCGGCTCAAACCGGATCAAACCAGGCCAGACCGGCTCAAACCAGATCAAACCAGGCCAGACCGGCTCAAACCGCTTTTCACCGGCTCAAACTGGAACGGACCAGACCGCCTCAAAACGAACTCAAACATGTTTTCACTGGCTCCAACTGGATCAAACCACACCAGACCGGCTCTTAGACTGGCTCAAACCGGTTTTAATCGTCTCATTACGGACAGACCGTGTCTACCAGGTTTTGAATGGCTCAAACCGGACTCAAACCGGACCAGACCGGCTAAAACTGGTTTGAACCGACTCAAACGAGACCAGACTGCCTCCAGCCGTATCAAACCAGACCAGAACGGTTCAAACCGGTTTTGACCGGCTCAAACCAGAGTCAAACGGGTTTGGACCAGATCAAACCAGGCCAGACCGGCTCAAACCGGTTTTGACCGGCTCAAACCGGACTCAAACCAGACCAGACCAGCTCAAACCTTTTTTGACTGGCTCAAACGGGACTCAAACTGGACCAGACCGGCTCAAACCGGTTTTGAACGGCTCAAATCGGACTCAAACTGGAACAGACGGCTCAAACCGGCTAAAACTAGACCACACTGGCTCAAACAGGCTCTAACCGGAGCAGAACATATCAAACCGATTTTCCCCGGCTCAAACCGGACTCATACGGGTTTTGACCTGGTCAAACCAGGCCACGCCGGCTGAAACCGGTTTTGACTGGCTCAAACCGGAATGTACTGAACCGCCTCAAAACGGACTCTAACATATTTTAACCGGCTCCAACCGGATCAAACCGCACCAGGCCAGCTCTTATACTGGCTCAAACTGGTTTTAACCATCTCATTACGGAACACAACGTGTCTACCAGGTTTTGAATGGCTCAAACCGGACTCAAACCGCACCAGACCAGATAAAACTGGTTTGAACCGGCTCAAACGAGACCAGACTGCCTCAAGCCGTATCAAACCGGACCAGAACGGCTCAAACCAGTTTGACCGGCTCAAACCAGAGTCAAAAGGGTTTTGAGCAGATCAAACCAGGCCAGACCGGCTCAAACTGGTTTTGACCGGCTCAAACCGGACTAAAACCTGACCAGACCAGCTAAAACCTTTTTTGACTGGCTCAAATGATACTCAAACCGGACCAGACCGGCTCAAACCGGTTTTGAACGGCTCAAATCGGACTCAAACTGGAACACACCGGCTCAAACAGGAACAGACCGGCTCAAACCGGCTAAAACTAGACCAGACTGGCTCAAACCGGATGAGAACAACTCAAACCGGTTTTGACCGGCTCAAACCAGACTCAAACGGGTTTTGACCAGATCAAATCAGGCCAGACCGGCTCAAACCGATTTCGACCGGCTCAAACTGGACTCAAACCGGACCAGAACGGCTCAAACCTGTTTTGACCGTCTCAAACCGGACTCAAACCGGCCCAGACCGGCTCAAACCGGTTTTAACCGGCTCATACTGGAACGGACCAGACCGCTTCAAAACGGACTCAAACATGTTTTGACTGGCTACAACCGGATCAAACCCCACCAGACCGGCTCTTAGACTGGATCAAACCGGTTTTAACCATCTCATTTCGGACCAGACCGGGTCTACCAGGTTTTGAATGGCTCAAACCGGACTCAAACCGGACCAGACCGGCTAAAACTGGTTTGAACCGGCTCAAACGAGACCAGAGTGCCTCAAGCCTTATCAAACCACACCAAAAAGCCTCAAACCAGTTTTGACTGGCTCAAACCACAGTCAAACGGGTTTTGACCAGATCAAACCAGGCAAGACCGGCTCAAACCGGACTCAAACCTGTTTTGACTGGATCAAACCGGACTCAAACCGGAGAACACCGGCGCAAACCGGAACGGACCAGACCGGCTCAAAATGGATGAAACATGTTTTGACCGGCTACAACCGGATGAAACCGCACCAGACTGGCTCTTAGACTGGCTCAAACCGGTTTTAACCGTCTCATTACGGAACAGACCATGTCTACCAGGTTTTGACCGGCTCAAACCGGACTCAAACCGGACTAGACCGGCTCAAACCGGTTTTGAATGGCTCAAACCGGACTCAAACAGGAACAGACCGGCTCACACAGGAACAGACCAGCTCAAACCGGCTCACACCAGACCAGACCGGCTCAAACCGGCTCAAACCGGACCAGAACATCTCAAACCATTTTTCACCGGATCTAACCAGACTCATACGGGTTTTGACCAGATCCAACCAGGCCAGACCGGCTGAAACCGGTTTTGACGGGCTCAAACTGGACACAAACCGGACCAGACCGGCTAAAACTGGTTTGAACCGACTAAACGAGACCAGACTGCCTCAAGCCGCATCAAACCGGACCAGAACGGCTCAAACCAGTTTTGACCGGCTCAATCCAGAATCAAACGGGTTTTGACCAGATCAAACCAGGCCAGACTGGCTCAAACCGGTTTTGACCGGCTCAAACCGGACTCAATCCGGACCAGACCGGCTCAAGCCTGTTTTGACTGGCTCAAACGGGACTCAAACCGAACCAGACTGGCTCAAATAGGTTTTGACCGGCTCAAACCGGAACAGACCAGACCGGCTCAAAACAGAGTCAAACGTGTTTTGACCCGGTCCAACCGGATCAAACCACACCACACCGGCTCTTAGACTGGCTCAAACTGGTTTTATCCGTCTCATTACGGACCAGAACGGGTCTACCAGGTTTTGAACGGCTCAAACCGGACTAAAAACGGAACAGACCGGCTAAGACCGGTTTGAACCGGCTCAAACCAGACCAGACCGGCTCAAACGGGATCAAACCGCACCAAAACGGCTCAAACCAGTTTTGACGGGCTCAAACCAGAATCACACGGGTTTTGACCAGATCAAACCAGGCCAGACCGGCTCAAACCGGTTTTGACTGGCTCAAACCGGACTCAAACCGGACCAGACCGGCTCAAACCTGTTTTGACGGGCTCAAAACGGACTCAAACCAGAACAGACCGGCTCAAACTGGTTTTGAACGGCTCAAACCGGACTCAAACAGGAACACACCGGCTCAAACAGGAACAGACTGGCTCAAACCGGCTCACACCAGACCAGAACGGCTCAAACCAGCTCAAACCGGACCAGAACATCTCAAACCGGTTTTCACCAGCTCAAACCAGACTCATACGGGTTTTGACCAGATCAAACCAGGCCAGACCAGCTCAAACCGGTTTTGACTGGCTCAAACCGCACTCAAACCGTCCCAGACCGGTTCCAATCTGTTTTGACAGGCTCAAACCAGACCAGACCGGCTCAAACCGAACCAGACCGACTCAAACCGGTTTTGACTGGCTCAAACCGGACTAAAACCTGACCGGACTGGCTCAAACCGGATCAAACCAGGCCAGACCGGCTCAAACTGGTTTTGACTGACTCAAACTGGAACGGACCAGACCGCCCTAAAACGGACTCAAACATGTTTTGACCAGCTCCAACAGGATCAAACCGCACCAGACCGGCTCTTAGACTGGCTCAAACCGGTTTTAACCTTCTGTTTAAGGACCAGACCGGGTTTAACAGGTTTTGAATGGCTCAAATCGGACTCAAACCGGACCAGACGGGCTCAAACCGAACCAGACCGGCTGAAACTGGTTTTGACCAGCTCAAACCGAACGAAAACCTGACCGGACCCGCTCAAACCGGATCATACCAGGCCAGAACGGCTCAAACCGGTTTGGACCAGCTCAAACCATACTCAAACCAGCCCAGACCAGTTCCAACCGGTTTTGACCGGCTCAAACCGGTTTTGACCAGCTCAAAGTAGACCAGACCGGCTCAAAACGGATCAAACCAGACCAGACCGGCTCAAACGAGTTTTGACCGGCACAAACCGTCTCAAACCAGTTTTGATCAAATGAAACCGGACCAGACCGGATCAAAACGGTTTTGACCTGCTCAAACGGGACTCAAACCCGACCAGATAGGCTCAAACCGGTTTTGACTGGCTCAAACCGGACTCAAACCGGCCCAGACTGGTTCCAATAGGTTTTGACAGGCTCAAACCGGACCAGACCGGCTCAAACCGAACCAGACCGGCTAAAACCGGTTTTGAACAGCTCAAACTGGACGAAAACCTGACCGGACCAGCTCAAACCGGATCAAACCAGGCCAGACCGGCTCAAACCAGTTTTGAACGGATCAAACCGGAACGGACCAGACCGCCTCAAAACGAACACAAACATGTTTTCACTGGCTCCAACCGGATCAAACCACACCAGACCGGCTCTTAGACTGGCTCAAACCGCTTTTAACCATCTCATTACGGACCAGACCGTGTCTACCAGGTTTTGAATGGCTCAAACCGGACTCAAACCGCACCAGACTGGCTAAAACTGGTTTGAACCGGCTCAAACGAGACCAGACTGCCTCAAGCCGTATCAAACTGGACCAGAATTGCTCAAACCAGTTTTGACCGGCTCAAACCAGAGTCAAACGGGTTTTGACCAGATGAAACCAGGACAGACCGGCTCAACCCGGTTTTGACCGGCTCAAACCCGACTCAAACCGGACCAGACCGGCTCAAACCTGTTTTGACTGGCTCAAAAAGGACTCAATACTGAACTAACCTGCTCAAACCGGTTTTGACTGGCTGAAACCGGACTCAAACCGGCCTTGACCAGCTCAAACCGGTTTTGAACGGCTCAAACCGGACTCAAACAGGAACAGACCGGCTCAAACAGGAACACACTGGCTCACACCGGCTCACACCAGACCAGACCGGATCAAACTGGCTCAAACCGGACCAGAATATCTCAAACCGGTTTTCACCGGCTCAAACCGGACTCATACGGGATTTGACCAGATCAAACCAGGGCAGACCTGCTCAAACCGGTTTTGACTGGCTCAAACTGGACTCAAACCGGCCCAGACCGGTTCCAATCGGTTTTGACAGGCTCAAACCGGAGCAGAACGGCTCAATCCGAACCAGACCGGCTGAAACCTGTTTTGACCGGCTCAAACCGGACTAAAACAGGACCGGACCAGCTCAAACCGGTTGTGAACAGCTCAAACCAGACCAGAATGGCTCAAACCGGATCAAACCCGGCCAGACCGGCTCAAACCGGTTTTGACCGCTTCAAACCGTCTCAAACCAGTTTTGACCGGATGAAACCAGACCAGACTGGCTAAAAACAGTTTTGACCTGCTCAAACGGGAATCAAACCCGACCAGATAATCTCAAACCGGTTTTGACCAGCTCAAATCTAATCAAACCGGACCAGACCAGCTGAAACCGGATCATAGAGCAGCAGACCGGCTCAAATCGGTTTTGACCAGCTGAAACCGGACGAGACGGGCTCAAACCAGTTTTGACCGGCTCAAACCCGACCAGACCAGCTCTAACCCTACCAGACCGGCTCAAACCCGTTTTTAACGGTTCAAACTGAACCAGCCCGACTCAAAACGGTTTTGACGGGCTGAAACCGGACTCAAACCGGACGAGACTGGCTCAAACCTATTTTGACCATATTAGAACGGCTCAAACCGGTTTTGACCGTCTCAAACCGAATCAGACCGGCTCAAACCGGTTTTGATCGGCTTAAACCGGACTCGAACCGGAATGGAACAGACCGGCCCAAACCGGACTGAAACCAGTTTTTACCGCCTCAAACCGGACTCAAATCCGAGCAGACCGGCTCAAACATGTTTTGACCATATTAGACCAGCTCAAACCAGTTTTGACCAGCTCTAACTGGACGAGACCGGCTGAAACCGGTTTTGACCAGCTCAAACCAGACTAAAAACAGACCGGACCGGCTCAAACCGGATCAAATCAGGCCAGACGGCTCAAGCCAGAACGGACCAGACCGCCTCAAAACGGACTCAAACGTGTTTTGACCGGCTCCAACCTGACCACACCACACCAGACCGGCTCTTAGACTGGCTCAAACCTGTTTTATCCGTCTCATTACGGACCAGACCGGGTCTACCAGGTTTTGAACGGCTCTAACCGGACTCAAACCGGACCAGACCGACTAAAAACGGTTTGAACCGGCTCAAACCAGACCACACCGGCTCAAATGGGATCAAACCGGACCAAAACGGCTCAAACTAGTTTTGAAGGGCTCAAACCATAGTCAAACGGGTTTTGACCAGATCAAACCAGGCCAGACCGGCTCAAACCGGTTTTGACCAGCTCAAACAGGACTCAAACCGGACCAGACCGGCTCAAACCTGTTTTGACTGGCTCAAAAAGGAATCCAACCGGAACAGACCGGCTCAAACCGGCTTTGACCAGCTGAAACCGGACTCAAACCGGACGAGACCGGCTCAAACCGGTTTTGAACGGCTCAAACCGGACTCAACCAGGAACAGACTGGCTCACACAGGAACAGACCAGCTCAAACCAGCTCACACAAGACCAGACCGGCTCAAACCGGCTCAAACCGGACCAGAACATCTCAAACCGTTTTTCACTGGATCAAACCGGACTCATACGGGTTTTGCCCGGATCCAACCAGGCCAGACCAGCTGAAACCGGTTTTGACGGGCTCAAACTGGACTCAAACCGGACCAGACCGGCTAAAACTGGTTTGAACCGGCTCAAACGAGACCAGACTGCCTCAAGCCGCATCAAACCGGACCAGAACGGCTCAAACCAGTTTTGACCGGCTCAATCCAGAATCAAACGGGTTTTGACCAGATCAAACCAGGCCAGACCGGCTCAAACCGGTTTTGTCCGGCTCAAACCGGACTCAATCCGGACCACACCGGCTCAAACCTGTTTTGACTGGCTCAAACGGGACTCAAACCGAACCAGACTGGCTCAAATCGGTTTTGAACGGCTCAAACCGGAACAGATCAGACTGGCTCAAAACAGAGTCAAACGTGTTTTGACCGGGTCCAACCGGATCAAACCGCACCACACCGGCTCTTAGACTGGCTCAAACCGGTTTTATCCATCTCATTACGGACCAGAACGGGTCTACCAGGTTTTGAACGGCTCAAACTGGACTAAAAACGGAACAGACCGGCTAAGACTGGTTTGAACCGGCTCAAACCAGACCACACCGGCTCAAACTGGATCAAACAGCACCAAAACGGCTCAAACCAGTTTTGACGGGCTCAAACCAGAATCACATGGGTTTTGACCAGATCAAACCAGGCCAGACCGGATCAAACTGGTTTTGACTGGCTCAAACCGGACTCAAACCGGACCAGACCGGCTCTAACCTGTTTTGACTGGCTCAAAACGGACTCAAATCGGAACAGACCTGCTCAAACCGGTTTTGACCAGCTGAAACCGGACTCAAACTGGACTAGACCGGCTCAAACCGGTTTTGAACGGCTCAAACCGGACTCAAACAGGAACACACCGGCTCAAACAGGAACAGACCGGCTCAAACCGGCTCAAACCAGACCAGAACGGCTCAAACCAGCTCAAACCGGACCAGAACATCTCAAACGGGTTTTCACCAGCTCAAACCAGACTCATACGGGTTTTGACCAGATCAAACGAGGCCAGACCGGCTCAAACCCGTTTTGACTGGCTCAAACCGCACTCAAACCATCCCAGACCGGTTCCAATCGGTTTTGACAGGCTCAAATCGGACCAGACCGGCTCAAACCGAACCAGACCGGCTCAAACCGGTTTTGACCAGCTCAAACCGGACTAAAACCTGACCGGACCGGCTCAAACCGGACCAAACCAGGCCAGACCGGCTCAAAGCGGTTTTGACCGTCTCAAACCGGAACGGAGCAGACCGCCGTAAAACGGACTCAAACATGTTTTGACCAGCTCCAACAGGATCAAACCGCACCAGACCGGCTCTTAGACTGGCTCAAACCGGTTTTAACCATCTGATTACGGACCAGACCAGGTCTACCAGGTTTTGAATGGCTCAAATCGGACTCAAACCGGACCAGACGGGCTCAAACCGAACCAGACCGGCTGAAACTGGTTTTGACCGGCTCAAACCGAACTAAAACCTGACCGGACCCGCTCAAACCAGATCAAACCAGGCCAGAACGGCTTAAACAGGTTTGGACCGGCTCAAACCGTACTCAAACCGGCCCAGACCTGTTCCAACCGGTTTTGAGAGGCTCAAACCGGACCAGACCGGCTCAAACCAAACCAGACCGACTGAAACCAGTTTTGACCGGCTCAAACTGGACTAAAACCGGACCAGACCGGCTCAAACCGGTTTTGACCAGCTCAAACTAGACCAGACCGGCTCAAAACGGATCAAAGCAGACCAGACCGGCTGAAACCGGTTTTGACTGGCACAAACCGTCTCAAACCAGTTTTGATCAAATGAAACCAGACCAGACCGGCTGAAAACGGTTTTGACCTGCTCAAACGGGACTCAAACCCGACCAGATAGGCTCAAACAGGTTTTGACTGGCTCACACCATACTCAAACTGGCCCAGACCGGTTCCAATAGGTTTTTACAGGCTCAAACCGGACCAGACCGGCTCAAACCGAACCAGACCGGCTGAAACCGGTTTTGACCGGCTCAAACCGGACTAAAACCTGACCGGACCGGCTAAAACTGGATAAAACCAGGCCAGACCGGCTCAAACCGGTTTTGACCGGCTCAACCCGGAACGGACCAGACCGCCTCAAAACGAACTCAAACATGTTTTGACTGGCTCCAACCGGATCAAACCACACCAGACCGGCTCTTAGACTGGCTCAAACCGGTATTAACCGTCTCATTACGGACCAGACCGGGTCTACCAGGTTTTGAACGGCTCACACCTGATCAAACCGGACCAGAACGGCTCAAACCAGATTTGACCGGTTCAAACCAGAGTCAAACGGGTTTTGACCAGATCAAACCAGGCCAGACCGGGTCAAACCGGTATTGACCAGCTCAAACAGGACTCAAACCGGACCAGACCAGCTCAAACCTGTTTTGACTGGCTCAAACCGGACTCAAACAGGACCAGACCGGCTCAAACCAGTTTCGACGGGCTGAAACTGGACTCAAACCAGACCAGACCGGCTCAAACCGGTTCAAACCCGACCAGACCGGCTCAAACCGGTTTTGACCGGCTCAAACCGACTCAAACAGGATTTTTGCGGATGAAACCGGACCAGATCGGCTCAAAACGGTTTTGACCTGCTCAAACCGGACTCAAACCGGACCAGATCGGGTCAAACCGGATTTGACCGACTCAAATCTAATCAAACCGGACCAGACCGGCTCAAACGGGATCCATCGGCAGCAGACCGGCTCAAACCGGTTTTGAACGGCTCAAACCGGACGAGATGGGCTCAAACCGGTTTTGACCGGCTCAAACCGGACTCAAACAGGTTTTCACCGGATCAAACCAGGCCAGAGGGGCTCAAACCGGTTTTGACCTGCTCAAACCGGACTCAAACCGGACCAGACCGGCTGAAACCTGTTTTGACTGGCTCAAACCGGACTCAAACCTGGCCAGACCGGCTCAAACCGGTTTTCACCGGGTCAAACCGGAACGGACCAGACCGCCTCAAAACGGTCTCAAACATGTTTTGACCGGCTCCAACCGGATCAAACCGCACCAGACCGGCTCTTAGACTGGCTCAAACCGGTTTATCCATCTCATTACGGACCAGACCAGGTCTACCAGGTTTTCAATGGCTCAAACCAGACTCAAACCAGACCAGACCGGATAAAACTGTTTTGAACCAGCTCAAACGAGACCAGACTGCCTCAAGCCGCATCAAACGGAGCAGAACGGCTCAAACCAGTTTTGACCGGATCAAACCAGAGTCAAACGGGTTTTGACCAGATCAAACCAGGCCAGACCGGCTCAAACCGGTTTTGACCAGCTCAAACCGACCAGACTCAAACCGGACCAGACCAGCTCAAACCTTTTTGACTGGCTCAAACTGACTCAAACCGACCAGACCGGCTCAAACCGGTTTTGAACGGCTCAAATCGGACTCAAACTGGAACAGACCGGCTCAAACAGGAACAGACCGGCTCAAACCGGCTAAAACTAGACCAGACCGGCTCAAACCGGACCAGAACATCTCAAACCGGTTTTGACCGCTCAAACCAGACTCAAACGGGTTTTGACCAGATCAAACCAGGCCAGACCGGCTCAAACCGATTTTGACCGCTCAAACCAGTCTCAAACCAGACCAGACCGGCACAAACCTGTTTTGACTGGCTCAAACCGGACTCAAACCGGACCAGACCGGCTCAAACCGGTTTTGACCAGCTCAAACCGCTCAAACCGGACCAGACCGCCTCAAACGGACTCAAACATGTTTTGACCAGCTCCAACAGGATCAAACCGCACCAGACCGGCTCTTAGACTGGCTCAAACCGGTTTTAACCATCTGATTACGGACCAGACCAGGTCTACCAGGTTTTGAATGGCTCAAATCGGACTCAAACCGGACCAGACGGCTCAAACCGAACCAGACCGGCTGAAACTGGTTTTGACCGCTCAAACCGAACTAAAACCTGACCGACCCGCTCAAACCAGATCAAACCAGGCCAGAACGGCTTAAACAGGTTTGGACCGCTCAAACTGGACTCAAACCGGACCAGACCGGTTCCAACCGGTTTTGAGAGGCTCAAACCGACCAGACCGCTCAAACCAAACCAGACCGACTGAAACCAGTTTTGACCGCTCAAACTGGACTAAACCGACCAGACCGGCTCAAACCGGTTTTGACCAGCTCAAACTAGACCAGACCGCTCAAACGGATCAAAGCAGACCAGACCGGCTGAAACCGGTTTTGACTGGCACAAACCGTCTCAAACCAGTTTTGATCAAATGAAACCAGACCAGACCGGCTGAAAACGGTTTTGACCTGCTCAAACGGACTCAAACCGACCAGATAGGCTCAAACAGGTTTTGACTGGCTCACACCATACTCAAACTGGCCCAGACCGGTTCCAATAGGTTTTACAGGCTCAAACCGACCAGACCGGCTCAAACCGAACCAGACCGGCTGAAACCGGTTTTGACCGCTCAAACCGACTAAAACCTGACCGGACCGGCTAAAACTGGATAAAACCAGGCCAGACCGGCTCAAACCGGTTTTGACCGGCTCAACCGAACGGACCAGACCGCTCAAACCGACTCAAACAGGTTTTGACTGGCTCCAACCGGATCAAACCACACCAGACCGGCTCTTAGACTGGCTCAAACCGGTATTAACCGTCTCATTACGGACCAGACCGGGTCTACCAGGTTTTGAACGGCTCACACCTGATCAAACCGGACCAGAACGGCTCAAACCAGATTTGACCGGTTCAAACCAGAGTCAAACGGGTTTTGACCAGATCAAACCAGGCCAGACCGGGTCAAACCGGTATTGACCAGCTCAAACAGGACTCAAACCGGACCAGACCAGCTCAAACCTGTTTTGACTGGCTCAAACCGACTCAAACAGGACCAGACCGGCTCAAACCAGTTTCGACGGGCTGAAACTGGACTCAAACCAGACCAGACCGGCTCAAACCGGTTCAAACCCGACCAGACCGGCTCAAACCGGTTTTGACCGGCTCAAACCGACTCAAACAGGATTTTTGCGGATGAAACTGGACCAGATCGGCTCAAAACGGTTTTGACCTGCTCAAACCGGACTCAAACCGACCAGATCGGGTCAAACCGATTTTGACCGACTCAAATCTAATCAAACCGACCAGACCGCTCAAACGGGATCCATCGGCAGCAGACCGGCTCAAACCGGTTTTGAACGGCTCAAACCGGACGAGATGGGCTCAAACCGGTTTTGACCGGCTCAAACCGGACTCAAACAGGTTTTCACCGGATCAAACCAGGCCAGAGGGGCTCAAACCGGTTTTGACCTGCTCAAACCGGACTCAAACCGGACCAGACCGGCTGAAACCTGTTTTGACTGGCTCAAACCGGACTCAAACCTGGCCAGACCGGCTCAAACCGGTTTTCACCGGGTCAAACCGGAACGGACCAGACCGCCTCAAAACGGTCTCAAACATGTTTTGACCGGCTCCAACCGGATCAAACCGCACCAGACCATCTCTTAGACTGGCTCAAACTGATTTTAACCGTCTCATTACGGACCAGACCATGTCTACCAGGTTTTGAACGGCTCTAACCGGACTCAAACCGGACCAGACCGGCTAAAACTGGTTTGAACCGGCTCAAACGAGACCAGACTGCCTCCAGCCATATGAAACCGGACCAGACCAGCTCAAACCGCTCAAACCAGTTTTGACCGGCTCAAACCAGAGTCAAACGGGTTTTGACCAGATCAAACCAGGCCAGACCGGCTCAAACCGGACTCAAACCTGTTTTGACTGGATCAAACCGGACTCAAACCGGACCAGAACGGCTCAAACCGGCTCAAACCGGAACGGACCAGACCGGCTCAAACTGGACTCAAACAGGTTTTCACCGGATCAAACCACACCAGACCGGCTCAAACCGAACCAGACCGGCTCTTAGACTGGCTCAAACCGGTTTTAACCGTCTCATTACGGACCAGACCATGTCTACCAGGTTTTGAACGGCTCTAACCGGACTCAAACGGATCCGACAGGCTAAAACTGGTTTGAACCGCTCAAACGAGACCAGACTGCCACAAGCGCATCAAACGGAGCAGAACGGCTCAAACCAGTTTTGACCGCTCAAACCAGAGTCAAACGGGTTTTGACCAGATCAAACCAGGCCAGACCGGCTCAAACCGGTTTTGACCGCTCAAACCGGACTCAAACCGACCAGACCAGCTCAAACCTTTTTGACTGGATCAAACCGACTCAAACCAGACCAGACCAGCTCAAACCGGTTTTGAACGGCTCACATCGGACTCAAACTGGAACAGACCGGCTCAAACAGGAACAGACCGGCTCAAACCGGCTAAAACTAGACCAGACCGGCTCAAATCGGCTCAAACCGGACCAGAACATCTCAAACCGGTTTTGAACGCCCCAAACCGGACTCAAACGGGTTTTGACCAGATCAAACCAGGCCAAACCAGCTCAAACCGATTTTGACCGGCTCAAACCAGTCTCAAACCAGACCAGACCGGCACAAACCTGTTTTGACTGGCTCAAACCGGACTCAAACCGGACCAGACCGGCTCAAACCGCTTTTGACCTGCTCAAACCGGAACGGAGCAGACCGCCTCAAAACGGACTCAAACATGTTTTGACCAGCTCCAACCGGATCAAACCTCACCAGACCGGATCTTAGACTGGCTCAAACCGGTTTTAACCGTCTCATTACGGACCAGACCAGGTCTACCAGGTTTTGAATGGCTCAAACCAGACTCAAACTGGACCAGACCGGATAAAACTGGTTTTGAACGGCTCAAACCGGACTCAAACAGGAACAGACCGGCTCAAACAGGAACAGACCAGCTCAAACCGGCTCACACCAGACCAGACCGGCTCAAACCGCTTTTGACCTGCTCAAACCGGAACGGAGCAGACCGCCTCAAACGGACTCAAACATGTTTTGACCGGCTCCAACCGGATCAAACCTCACCAGACCGGATCTTAGACTGGCTCAAACCGGTTTTAACCGTCTCATTACGGACCAGACCAGGTCTACCAGGTTTTGAATGGCTCAAACCAGACTCAAACGGGTTTTGACCAGATCAAACCAGGCCAGACCGGCTCAAACCGACTAGACCGGCTCAAACTGGACTCAAACCGGACCAGAACGGCTCAAACCAGTTTTGACCGGCTCAAACCGGACTAAAACAGGACCGAGAAGCTCAAACCGGTTGTGAACAGCTCAAACCAGACCAGAACGGCTCAAACCGGATCAAACCCGGCCAGACCGGCTCAAACCGGTTTTGACCGCTTCAAACCGTCTCAAACCAGTTTTGACCGGATGAAACCAGACCAGACTGGCTAAAACGGTTTTGACCTGCTCAAACCGGACTCAAACCGACCAGAACATCTCAAACCGGTTTTGACCAGCTCAAATCTAATCAAACCGGACCAGACCAGCTGAAACCGGATCATAGAGCAGCAGACCGGCTCAAATCGATTTTGACCAGCTGAAACCGGACGAGACGGGCTCAAACCAGTTTTGACCGGCTCAAACCCGACCAGACCAGCTCTAACCCTACCAGACCGGCTCAAACCCGTTTTTAACGGTTCAAACTGAACCAGCCCGACTCAAACCGGTTTTGACGGGCTGAAACCGGACTCAAACCGGACGAGACCGGCTCAAACCTATTTTGACCATATTAGAACGGCTCAAACCGGTTTTGACCGTCTCAAACCGAATCAGACCGGCTCAAACCGGTTTTGATCGGCTTAAACCGACTCGAACCGAACGGAACAGACCGGCTCAAACGGACTCAAACCGGTTTTAACCGGCTCAAACCGGACTCAAATCTGAGCAGACCGGCTCAAACATGTTTTGACCATATTAGACCAGCTCAAAAAAGTTTTGACCAGCTCAAACTGGACGAGACTGGCTGAAACCGGTTTTGACCAGCTCAAACCAGACTAAAAACAGACCAGACCAGCTCAAACCAGATCAAATCAGGCCAGACGGCTCAAGCCGGAACGGACCAGACCGCCTCAAACGGACTCAAACGTGTTTTGACCGGCTCCAACCTGACCACACCATACCAGACCGGCTCTTAGACTGGCTCAAACCTGTTTTATCCGTCTCATTACGGACCAGACCGGGTCTACCAGGTTTTGAATGGCTCAAACCGGACTCAAACCGACCAGACCGGCTCAAACTGGTTTGAACCGGCTCAAACGAGACCAGACTGCCTCCAGCCATATGAAACCGGACCAGACAGGCTCAAACCGGTTTTGACTGGCTCAAACCAGAGTCAAACGGGTTTTGACCAGATCAAACCAGGCCAGACCGGCTCAAACCGGACTCAAACCTGTTTTGACTGGCTCAAACCGGACTCAAACCGGACTCAAACCGAACAGACCGGCTCAAACCGAACGGACCAGACCGCCTCAAAATGGACTCAAACATGTTTTGACCGGCTCCAACCGGATCAAACCGCACCAGACCGGCTCTTAGACTGGCTCAAACCGGTTTTAACCGTCTCATTACGGACCAGACCATGTCTACCAGGTTTTGAACGGCTCAAACCGGACTCAAACCGGACTAGACCGGCTCAAACCGGTTTTGAACGGCTCAAACCGGACTCAAACAGGAACAGACCGGCTCAAACAGGAACAGACCAGCTCAAACCGGCTCACACCAGACCAGACCGGCTCAAACCGGCTCAAACCGGACCAGAACATCTCAAACCGGTTTTCACCGGCTCAAACCAGACTCAAACGGGTTTTGACCAGATCAAACCAGGCCAGACCGGCTCAAACCGGTTTTGACGGGCTGAAACCGGACTCAAACCGGACCAGACCGGCTCAAACTGGTTTGAACCGGCTCAAACGAGACCAGACTGCCTCCAGCCATATGAAACCGGACCAGAACGGCTCAAACCAGTTTTGACCGCTCAAACCAGACTCAAACCGGTTTTGACCAGATCAAACCAGGCCAGACTGGCTCAAACCAGTTTTGACCGGCTCAAACCGGACTCAAACCGGACCAGACAGGCTCAAACCTGTTTTGACTGGCTCAAACGGACTCAAACCGAACCAGACCGGCTCAAATCGATTTTGACCAGCTCAAACCGGACCAGACTGGCTCAAACCGGTTTTCACCGCCTGAAACCGGACTCAAACCGAGTAGACCGGCTCAAACCGCTCAAACCGGTTTTGAATGGCTCAAAGTGGACTGAAACAGGAACAGACCGGCTCAATCAGTAACAGACCGGTTCAAACAGGCTCAAACCGGACCAGAACATCTCAAACCGGTTTTCAACGGCTCAAACCGGACTCATATGGGTTTTGACCAGATCAAACCAGGCCAAACCAGCTCAAACCAGACCAGAACGGCTCAAACCGGATCAAACCGGACCAGACCGGCTCAAACCGGTTTTGACCGCTCAAACCGTCTCAAACCAGTTTTGACCGGATGAAACCAGACCAGACTGGCTAAAACGGTTTTGACCTGCTCAAACCGACTCAAACCGGACCAGAACATCTCAAACCGGTTTTGACCAGCTCAAATCTAATCAAACCGGACCAGACCAGCTGAAACCGGATCATAGAGCAGCAGACCGGCTCAAACTGCTCAAACCGGTTTTGACCAGCTGAAACCGGACGAGACGGGCTCAAACCAGTTTTGACCGGCTCAAACCGACCAGACCAGCTCTAACCCTACCAGACCGGCTCTTAGACTGGCTCAAACCGGTTTTAACCGGCTCAAACCGAACCAGACCGGCTCAAACCGGTTTTGACGGCTGAAACCGGACTCAAACCGGACGAGACCGGCTCAAACCTATTTTGACCATATTAGAACGGCTCAAACCGGTTTTGACCGTCTCAAACCGAATCAGACCGGCTCAAACCGGTTTTGATCGGCTTAAACCGACTCGAACCGAACGGAACAGACCGGCTCAAACGGACTCAAACCGGTTTTCACCGCTCAAACCGACCAGACCGGCTCAAACCGGAGCAGACCTGCTCAAACCGGTTTTGACCATATTAGACCAGCTCAAAAGTTTTGACCAGCTCAAACTGGACGAGACTGGCTGAAACCGGTTTTGACCAGCTCAAACCAGACCAAAACGGCTCAAACCAGACCAGACCAGCTCAAACCAGATCAAACCAGGCCAGACGGCTCAAGCCGGAACGGACCAGACCGCCTCAAACGGACTCAAACGTGTTTTGACCGGCTCCAACCTGACCACACCATACCAGACCGGCTCTTAGACTGGCTCAAACCTGTTTTATCCGTCTCATTACGGACCAGACCGGGTCTACCAGGTTTTGAACGGCTCAAACCGGACTCAAACCGGACCAGACCGCTCAAACCGGTTTTGAACCGGCTCAAACCAGACCACACCGGCTCAAATGGGATCAAACCAGACCAAAACGGCTCAAACTAGTTTTGAAGGGCTCAAACCATAGTCAAACGGGTTTTGACCAGATCAAACCAGGCCAGACCGCTCAAACCGGTTTTGACCGGCTCAAACAGGACTCAAACCGACCAGACCGGCTCAAACCTGTTTTGACTGGCTCAAACCAGTCTCAAACCAGACTCAAACCGGACTAGACCTGCTCAAACCAGTTTTGAACGTCTCAAACTGGACTCAAACAGGAACAGACCGGCTCAAACAGAAACAGACTGGCTCAAACCGGCTCAAGCCAGACCAGACCGGCTCAAACCGGCTCAAACCGGACCAGAACATCTCAAACCGTTTTCACTGGATCAAACCGTACTCATACGGGTTTTGACCGGATCAAACCAGGCCAGACCGGCTGAAACCGATTTTGACCGGCTCAAACTGGACTCAAACCGGACCAGACCGGCTAAAACTGGTTTGAACCGGCTCAAACGAGACCAGGCTGCCTGAAGCCGTATCAAACTGGACCAGAACGGCTCAAACCAGTTTTGACCGGCTCAAACCAGAGGCAAACGGGTTTTGACCAGATCAAACCAGGCCAGAAAGGCTCAAACCGATTTTCACCGGCTCAAACCGTACTCAAACCGGACCAGACCAGCTCAAACCTGTTTTGACTGGCTCAAACGGACTCAAACCGAACCAGACTGGCTCAAATCGGTTTTGAACGGCTCAAACCGGAACAGACTGGCTCAAACCGGTTTTCACCGCCTGAAACCGGACTCAAACCGGACCAGACCATCTCAAACCGTTTTTGAACGGCTCAAATCGGACTCAAACTGGAACAGACCGGCTCAAACAGGAACAGACCGGCTCAATCCGGCTCACACCAGACCAGACCGGCTCAAACCGCTCAAACCGGACCAGAACATCTCAAACCGGTTTTCACCGGCTGAAACCGGACTCATACGGGTTTTGACCAGATCAAACCAGGCCAGACCGGCTGAAACCGGTTTTGACGGCTCAAACTGGACTCAAACCGGACCAGACCGGCTAAAACTGGTTTGAACCGGCTCAAACGAGACCAGACTGCCTCAAGCCGCATCAAACCGGACCAGAACGGCTCAAACCAGTTTTGACCGGCTCAATCCAGAATCAAACGGGTTTTGACCAGATCAAACCAGGCCAGACTGGCTCAAACCGGTTTTGACCGGCTCAAACCGGACTCAATCCGGACCACACCGGCTCAAACCTGTTTTGACTGGCTCAAACGGACTCAAACCGAACCAGACTGGCTCAAATCGGTTTTGAACGGCTCAAACCGAACAGACCGGCTCAAACCGGCTTTGACCAGCTGAAACCGGACTCAAACCGGACTAGACCGGCTCAAACCGGTTTTGAACGGCTCAAACCGGACTCAACCAGGAACAGACTGGCTCACACAGGAACAGACTGGCTCAAACCGGCTCACACAAGACCAGACCGGCTCAAACCGGCTCAAACCGGACCAGAACATCTCAAACCGTTTTTCACTGGATCAAACCGGACTCATACGGGTTTTGCCCGGATCCAACCAGGCCAGACCAGCTGAAACCGGTTTTGACGGGCTCAAACTGGACTCAAACCGGACCAGACCGGCTAAAACTGGTTTGAACCGGCTCAAACGAGACCAGACTGCCTCAAGCCGCATCAAACCGGACCAGAACGGTTCAAACCAGTTTTGACCGGCTCAATCCAGAATCAAACGGGTTTTGACCAGATCAAACCAGGCCAGACCGGCTCAAACTGGTTTTGTCCGGCTCAAACCGGACTCAATCCGGACCACACCGGCTCAAACCTGTTTTGACTGGCTCAAACGGGACTCAAACCGAACCAGACTGGCTCAAATCGGTTTTGAACGGCTCAAACCGGAACAGATCAGACCGGCTCAAAACAGAGTCAAACGTGTTTTGACCGGGTCCAACCGGATCAAACCGCACCACACCGGCTCTTAGACTGGCTCAAACCGGTTTTATCCGTCTCATTACGGACCAGAACGGGTCTACCAGGTTTTGAACGGCTCAAACTGGACTAAAAACGGAACAGACCGGCTAAGACTGGTTTGAACCGGCTCAAACCAGACCACACCGGCTCAAACTGGATCAAACAGCACCAAAACGGCTCAAACCAGTTTTGACGGGCTCAAACCAGAATCACATGGGTTTTGACCAGATCAAACCAGGCCAGACCGCTCAAACCGGTTTTGACTGGCTCAAACTGACTCAAACCGGACCAGACCGCTCAAACCTGTTTTGACTGGCTCAAAATGGACTCAAATCGAACAGACCTGCTCAAACCGGTTTTGACCAGCTGAAACCGGACTCAAACTGGACTAGACCGGCTCAAACCGGTTTTGAACGGCTCAAACCGGACTCAAACAGGAACACACCGGCTCAAACAGGAACAGACTGGCTCAAACCGGCTCACACCAGACCAGACCGGCTCAAACCAGCTCAAACCGGACCAGAACATCTCAAACCGGTTTCACCAGCTCAAACCAGACTCATACGGGTTTTGACCAGATCAAACGAGGCCAGACCGGCTCAAACCCGTTTTGACTGGCTCAAACCGGACTCAAACCGGCCCAGACCTGTTCCAACCGGTTTTGACAGGCTCAAACCGACCAGACCGGCTCAAACCGAACCAGACTGGCTCAAACCGGTTTTGACCGGCTCAAACCGGACTAAAACCTGACCGGACCGGCTCAAACCAGATCAAACCAGGCCAGACCGGCTCAAACCGGTTTTGACCGCTCAAACCGAACGGAGCAGACCGCCTCAAAACGGACTCAAACATGTTTTGACCGGCTCCAACAGGATCAAACCGCACCAGACCGGCTCTTAGACTGGCTCAAACCGGTTTTAACCATCTGATTACGGACCAGACCAGGTCTACCAGGTTTTGAATGGCTCAAATCGGACTCAAACCGGACCAGACGGGCTCAAACCGACCAGACCGGCTGAAACTGGTTTTGACCAGCTCAAACCAGACTAAAACCTGACCGGACCGGCTCAAACCGGATCAAACCAGGCCAGAACGGCTTAAACAGGTTTGGACCGGCTCAAACCGTACTCAAACCGGCCCAGACCTGTTCCAACCGGTTTTGAGAGGCTCAAACCGGACCAGACCGGCTCAAACCAAACCAGACCGACTGAAACCAGTTTTGACCGGCTCAAACTGGACTAAAACCGGACCAGACCGGCTCAAACCGGTTTTGACTGGCTCAAACTAGACCAGACCGGCTCAAAATGGATCAAAGCAGACCAGACCGGCTGAAACCGGTTTTGACTGGCACAAACCGTCTCAAACCAGTTTTGATCAAATGAAACCGGACCAGACCGGCTGAAAACGGTTTTGACCTGCTCAAACGGGACTCAAACCCGACCAGATAGGCTCAAACCGGTTTTGACTGGCTCAAACCGGACTCAAACCGGCCCAGACCGGTTCCAATCGGTTTTGACAGGCTCAAACCGGACCAGACCGGCTCAAACCGAACCAGACCGGCTGAAACCGGTTTTGACCGGCTCAAACCGGACTAAAACCTGACCGGACCGGCTCAAACCGGATCAAACCAGGCCAGACCGGCTCAAACCGCTTTTCACCGGCTCAACCCGGAACGGACCAGACCGCCTCAAAACGAACTCAAACATGTTTTCACTGGCTCCAACTGGATCAAACCACACCAGACCGGCTCTTAGACTGGCTCAAACCGGTATTAACTGTCTCATTACGGACAGACCGTGTCCACCAGGTTTTGAATGGCTCAAACCGGACTCAAACCGGACTAGACCGGCTAAAACTGGTTTGAACCGGTCAAACGAGACCAGACTGCCTCAAGCCGTATCAAACCGGACCAGAACTGCTCAAACCAGTTTTGACCAGCTCAAACCAGAGTCAAACGGGTTTTGACCAGATCAAACCAGGACAGACCGGCTCAAACCGGTTTTGACCGCTCAAACCGGACTCAAACCGGACCAGACCAGCTCAAACCTTTTTGACTGGATCAAACCAGACTCAAACCAGACCAGACCAGCTCAAACCGGTTTTGAACGGCTCACATCGGACTCAAACTGGAACAGACCGGCTCAAACAGGAACAGACCGGCTCAAACCGGCTAAAACTAGACCAGACCGGCTCAAATCGGCTCAAACCGACCAGAACATCTCAAACTGGTTTTGACCGCTCAAACCGACTCAAACGGGTTTTGACCAGATCAAACCAGGCCAGACCGGCTCAAACCGTTTTGACCAGCTCAAACCGACTCAAACCGGACCAGACCGGTTCAAACCTGTTTTGACTGGCTCAAACCGGACTCAAACCGACCAGACCGGCTCAAACCGGTTTTGACCTGCTCAAACCGGACCAGAACATCTCAAAACGGACTCAAACGTGTTTTGATCGGCTCCAACCGGATCAAACCGCTCCAGACCGGCTCTTAGACTGGCTCAAACCAGTTTTAACCGCCTCATTACGAACCTGATCGGGTCTACCCGGTTTTGAATGGCTCAAATCGGACTCAAACCAGACCAGACCGGGTAAAACTGGTTTGAACCGGCTCAAACGAGACCAGACCGCCTCAAGCCGTATCAAACCGGACCACAACGGCTCAAACTAGTTTTGTCCGGCTGAAACCAGAGCCAAACGGGTTTTGACCAGATCAAACCAGGCCAGACCGGCTCAAACCGGTTTTGACAGGCTCAAACCGCACTCAATCCGGACCAGACCAGCTGAAACCTTTTTTGGCTGGCTCAAACCAGACTAAAACCTGACCGACCAGACCGGCTCAAACCGGATCAAACCGGACTCAAACCGGACCAGACCGGCTCAAACCGGTTTTGACGCTCAAACCGGACTCAAACGGACCAGACCGCCTCAAAACGGACTCAAACATGTTTTGACGGGCTCCAACCTGATCAAACCGCAGCAGACCGGCTCAAACTGGCTCAAACCGGTTTTAACCGTCTCATTACGGACCAGACCGGGTCTACCAGGTTTTGACGCTCAAATCGGACTCAAACCGGACCAGACCGCTCAAACCGGTTTTGAACCGGCTCAAACCAGACCAGACCGGCTCACACCGGATCAAACCGGACCAGAACGGCTCAAACCAGTTTTGACCGGCTCAAACCAGAGTCAAACGGGTTTTGACCAGATCAAACCAGGCCAGACCAGCTCAAACCGGTTTTGACCGGATCAAACCGGACTCAAACCGGACCAGACCAGCTCAAACCTTTTGACTGGCTCAAACCGACTCAAACCGGACCAGACCGGCTCAAACCGGTTTTGACCGGCTCAAACTGGACTCAAACCGGACTAGACCAGCTCAAACCGGTTTTGAACCGGCTCAAACCGGACTCAAACAGGAACAGACCGCTCAAACCGGACCAGACTGGCTCAAACCGGCTCAAACCAGACCAGACCGGATCAAACTGGCTCAAACCGGACCAGAACATCTCAAACCGGTTTTCACCGGCTCAAACCGGACTCATACGGGTTTTGACCAGATCAAACCAGGCCAGACCGGCTCAAACCGGTTTTGACTGGCTCAAACTGGACTCAAACCAGACCAGACCGGCTCAAACCGGTTTTGAACGGCTCAAATCGGACTCAAACTGGAACAGACCGGCTCAAACAGGAAAAGACCGGCTTAAACCGGCTAAAACTAGACCAGACCAGCTCAAACCGCTCAAACCGGACAAGAACATCTCAAACCGGTTGCACCGGCTCAAACCGGACTCATACGGGTTTTGACCGGATCAAACCAGGCCAGACCGGCTCAAACCAGTTTTGACCGCTCAAACCGGCTCTAACAGGCCCAGACCGGTTCCAATCGGTTTTGACAGGCTCAAACCGGACCAGACAGGCTCAAACCAGACTCAAACCAGACCAGACCGGCTAAAACCTGTTTTGACCAGCTCAAACCGGTTCAAACCGACCAGAACGGCTCAAACCGATTTTGAACGCTCAAACCAGACCAGACCGGCACAAACCGGATCAAACCGACCAGACCGGCTCAAAACGGTTTTGACCAGCTCAAACCGACTCAAACTGGTTTTGACCGGATGAAACTGGAACAGACCGGCTCAAAACGGTTTTGACCTTCTCAAACTGGACTGAAACCGGACCAGACCAGCTCAAACTGGTTTTGACCGGCTGAAATCTAATCAAACCGGACCAGACAGGCTCAAACCGGATCAATCCACAGCAGACCAGCTCAAACCGGTTTTGACAGGCTCAAACCGACCAGACCGGCTCAAACCGACCAGACCGGCTCAAACCTGTTTTGACTGGCTCAAACAGGACCAGACCGGCTCAAACCGGTTTTGACGGGCTGAAACCGGACTCAAACCAGACCAGACCAGCCCAAACCTATTTTGACCGTATTAGACCAGCTCAAACCGGTTTTGACCGTCTCAAACCGAACCAGACCGGCTCAAACCGGTTTTGATCGGCTTAAACCGGATTCAAACCGGAACGGAACAGACCTGCACAAACCGGACTGAAACCGGTTTTTACCGCCTCAAACCGGACTCAAATCCGAGCAGACCGGCTCAAACATGTTTTGACCGTATTAGACCGGCTCAAACCAGTTTTGACCGGCTCAAACCAGAGTCAAACGGGTTTTGACCAGATCAAACCAGGACAGACCGGATCAAACCGGTTTTCACCGGCTCAAACCCGACTGAAACCGGACCAGACCAGCTCAAACCTTTTTTGACTGGCTCAAACTGGACTCAAACCAGACCAGACCGGCTCAAACCGGTTTTGAACGGCTCAAATCGGACTCAAACTGGAACAGACCGGCTCAAACAGGAAAAGACCGGCTTAAACCGGCTAAAACTAGACCAGACCAGCTCAAACCCGCTCAAACCGGACAAGAACATCTCAAACCGGTTGCACCGGCTCAAACCGGACTCATACGGGTTTTGACCGGATCAAACCAGGCCAGACCGGCTCAAACCAGTTTTGACCCGCTCAAACCGGGCTCTAACAGGCCCAGACCGGTTCCAACCGGGTTTGACAGGCTCCAACCGGACCAGACCGGCTCAAACCGTACCAGACAGGCTGAAACCGATTTTGACCGGCTTAAACCGGACTACAACAGGACCGGACCTGCTCAAACCGGTTTTGAACGGCTCAACCCGGACCCAAACAGGTACAGACCGGCTAAAACCGGCTCAAGCCACACCAGACCGCCTCAAACCGCTCAAACCGGACCAGAACAACTCAAACCGGTTTTCACCAGCTCAAACAGCACTTATACGGGTTTTGATCAGATCAAACCAGGCCAGACCAGCTGAAACCGGTTTTGACGGGCTGAAACTGGAATGAAACCGGACTAGACCAGCTCAAACTGGTTTTGAACGGCTCAAACTGGACTCAAACCAGACCAGACCGGCTAAAACCCGTTTGAACCGGCTCAAACCAGACAATACCGGCTCAAATGGGATCAAACCGGACCAGAACGGCTCAAACCAGTTTTGACCGGCTCAAACCAGACTCAAACGGGTTTTACCAGATCAAACCAGGCCAGAACGGCTCAATCCGGTTTTGACCGGCTCAAAAGGACTCAAACCGAACCAGACCGGCTCAAATCGGTTTTGAACGGCTCAAACCGAACAGACCGGCTCAAACTGGCTCAAACCAGAGTCAAACGGGTTTTGACCAGCTCAAACCGGATCAAACCGCACCAGACCGGCTCTTAGACTGGCTCAAACCGGTTTTATCCATCTCATTACGGACCAGACCAGGTCTACCAGGTTTTCAATGGCTCAAACCAGACTCAAACCAGACCAGACCGGATAAAACCGGTTTTGAACCGGCTCAAACCAGACCAGACCGGCTCAAACTGGATCAAACCGCACCAGACCGGCTCAAACCGGCTCAAACCGGACCAGAACGTCTCAAATTGGTTTTCACTGGCTCAAACCGGACTCATATGGGTTTTGACGAGATCAAACCAGGCCAGAGCGGCTCAAACCGGTTTTGACTGGCTCAAACCGGACTCAAACCTGCCCAGACCAGTTCCAATCGGTTTTGACATGCACAAACCGGACCAGACCAGCTTAAACCTAACCATACCTGCTGAAACTGGTTTTCACCAACTCAAACCGGACTAAAACCTGACTGGACCGGCTCAAACCGGATCAAACCAGGCCAGACCGGCTCAAACTGGTTTTTACCGGCTCAAACCGGAAAGGACCAGACCGCCTCAAAATGGACTCAAACATGTTTTGACCGGCTCCAACCGGATCAAACCGCACCAGACCGGCTCTTAGACTGGCTCAAACCGGTTTTATCCATCTCATTACGGACCAGACCAGGTCTACCAGGTTTTCAATGGCTCAAACCAGACTCAAACCAGACCAGACCGGATAAAACTGTTTTGAACCAGCTCAAACGAGACCAGACTGCCTCAAGCCGTATGAAACCGGACCAGAATGGCTCAAACCAGTTTTGACCGGATCAAACCAGGGTCAAACGGGTTTTGACCAGATCAAACCAGGCCAGACTGGCTCAAACCGGTTTTGACCGGCTGAAACCGGACTCAAACCGGACCAGACCAGCTCAAACCTTTTTGACTGGCTCAAACGGACTCAAACCGGACCAGACCAGCTCAAACCGGTTTTGACCAGCTGAAACCGGACTCAAACCGACCAGACCGGCTCAAACCGGTTTTGAACGGCTCAAACAGGACTCAAACAGGAACAGACCGGCTCAAACCGGCTCAAACCAGACCAGAACGGCTCAAACCAGCTCAAACCGGACCAGAACATCTCAAACCGGTTTTCACCAGCTCAAACCAGACTCAAACGGGTTTTGACCAGATCAAACCAGGCCAGACCGGCTCAAACCAGTTTTGACTGGCTCAAACCGGACTCAAACCAGACCAGACCGGCTCAATCCGGTTTTGACCGGCTCAAACCGGACCAGACCGGCTCAAACCGAACCAGACCGGCTCAAACCGGTTTTGACCAGCTCAAACCGGACTAAAACCTGACCGGACCGGCTCAAACCGGACCAGACCGGCACAAACCGGACTCAAACCGGTTTTGACCGTCTCAAACCGAACGGACCAGACCGCCTCAAACGGACTCAAACATGTTTTGACCAGCTCAAACAGGACTCAAACCGAACCAGACCGGCTCTTAGACTGGCTCAAACCGGTTTTATCCATCTCATTACGGACCAGACCAGGTCTACCAGGTTTTGAATGGCTCAAACCGGACTCAAACCGGACCAGACCGGCTCAAACCGAACCAGACCGGCTGAAACTGGTTTTGACCGGCTCAAACCGACTAAAACCTGACCGGACCGGCTCAAACCAGATCAAACCAGGCCAGAGCGGCTCAAACCGGTTTGGACCGGCTCAAACCGGACTCAAACCGGCCCAGACCTGTTCCAACCGGTTTTGAGAGGCTCAAACCGGACCAGACCGGCTCAAACCAAACCAGACCGACTGAAACCAGTTTTGACCGGCTCAAACTGGACTAAAACCTGACCAGACCGGCTCAAACCGGTTTTGACCAGCTCAAACTGGACCAGACCGGCTCAAACGGACTCAAACCAGACCAGACCGGCTGAAACCGGTTTTGACTGGCTCAAACCGACTCAAACCGGTTTTGACCGCTCAAACCGACTGAAACCAGTTTTGACCAGCTGAAACCGGACTCAAACCGGTTTTGACCTGCTCAAACGGGACTCAAACCGACCAGATAGGCTCAAACAGGTTTTGACTGGCTCAAACCATCTCAAACCGGACCAGACCGGCTCAAACAGGTTTTCACCGGCTCAAACCGGACCAGACCGGCTCAAACCGAACCAGACCGGCTGAAACCGGTTTTGACCGGCTCAAACCGGACTAAAACCTGACCGGACCGGCTCAAACTGGACTAAAACCTGACCAGACCGGCTCAAACCGGTTTTGACCGGCTCAACCGAACGGACCAGACCGCCTCAAAATGGACTCAAACATGTTTTGACTGGCTCCAACCGGATCAAACCACACCAGACCGGCTCTTAGACTGGCTCAAACCGGTATTAACCGTCTCATTACGGACCAGACCGGGTCTACCAGGTTTTGAACGGCTCACACCTGATCAAACCGGCTCAAACCGGCTCAAACCGGACCAGAACGTCTCAAATTGGTTTTCACTGGCTCAAACCGGACTCATATGGGTTTTGACGAGATCAAACCAGGCCAGAGCGGCTCAAACCGGTTTTGACTGGCTCAAACCGGACTCAAACCTGCCCAGACCAGTTCCAATCGGTTTTGACATGCACAAACCGGACCAGACCAGCTTAAACCTAACCATACCTGCTGAAACTGGTTTTACCACCTCAAACCGGACTAAAACCTGACTGGACCGGCTCAAACCGGATCAAACCAGGCCAGACCGGCTCAAACTGGTTTTTACCGGCTCAAACCGGAAAGGACCAGACCGCCTCAAAATGGACTCAAACATGTTTTGACCGGCTCCAACCGGATCAAACCGCACCAGACCGGCTCTTAGACTGGCTCAAACCGGTTTTATCCATCTCATTACGGACCAGACCAGGTCTACCAGGTTTTCAATGGCTCAAACCAGACTCAAACCAGACCAGACCGGATAAAACTGTTTTGAACCAGCTCAAACGAGACCAGACTGCCTCAAGCCGTATGAAACCGGACCAGAATGGCTCAAACCAGTTTTGACCGGATCAAACCAGGGTCAAACGGGTTTTGACCAGATCAAACCAGGCCAGACTGGCTCAAACCGGATTTGACCGGCTGAAACCGGACTCAAACCGGACCAGACCAGCTCAAACCTTTTTGACTGGCTCAAACGGGACTCAAACCAGACCAGACTGGCTCAAACCGGTTTTGAACGGCTCAAATGGGACTCAAACTGGAACAGACCGGCTCAAACAGGAACAGAGCGGCTCAAACCAGCTAAAACTAGACCAGACCAACTCAAATCGGCTCAAACCGGACCAGAACATCTCAAACCAGATTTCACCAGCTCAAACCGGACTCATACAGGTTTTGACTGGATCAAACCAGGCCAGACCGGCTCAAACCGGTTTTGACCAGCTCAAACAGGACTCAAACCGGACCAGACCAGCTCAAACCTGTTTTGACTGGCTCAAACCGGACTCAAACAGGTTTTGACCAGATCAAACCAGGCCAGACCGGCTCAAACCGATTTTGACCAGCTCAAACCGGACTCAAATCCGAGCAGACCGGCTCAAACCTGTTTTGACTGGCTCAAACCGGACTCAAACCGGACCAGACCGGCTCAAACCGGAACGGACCAGACCCGCTCAAAACAGACTAAACATGTTTTACCGGCTCCAACTGGATCAAACCGCACCAGACCGGCTTTTAGACTGGCTCAAACCAGTTTTGACTGGCAGAAACCGGGCCAGACCGGCTCAAATCGGATCAAACCGGACCACACCGGCTCAAGTCAGCTCAAACCGGACTAGTCCGGCTCAAATCGGTTTTGACCGGCTCAAACCGGAGCAGACCGGCTCAAACCGGTTTTGACCGGCTCAAACCGGACTCATACGCCACCAGACAGGCTCAAATCTCTTTTGACCGTATTAGACCGGCTCAAACCAGTTTTGCCCGGATCAAACCGATCCAGACCGGCTCAAATCGGTTTAGACTGGCTTAAACTGGACTCACACCGCTTTTTACCGGATCAAACCGGACCAGACCGTCTAAAACCTTGTTTTGAGCGGCTCAAATCGAACTCAAAAGTGTTTTGACCAGACCAAACTGGACCGGACCGGCTCAAACCGGTTTTGCCCAGCTCAAACCGGACCAGATCGACTCGAACCGGTTTTGACTGACTCAAACCGGACCGGACCGACTCAAACTGGTTTTGCCCGGCTCAAACCGACCAGACTGGCTCAAAGCGCTTTGACCGGCTCAAACCGGACTGAAACCGGTTTTGAACGGCTCAAACCAGACCAGACCGGCTCAAGCCAGCTCAAACCGATTTTGACCGGCTCAAACCGGACTCAAACCGAGCAGACCAGCTCAAACATGTTTTGACCGTATTAGACCGGCTCAAACCGATTTTGACCGGCTCAAACCGGACGAGACGGGCTCAAACGGTTTTGACCAGCTCAAGCCGGACCAGACCGCTCAAACCGGACTCAAACCTGGCCAGACCGGCTCAAACCGTTTTCACCGGGTCAAACCGGAACGGACCAGACCGCCTCAAAACGGTCTCAAACATGTTTTGACCGGCTCCAACCGGATCAAACCGCACCAGACCGTCTCTTAGACTGGCTCAAACTGATTTTAACCGTCTCATTACGGACCAGACCATGTCTACCAGGTTTTGAACGGCTCTAACCGGACTCAAACGGGATCCGACAGGCTAAAACTGGTTTGAACCGGCTCAAACGAGACCAGACTGCCACAAGCCGCATCAAAACGGAGCAGAACGGCTCAAACCAGTTTTGACCGGCTCAAACCAGAGTCAAACGGGTTTTGACCAGATCAAACCAGGCCAGACCGGCTCAAACCGGTTTTGACCGGCTCAAACCGGACTCAAACCGGACCAGACCAGCTCAAACCTTTTTTGACTGGATCAAACCGGACTCAAACCAGACCAGACCAGCTCAAACCGGTTTTGAACGGCTCACATCGGACTCAAACTGGAACAGACCGGCTCAAACAGGAACAGACCGGCTCAAACCGGCTAAAACTAGACCAGACCGGCTCAAATCGGCTCAAACCGGACCAGAACATCTCAAACTGGTTTTGACCGGCCCAAACCGGACTCAAACGGGTTTTGACCAGATCAAACCAGGCCAAACCGGCTCAAACCGATTTTGACCAGCTCAAACCGGTCTCAAACCGGACCAGACCGGTTCAAACCTGTTTTGACTGGCTCAAACCGGACTCAAACCGGACCAGACCGGCTCAAACCGGTTTTGACCTGCTCAAACCGGAACGGAGCAGACCACCTCAAAACGGACTCAAACATGTTTTGACCGGCTCCAACCGGATCAAACCTCACCAGACCGGCTCTTAGACTGGCTCAAACCGGTTTTAACCGTCTCATTACGGACCAGACCAGGTCTACCAGGTTTTGAATGGCTCAAACCAGACTCAAACTGGACCAGACCGGATAAAACTGGTTTGAACCGGCTCAAACGAGACCAGACTGCCTCCAGCCATATGAAACCGGATCAGAACGGCTCAAACTAGTTTTGACCGGCTCAAACTGCTCAAACCGGACTCAAACAGGAACAGACTGGCTAAAACCGGCTCAAGACACACCAGACTGGCTCAAACCGGCTCAAACCGGACCAGAACATCTCAAACCGGTTTTCACTGGCTCAATCCGGACTCATACGTGTTTTGACCGGATCAAACCAGGCCAGACAGGCTCAAACCAGTTTTGACAGGCTCAAACTGGACTCAAACCGCCCAGACCGGTTCCAACCGGTTTTGACAGGCTCAAACCGAACCAGACCAGCTGAAACCGGACTCAAACCAGCTCAAACCGGTTTTAACCGGCTCAAACCGGACTAAAACCGGACCAGACAGGCTCAAACCGGTTTTCACCGGCTCAAACCAGACCAGACCGGCTCAAACCGGATCAAACCGGACCAGAACGGCTCAAACCAGTTTTGACCAGCTCAAACCAGAGTCAAACGGGTTTTGACCAGATCAAACCAGGGCAGACCGGCTCAAACCGGTTTTGACTGGCTCAAACCGGACTCAAACCGCCCAGACCGGTTCCAATCGGTTTTGACAGGCTCAAACCGGACCAGAACGGCTCAAACCGAACCAGACCGGCTGAAACCTGTTTTGACCTGCTCAAACCGGACTAAAACCGGACCAGAACGGCTCAAACCGGTTTTGAACAGCTCAAACCAGACCAGAACGGCTCAAACCGGATCAAACCGGCCAGACCGGCTCAAACCGGTTTTGACCGCTCAAACCGACTCAAACCGGTTTTGACCGGATGAAACCAGACCAGACTGGCTCAAACGGTTTTGACCTGCTCAAACGGACTCAAACCCGACCAGATAGGCTCAAACCGGTTTTGACCAGCTCAAATCTAATCAAACCGGACCAGACCAGCTGAAACCGGACTCAAACCGGACTAGACAGGCTCAAACCGGCTCAAACCGATTTTGACCAGCTGAAACCGGACGAGACGGGCTCAAACCAGTTTTGACCGGCTCAAACCCGACCAGACCAGCTCAAACCTGACCAGACCGGCTCAAACCGGTTTTGAACGGCTCAAACTGGACCAGACCGGCTCAAACCGGTTTTGACGGGCTGAAACCGACTCAAACCGACCAGACCGGCTCAAACCTATTTTGACCGTATTAGACTGGCTCAAACCGGACGAGACGGGCTCAAAACGGTTTTGACTGGCTCAAACCGACTCAAACCGAACGGACCAGACCGGCTCAAACCGGACTGAAACTGGTTTTACTGCCTCAAACCGGACTCAAATCCGAGCAGACCGGCTCAAACATGTTTTGACCATATTAGACCGGCTCAAAACGGTTTTGACCAGCTCAAACTGGACCAGACCGGCTGAAACCGGTTTTGACCAGCTCAAACCAGACTCAAACCGACCAGACCAGCTCAAACCAGATCAAACCAGGCCAGACCGCTCAAACCGGAACGGACCAGACCGCCTCAAACCGGACTCAAACCGGTTTTGACCGGCTCAAACCGGACCAGACCAGCTCAAACCAGACCAGACCGGCTCTTAGACTGGCTCAAACCTGTTTTATCCGTCTCATTACGGACCAGACCGGGTCTACCAGGTTTTGAACGGCTCAAACCGGACTCAAACCGGACCAGACCGGCTAAAACTGGTTTGAACCGGCTCAAACCAGACCAGACCGGCTCAAACTGGACTCAAACCGGACCAGACGGCTCAAACCAGTTTTGACCGGCTCAAACCAGACTCAAACGGGTTTTGACCAGATCAAACCAGGCCAGACCGGATCAAACTGGTTTTGACTGGCTCAAACCGGACTCAAACCGGACCAGACCGGCTCTAACCTGTTTTGACTGGCTCAAACTGGACTCAAAACGGACCAGACCGGCTCAAACCGGTTTTGACCAGCTGAAACCGGACTCAAACTGGACTAGACCGGCTCAAACCGGTTTTGAACAGCTCAAACCGGACTCAAACAGGAACACACCGGCTCAAACAGGAACAGACCGGCTCAAACCGCTCAAACCAGACCAGAACGGCTCAAACCAGCTCAAACCGGACCAGAACATCTCAAACCGGTTTTCACTGGATCAAACCGGACTCATACGGGTTTTGCCCGGATCCAACCAGGCCAGACCAGCTGAAACCGGTTTTGACGGCTCAAACTGGACTCAAACCGGACCAGACCGGCTAAAACTGGTTTGAACCGGCTCAAACCAGACCAGACTGGCTCAAACCGGATCAAACCGGACCAGAACGGCTCAAACCAGTTTTGACCGGCTCAATCCAGAATCAAACGGGTTTTGACCAGATCAAACCAGGCCAGACCGGCTCAAACTGGTTTTGACCGGCTCAAACCGGACTCAAACCGGACCAGACCGGCTCAAACCTGTTTTGACTGGCTCAAACCGACTCAAACCGAACCAGACTGGCTCAAATCGGTTTTGAACGGCTCAAACCGGACCAGACCGCTCAAACCGGCTCAAACCAGAGTCAAACGGGTTTTGACCGGCTCAAACCGGATCAAACCGGACCAGACCGGCTCTTAGACTGGCTCAAACCGGTTTTATCCATCTCATTACGGACCAGAACGGGTCTACCAGGTTTTGAACGGCTCAAACTGGACTAAAACGGAACAGACCGGCTAAAACTGGTTTGAACCGGCTCAAACCAGACCACACCGGCTCAAACTGGATCAAACAGCACCAAAACGGCTCAAACCAGTTTTGACCGGCTCAAACCAGAATCACATGGGTTTTGACCAGATCAAACCAGGCCAGACCGGATCAAACTGGTTTTGACTGGCTCAAACCGGACTCAAACCGGACCAGACCGGCTCTAACCTGTTTTGACTGGCTCAAACGGACTCAAACCGAACCAGACCGGCTCAAACCGGTTTTGACCAGCTGAAACCGGACTCAAACCGGACTAGACCGGCTCAAACCGGTTTTGAACGGCTCAAACCGGACTCAAACAGGAACACACCGGCTCAAACAGGAACAGACCGGCTCAAACCGCTCAAACCAGACCAGAACGGCTCAAACCAGCTCAAACCGGACCAGAACATCTCAAACGGGTTTTCACCAGCTCAAACCAGACTCATACGGGTTTTGACCAGATCAAACGAGGCCAGACCGGCTCAAACCTGTTTTGACTGGCTCAAACCGACTCAAACCATCCCAGACCGGTTCCAATCGGTTTTGACAGGCTCAAACCGACCAGACCGCTCAAACCGAACCAGACTGGCTCAAACCGGTTTTGACCGGCTCAAACCGGACTAAAACCTGACCGGACCGGCTCAAACCAGATCAAACCAGGCCAGACCGGCTCAAACCGGTTTTGACCGCTCAAACCGAACGGACCAGACCGCCTCAAACGGACTCAAACGTGTTTTGACCGGCTCAAACCAGACCACACCGGCTCAAACCAGACCGGCTCTTAGACTGGCTCAAACCGGTTTTAACCGTCTCATTACGGACCAGACCGGGTCTACCAGGTTTTGAACGGCTCAAACCGGACTCAAACCGGACCAGACCGGCTAAAACTGGTTTGAACCGGCTCAAACCAGACCACACCGGCTCAAATGGGATCAAACCAGACCAAACGGCTCAAACTAGTTTTGAAGGGCTCAAACCATAGTCAAACGGGTTTTGACCAGATCAAACCAGGCCAGACCGGCTCAAACCGGTTTTGACCGGCTCAAACAGGACTCAAACCGGACCAGACCGGCTCAAACCTGTTTTGACTGGCTCAAAAAGGAATCCAACCGGAACAGACCGGCTCAAACCGGCTTTGACCAGCTGAAACCGGACTCAAACCGGACTAGACCGGCTCAAACCGGTTTTGAACGGCTCAAACCGGACTCAACCAGGAACAGACTGGCTCACACAGGAACAGACCAGCTCAAACCGGCTCACACAAGACCAGACCGGCTCAAACCGGCTCAAACCGGACCAGAACATCTCAAACCGTTTTTCACTGGATCAAACCGGACTCATACGGGTTTTGCCCGGATCCAACCAGGCCAGACCAGCTGAAACCGGTTTTGACGGGCTCAAACTGGACTCAAACCGGACCAGACCGGCTAAAACTGGTTTGAACCGGCTCAAACGAGACCAGACTGCCTCAAGCCGCATCAAACCGGACCAGAACGGCTCAAACCAGTTTTGACCGGCTCAATCCAGAATCAAACGGGTTTTGACCAGATCAAACCAGGCCAGACCGGCTCAAACTGGTTTTGACCGCTCAAACCGGACTCAATCCGGACCACACCGGCTCAAACCTGTTTTGACTGGCTCAAACGGACTCAAACCGAACCAGACTGGCTCAAATCGGTTTTGAACGGCTCAAACCGGACCAGACCGCTCAAACCGGCTCAAAACAGAGTCAAACGTGTTTTGACCAGATCAAACGAGGCCAGACCGGCTCAAACCGGACCACACCGGCTCTTAGACTGGCTCAAACCGGTTTTAACCGTCTCATTACGGACCAGAACGGGTCTACCAGGTTTTGAACGGCTCAAACTGGACTAAAACGGAACAGACCGGCTAAGACTGGTTTGAACCGGCTCAAACCAGACCACACCGGCTCAAACTGGATCAAACCGCACCAGACCGGCTCAAACCAGTTTTGACGGCTCAAACCAGAATCACATGGGTTTTGACCAGATCAAACCAGGCCAGACCGGATCAAACTGGTTTTGACTGGCTCAAACCGGACTCAAACCGGACCAGACCGGCTCTAACCTGTTTTGACTGGCTCAAAACGGACTCAAATCGGAACAGACCTGCTCAAACCGGTTTTGAACGGCTCAAACCGGACTCAAACAGGAACACACCGGCTCAAACAGGAACAGACCGGCTCAAACCGGCTCAAACCAGACCAGAACGGCTCAAACCAGCTCAAACCGGACCAGAACATCTCAAACGGGTTTTCACCAGCTCAAACCAGACTCATACGGGTTTTGACCAGATCAAACGAGGCCAGACCGGCTCAAACCCGTTTTGACTGGCTCAAACCGCACTCAAACCATCCCAGACCGGTTCCAATCGGTTTTGACAGGCTCAAATCGGACCAGACCGGCTCAAACCGAACCAGACCGGCTCAAACCGGTTTTGACCAGCTCAAACCGGACTAAAACCTGACCGGACCGGCTCAAACCGGACCAGACCAGCTCAAACCGGCTCAAAGCGGTTTTGACCGGCTCAAACCGGAACGGAGCAGACCGCCTAAAACGGACTCAAACATGTTTTGACCAGCTCCAACAGGATCAAACCGCACCAGACCGGCTCTTAGACTGGCTCAAACCGGTTTTAACCATCTGATTACGGACCAGACCAGGTCTACCAGGTTTTGAATGGCTCAAATCGGACTCAAACCGGACCAGACGGCTCAAACCGAACCAGACCGGCTGAAACTGGTTTTGACCGGCTCAAACCGAACTAAAACCTGACCGGACCGCTCAAACCAGATCAAACCAGGCCAGACCGGCTCAAACCGGTTTTGACCGCTCAAACCGGACTGAAACCAGTTTTGACCGCTCAAACCGACTCAAACCGGTTTTGACCGCTCAAACAGGACTCAAACCGGACCAGACCGGCTCTTAGACTGGCTCAAACCGGTTTTAACCATCTGATTACGGACCAGACCAGGTCTACCAGGTTTTGAATGGCTCAAACCGGACTCAAACCGGACCAGACGGCTCAAACCGAACCAGACCGGCTGAAACTGGTTTTGACCGGCTCAAACCGAACTAAAACCTGACCGGACCGGCTCAAACCGGATCAAACCAGGCCAGAACGGCTTAAACAGGTTTGGACCGGCTCAAACCGGACTCAAACCGCCCAGACCTGTTCCAACCGGTTTTGAGAGGCTCAAACCGGACCAGACCGGCTCAAACCAAACCAGACCGACTGAAACCAGTTTTGACCGGCTCAAACTGGACTAAAACCGGACCAGACCGGCTCAAACCGGTTTTGACTGGCTCAAACTGGACCAGACCGGCTCAAACTGGACTCAAACCAGACCAGACCGGCTGAAACCGGTTTTGACTGGCACAAACCGTCTCAAACCAGTTTTGATCAAATGAAACCGGACCAGACCGCTGAAAACGGTTTTGACCTGCTCAAACGGGACTCAAACCCGACCAGATAGGCTCAAACAGGTTTTGACTGGCTCACACCATACTCAAACTGGACCAGACCGGTTCCAATAGGTTTTACAGGCTCAAACCGGACCAGACCGCTCAAACCGAACCAGACCGGCTGAAACCGGTTTTGACCGCTCAAACCGGACTAAAACCTGACCGGACCGGCTCAAACCGGATCAAACCAGGCCAGAACGGCTTAAACAGGTTTGGACCGGCTCAAACCGGACTCAAACCGGCCCAGACCTGTTCCAACCGGTTTTGAGAGGCTCAAACCGGACCAGACCGGCTCAAACCAACCAGACCGACTGAAACCAGTTTTGACCGGCTCAAACTGGACTCAAACCGACCAGACCGGCTCAAACCGGTTTTGACCAGCTCAAACTGGACCAGACCGGCTCAAACCGGATCAAACCAGGCCAGACCGGCTCAAACCGGTTTTGACTGGCTCAAACCGACTCAAACCGGTTTTGACCAGATCAAACCAGGCCAGACCGGCTCAAAACGGTTTTGACCTGCTCAAACGGACTCAAACCGACCAGATAGGCTCAAACAGGTTTTGACTGGCTCACACCATACTCAAACTGGCCCAGACCGGTTCCAATAGGTTTTACAGGCTCAAACCAGACCAGACCGCTCAAACCGAACCAGACCGGCTGAAACCGGTTTTGACCGGCTCAAACCGGACTAAAACCTGACCGGACCGGCTAAAACTGGATAAAACCAGGCCAGACCGGCTCAAACCGGTTTTGACCGGCTCAAACCGAACGGACCAGACCGCCTCAAAACGAACTCAAACATGTTTTGACTGGCTCCAACCGGATCAAACCACACCAGACCGGCTCTTAGACTCGCTCAAACCGGTTTTAACCGTCTCGTTACGGACCAGACCGGGTCTACCAGGTTTTGAATGGCTCAAACCGTACTCAAACCGGACCAGACCGGCTCAAACTGGTTTGAACTGCTCAAACCGGACCAGACTGGCTCAAACCGCTCAAACCGGACCAGAACGGCTCAAACCAGTTTTGACCGGCTCAAACCAGAGTCAAACGGGTTTTGACCAGATCAAACCAGGCCAGACCGGCTCAAACCGGTTTTCACCGGCTCAAACCGGACTCAAACCGACTCAAACCGGACTCAAACCAGACCAGACCGCTCAAACCGGTTTTGACTGGCTCAAACTGGACTCAAACCAGACCAGACCGGCTCAAACCGGTTTTGAACGGCTCAAATCGGACTCAAACTGGAACAGACCGGCTCAAACAGGAACAGACCGGCTCAAACCGACTCAAACCAGACCAGACCAGCTCAAACCGCTCAAACCGGACCAGAACATCTCAAACCGGTTTTCACCGGCTCAAACCGGACTCATACGGGTTTTGACCAGATCAAACCAGGCCAGACCGGCTCAAACCGGTTTTGACCGGCTCAAACCGGATCAAACCAGGCCAGACCGGCTCAAACCGGTTTTGACAGGCTCAAACCGGACTCAAACCGACCAGACCGGCTCAAACCGGACCAGACCAGCTCAAACCGGACTGAAACCGGTTTTGACCGCTCAAACCGGACTCAAACAGGACCAGACCGGCTCAAACCGGTTTTGAACGGCTCAAACCGACTCAAACAGGAACAGACCGGCTCAAACCGCTCAAACCAGACCAGACCGCTCAAACCGGCTCAAACCGGACCAGAACATCTCAAACCGGTTTTCACTGGCTCAAACCGGACTCATACGGGTTTTGACCGGATCAAACCAGGCCAGACCGGCTCAAACCAGTTTTGACCGCTCAAACCGGACTCAAACAGGACCAGACCGGCTCAAACCGGTTTTGACCGGCTCAAACGGACCAGACCGCTCAAACCGACCAGACCGGCTCAAACCGGTTTTGACCGGCTCAAACCGGACTCAAACCAGACCAGACCAGCTCAAACCGGTTTTGAACGGCTCAAACCGACTCAAACAGGAACAGACCGGCTCAAACCGGCTCAAGCCAGACCAGACCGCTCAAACCGGCTCAAACCGGACCAGAACATCTCAAACCGGTTTTCACTGGCTCAAACCGGACTCATACGGGTTTTGACCGGATCAAACCAGGCCAGACCGCTCAAACCGGTTTGGACTGTCTCAAACCGTACTCAAACCAGCCCAGACCGGTTCCAACCGGTTTTGACAGGCTCAAACCGGAGCAGACCTGCTCAAACGAACCAGACCAGCTGAAACCGGTTTTGACCGGCTCAAACCGGACTAAAACCGGACCAGACCGCTCAAACCAGACCAGACCGCTCAAACCGGCTCAAACCGGACCAGAACATCTCAAACCGGTTTTCACCGGCTCAAACCGTTTTGACCGGCTCAAACGGGTTTTGACCAGATCAAACCAGGCCAGACCAGCTCAAACCGGTTTTGACCGCTCAAACTGGACTCAAACCGCCCAGACCGGTTCCAACCGGTTTTGACAGGCTCAAACCGACCAGAACGGCTCAAACCGAACCAGACCGGCTGAAACCGGTTTTGACCGGCTCAAACCGGACTCAAACCGAACAAACAGGCTCAAACCGGTTTTGAATGGCTCAAACCGGTTTTGACCAGCTCAAACCAGACTCAAACCAGACCAGACCGGCTCAAACATGTTTTGACCAGCTCAAACCAGTTTTGACCGGCTCAAACCGACCAGACCGCTCAAACCGGTTTTGACCGGCTCAAACCGAACCAGACCGGCTCAAACTGACTCAAACCGACTCAAACCGACCAGACCGGCTCAAACCAGACCAGACCGCTCAAACCAGACCAGACTGGCTCAAACCGATTTTGACCAGCTGAAACCGGACTCAAACAGACCAGACCGGCTGAAACCTGTTTTGACTGGATCAAACCGGACTCAAACCGACCAGACCGCTCAAACCGGTTTTGACCGGCTCAAACCAGACCAGACCAGCTCAAACCGGCTCAAACCGGACTCAAACGTGTTTTGACCAGCTCAAACTGGACTCAAACCGAACCAGACCGGCTCTTAGACTGGCTCAAACTGGACTCAAACCAGACCAGACCGGCTCAAACCGGTTTTGAATGGCTCAAACCAGACCAGACCGGCTCAAACGGATCAAACAGGACCAGACCGGCTCAAACCAGTTTTGACCGGCTCAAACCAGAGTCAAACGGGTTTTGACCAGATCAAACCAGGCCAGACCGGCTCAAACCGACCAGACCGGCTCAAACCGTCTCATACGGGTTTTGACCGGCTCAAACCAGACTCAAACCAGGCCAGACTGGCTCAAACCTGTTTTGACTGGCTCAAACCGACTCAAACCGGACTAGACCGGCTCAAACCGATTTTGACCGGCTCAAACCGGACTCAAACAGGAACAGACCGGCTCAAACAGGAACAGACAGGCTCAAACCGGCTCAAACCAGACCAGACCGGCTCAAACCGCTCAAACCGGACCAGAACATCTCAAACCGGTTTTCACCAGCTCAAACCGACTCATACGGGTTTTGACCGGATCAAACCAGGCCAGACCGGCTCAAACCGGTTTTGACTGGCTCAAACTGGACTCAAACCGGCCCAGACCGGTTCCAACCGGTTTTGACAGGCTCAAACCAGACCAGACCAGCTCAAACCGAACCAGACCGGCTCAAACTGGTTTTGACCGGCTCAAACCGGACTAAAACCTGACCAGACCGGCTCAAACCGACTCAAACCGGTTTTGACCAGATCAAACCGACCAGACCGGCTCAAAACGGTTTTGACCTGCTCAAACCGGACTCAAACCGACCAGAACATCTCAAACCGGTTTTGACCGCTCAAATCTAATCAAACCGGACCAGACCGGCTCAAACCGGATCAAACCACACCAGACCGGCTCAAACCGGTTTTGACCAGCTCAAACCAGACCAGACGGCTCAAACCGGTTTTGACCGCTCAAACCGAACCAGACCGGCTCAAACCAGACCAGACCGCTCAAACCGGTTTTGACCAGCTCAAACCAGACCAGACCGGCTCAAACGGGTTTTGACCGGCTGAAACCGACTCAAACCAGACCAGACCGGCTCAAACCGGTTTTAACCGTCTCATTACGGACCAGACCGCTCAAACCGGTTTTGACCGGCTCAAACCGAACCAGACCGGCTCAAACCGGTTTTGACCGGCTCAAACCGACTCAAACCAGACCAGAACGGCTCAAACCGACCAGACTCAAACCGGACTGAAACCGGTTTTGACCGCTCAAACCGGCTCAAACCGACCAGACCGGCTCAAACATGTTTTGACCAGCTCAAACCAGACTCAAACCGGTTTTGACCGGCTCAAACTGGACCAGACCGGCTCAAACCAGTTTTGACCGGCTCAAACTGACTCAAACAGGAACAGACCGCTCAAACCGGACTCAAACCGACTCAAACCGGACTCAAACCGGACCAGACCGGCTCAAACCGGCTCAAACCGGTTTTGACCGCTCAAACCGGACTCATACGGGTTTTGACCGGATCAAACCAGGCCAGACCGGCTCAAACTGGTTTTGACCGGCTCAAACCGGACTCAAACCGACCAGACCGGCTCAAACCTGTTTTGACTGGCTCAAACCGACTCAAACCGGACTCAAACCGGACCAGACCGGCTCAAACCGGTTTTCACCGGCTCAAACCGGACTAAAACCGGACCAGACAGGCTCAAACCGGTTTTCACCGGCTCAAACCAGACCAGACCGGCTCAAACGGGATCAAACTGGACCAAAACGGCTCAAACCAGTTTTGACGAGTTCAAACCAGAGTCAAACGAGTTTTGACCAGATCTAACCAGGCCAGAACGGCTCAAACCGGTTTTGACCGGCCAGAACCGGACTCAAACCGGACCAGACAGGCTCAAACCTGTTTTTACTGGCTCAAAAAGGACTCAAACCGGAACAGACTGGCTCAAACCGGTTTTCACCGCCTGAAACCGGACTCAAACCGGAGTAGACCGGCTCAAACCGGTTTTGAATGGCTCAAAGTGGACTGAAACAGGAACAGACCGGCTCAAACCGGTTTTGACCGCTCAAACGGACTCAAACCGAACAGACCGGCTCAAACCGGTTTTGACCAGCTGAAACCGGACTCAAACCGGACTAGACCGGCTCAAACCGGACGAGACCGGCTCAAACCAGTTTTGACCGGCTCAAACTGACTCAAACAGGAACAGACCGCTCAAACCGGACTCAAACCGGACTCAAACCGGACTAGACCGGCTCAAACCAGACTCAAACCGGACTAGACCGGCTCAAACCGGACTCATACGGGTTTTGACCAGATCAAACCAGGCCAGACCGGCTCAAACTGGTTTTGACCAGCTCAAACCGGACTCAAACCGACCAGACCGGCTCAAACCTGTTTTGACTGGCTCAAACCGACTCAAACCGGACCAGACTGGCTCAAACCGGTTTTGACCGGCTGAAACCGGACTCAAACGGACCAGACCGGCTCAAACGGACTCAAACATGTTTTGACCGGCTCCAACCGGATCAAACCAGACCAGACCGGCTCTTAGACTGGCTCAAACCGGTTTTGACCGGCTCAAACGGACTCAAACCGGACCAGACCGGGTCTACCAGGTTTTGAACGGCTCAAACTGGACTCAAACCAGACCAGACCGGCTCAAACCAGTTTTGACCAGCTCAAACCAGACCACACCGGCTCAAATGGGATCAAACCAGACCAGAACGGCTCAAACCAGTTTTGACGGCTCAAACCAGAGTCAAACGGGTTTTGACCAGATCAAACCAGGCCAGACCGGCTCAAACCGGTTTTGACCGCTCAAACCGGACTCAAACCGGACCAGACCGGCTCAAACCGGTTTTGACCGGCTCAAACCGGACTCAAACCGACTAGACCGGCTCAAACTGGTTTTGAACGGCTCAAACAGGACTCAAACTGGAACAGACCGGCTCAAACCGGTTTTGACCGGCTCAAACCGCTCACACCAGACCAGAACGGCTCAAACCGCTCAAACCGGACCAGACCGGCTCAAACCGGTTTTGACCGGCTGAAACCGGACTCAAACGGTTTTGACCAGATCAAACCAGGCCAGACCGCTCAAACTGGACTCAAACCGGACCAGACCGGCTCAAACCTGTTTTGACTGGCTCAAACCGGACTCAAACTGGACCAGACTGGCTCAAACCGGTTTTGACCGGCTGAAACCGACTCAAACCGACCAGACCGGCTCAAACAGGAACAGACTGGCTCAAACCTGTTTTGACCAGCTCAAACCGGATCAAACCAGACCAGACCGGCTCTTAGACTGGCTCAAACCGGTTTTATCCGTCTCATTACGGACCAGACCGGGTCTACCAGGTTTTGAACGGCTCTAACCGGACTCAAACCGGACCAGACCGACTCAAACCGGTTTTGACCGGCTCAAACCAGACCACACCGGCTCAAATGGGATCAAACCAGACCAAACGGCTCAAACTAGTTTTGAAGGGCTCAAACCATAGTCAAACGGGTTTTGACCAGATCAAACCAGGCCAGACCGGCTCAAACCGGTTTTGACCGGCTCAAACAGGACTCAAACCGGACCAGAACGGCTCAATCCGGTTTTGACCGGCTCAAAAAGGACTCAAACCGGAACAGACCGGCTCAAACCGGTTTTGACCAGCTGAAACCGGACTCAAACCGGACTAGACCGACTCAAACTGGTTTTGAACGGCTCAAACAGGACTCAAACTGGAACAGACAGGTTCAAACAGGAACAGACAGGCTCAAACCGGCTCACACCAGACCAGAGCGGCTCAAACCGGCTCAAACCGGACCAGAATATCTCAAACCGGATTTCACCGGCTGAAACCTGACTCTTACGGGTTTTGACCAGATCAAACCAGGCCAGACCGGCTCAATCCGGTTTTGACCAGCTGAAACCGGACTCAAACCTGCCCAGACCGGTTCCAATCGGTTTTGACATGCACAAACCGGACCAGACCAGCTCAAACCTGACCAGACCGGCTGAAACCGGTTTTGACCAGCTCAAACTGGACTCAAACCGGACTAGACCGGCTCAAACCGGATCAAACCAGGCCAGACCGGCTCAAACTGGTTTTGACCGCTCAAACCGGACTCAATCCGGACCACACCGGCTCAAACCTGTTTTGACTGGCTCAAACGGACTCAAACCGAACCAGACTGGCTCAAACCGGTTTTGACCGGCTCAAACCGGAACAGATCAGACCGGCTCAAAACAGAGTCAAACGTGTTTTGACCGGCTCAAACCGGATCAAACCGCACCACACCGGCTCTTAGACTGGCTCAAACCGGTTTTATCCGTCTCATTACGGACCAGAACGGGTCTACCAGGTTTTGAACGGCTCAAACTGGACTAAAACGGAACAGACCGGCTAAGACTGGTTTGAACCGGCTCAAACCAGACCACACCGGCTCAAACTGGACTCAAACCGGACCAGAACGGCTCAAACCAGTTTTGACGGCTCAAACCAGACTCAAACGGGTTTTGACCAGATCAAACCAGGCCAGACCGGATCAAACTGGTTTTGACTGGCTCAAACCGGACTCAAACCGGACCAGACCGGCTCTAACCTGTTTTGACTGGCTCAAAACGGACTCAAACCGGAACAGACCTGCTCAAACCGGTTTTGACCAGCTGAAACCGGACTCAAACTGGACCAGACCGGCTCAAACCGGTTTTGAACGGCTCAAACCGGACTCAAACAGGAACAGACCGGCTCAAACAGGAACAGACCGGCTCAAACCGGCTCAAACCAGACCAGAACGGCTCAAACCAGCTCAAACCGGACCAGAACATCTCAAACCGGTTTTCACCAGCTCAAACCAGGCCAGACTGCTCAAACCGGTTTTGACCAGATCAAACCAGGCCAGACTGGCTCAAACCGGTTTTGACCGGCTCAAACCGACTCAAACCGACCAGACCAGCTCAAACCTGTTTTGACTGGCTCAAACGGACTCAAACCGACCAGACTGGCTCAAACCGGTTTTGAACGGCTCAAACTGGACTCAAACAGGAACAGACCGGCTCAAACAGGAACAGACCGGCTCAAACCAGCTCAAACCAGACCAGACCAGCTCAAACCGCTCAAACCGACCAGAACATCTCAAACCGGTTTTCACCGGCTCAAACCGGACTCATACGGGTTTTGACCAGATCAAACCAGGCCAGACCGCTCAAACGGACTCAAACATGTTTTGACCGGCTCAAACGGACTCAAACCGACTAGACCGGCTCAAACCGGTTTTGAACGGCTCAAACAGGACTCAAACAGGAACAGACCGGCTCAAACCGGCTCACACCAGACCAGAACGGCTCAAACCGGCTCAAACCGACCAGAACATCTCAAACCGGTTTTCACCGGCTCAAACCGACTCATACGGGTTTTGACCAGATCAAACCAGGCCAGACTGGCTCAAACCGGTTTTGACCGGCTGAAACCGGACTCAAACCAGACTAGACCGGCTCAAACCGGTTTTGAACGGCTCAAACCGGACTCAAACAGGAACAGACTGGCTCAAACAGGAACAGACTGGCTCAAACCGCTCACACCAGACCAGACCGGCTCAAACCGGCTCAAACCGGACCAGAACATCTCAAACCGGTTTTCACCGGCTCAAACCGGACTCATACGGGTTTTGACCAGATCAAACCAGGCCAGACCAGCTGAAACCGGTTTTGACGGCTCAAACTGGACTCAAACCGGACCAGACCGGCTAAAACTGGTTTGAACCGGCTCAAACCAGACCAGACCGGCTCAAACCGGATCAAACCGGACCAGAACGGCTCAAACCAGTTTTGACCGGCTCAAACCAGACTCAAACGGGTTTTGACCAGATCAAACCAGGCCAGACCGCTCAAACTGGTTTTGACCGGCTCAAACCGGACTCAAACCGGACCAGACCGGCTCAAACCTGTTTTGACTGGCTCAAACGGACTCAAACCGAACCAGACTGGCTCAAACCGGTTTTGAACGGCTCAAACCGGACCAGACCGCTCAAACCGGCTCAAACCAGAGTCAAACGGGTTTTGACCAGATCAAACCGGATCAAACCGCACCAGACCGGCTCTTAGACTGGCTCAAACCGGTTTTATCCGTCTCATTACGGACCAGAACGGGTCTACCAGGTTTTGAACGGCTCAAACTGGACTAAAAACGGAACAGACCGGCTAAGACTGGTTTGAACCGGCTCAAACCAGACCACACCGGCTCAAACGGGATCAAACAGCACCAAAACGGCTCAAACCAGTTTTGACGGGCTCAAACCAGAATCACATGGGTTTTGACCAGATCAAACCAGGCCAGACCGGATCAAACTGGTTTTGACTGGCTCAAACCGGACTCAAACCGGACCAGACCGGCTCTAACCTGTTTTGACTGGCTCAAAACGGACTCAAATCGGAACAGACCGGCTCAAACCGGTTTTGACCAGCTGAAACCGGACTCAAACTGGACTAGACCGGCTCAAACCGGTTTTGAACGGCTCAAACCGGACTCAAACAGGAACAGACCGGCTCAAACAGGAACAGACCGGCTCAAACCGCTCAAACCAGACCAGAACGGCTCAAACCAGCTCAAACCGGACCAGAACATCTCAAACGGGTTTTCACCAGCTCAAACCAGACTCATACGGGTTTTGACCAGATCAAACGAGGCCAGACCGGCTCAAACCGTTTTGACTGGCTCAAACCGACTCAAACCATCCCAGACCGGTTCCAATCGGTTTTGACAGGCTCAAACCGGACCAGACCGGCTCAAACCGAACCAGACTGGCTCAAACCGGTTTTGACCGGCTCAAACCGGACTAAAACCTGACCGGACCGGCTCAAACCAGATCAAACCAGGCCAGACCGGCTCAAACCGGTTTTGACCGGCTCAAACCGCTCAAACCGGACCAGACCGCTCAAACCGGACTCAAACCGGTTTTGACCGGCTCCAACAGGATCAAACCGCACCAGACCGGCTCTTAGACTGGCTCAAACCGGTTTTAACCATCTGATTACGGACCAGACCAGGTCTACCAGGTTTTGAATGGCTCAAATCGGACTCAAACCGGACCAGACAGGCTCAAACCGAACCAGACCGGCTGAAACTGGTTTTGACCGCTCAAACCGCTCAAACCGGACCAGACCGGCTCAAACTGGACTCAAACCGGTTTTGACCGGCTCAAACCGGATCAAACCGCACCAGACCGGCTCTTAGACTGGCTCAAACCGGACTCAAACCAGACCAGACCGGCTCAAACTGGACGAGACTGGCTCAAACCAGTTTTGACCGGCTCAAACTGAAACAGACAGGCACAAACCGGACTCAAACCGGACTCAAACCGGACCAGACCAGCTCAAACCGGTTTTGACCAGCTCAAACTGGGCTCAAACGGATTTTGAACTGATCAAACCAGGCCAGACCGGCTCAAACTGATTTTGACCGGCTCAAACTGGACTGAAACCGGACCAGACCGGCTCAAACCTGTTTTGACTGGCTCAAACCGGACTCAAAACGGACCAGACTGGCTCAAACCGGTTTTGACCGGCTGAAACCGGACTCAAACGGACCAGACCGGCTCAAACGGACTCAAACATGTTTTGACCGGCTCAAACCGGATCAAACCACACCAGACCGGCTCTTAGACTGGCTCAAACCGGTATTAACTGTCTCAAACGGACCAGACCGGCTCAAACCAGTTTTGACCGGCTCAAACTGGACTCAAACCAGACCAGACGGCTCAAACCGGTTTTGACCGGCTCAAACCAGACCAGACCGGCTCAAACTGGATCAAACCGGACCAGAACGGCTCAAACCAGTTTTGACCGGCTCAAACCAGAGTCAAACGGGTTTTGACCAGATCAAACCAGGCCAGACCGGCTCAAACATGTTTTGACCGGCTCAAACCGACTCAAACCGGCCCAGACCGGTTCCAACCGGTTTTGACAGGCTCAAACCGGACCAGACCGGCTCAAACCAGACCAGACCGGCTGAAACCGGTTTTGACCGGCTCAAACTGGACTCAAACCGGACCAGACCGGCTCAAACCGGTTTTGACTGGCTCAAACTGGACTCAAACCGGACTCAAACTGGACTCAAACCAGACCAGACCGGCTGAAACCGGTTTTGACTGGCTCAAACCGACTCAAACCGGTTTTGACCAAATCAAACCAGGCCAGACCGGCTCAAACCGGTTTTGACCTGCTCAAACCGGACTCAAACCGACCAGACCGGCTCAAACAGGTTTTGACTGGCTCAAACCAGACTCAAACCGGACCAGACCGGCTCAAACATGTTTTGACCGGCTCAAACCGGACCAGACCGGCTCAAACCGAACCAGACCGGCTGAAACCGGTTTTGACCGCTCAAACCGGACTAAAACCTGACCGGACCGGCTCAAACCGGATCAAACCAGGCCAGACCGGCTCAAACCGGTTTTCACCGCTCAAACCGGACTCAAACGGACCAGACCGGCTCAAACCGGACTCAAACATGTTTTGACCGGCTCAAACTGGATCAAACCACACCAGACCGGCTCTTAGACTGGCTCAAACCGGTATTAACTGTCTCATTACGGACAGACCGTGTCCACCAGGTTTTGAATGGCTCAAACCGGACTCAAACCGGACTAGACCGGCTCAAACCGGTTTTGACCGGCTCAAACCAGACCAGACCGCTCAAACCGGATCAAACCGGACCAGAACTGCTCAAACCAGTTTTGACCAGCTCAAACCAGAGTCAAACGGGTTTTGACCAGATCAAACCAGGACAGACCGGATCAAACCGGTTTTCACCGGCTCAAACCCGACTGAAACCGGACCAGACCAGCTCAAACCTTTTGACTGGCTCAAACTGGACTCAAACCAGACCAGACCGGCTCAAACCGGTTTTGAACGGCTCAAACTGGACTCAAACAGGAACAGACCGGCTCAAACAGGAACAGACCGGCTCAAACCGGCTCAAACCAGACCAGACCAGCTCAAACCGCTCAAACCGGACCAGAACATCTCAAACCGGTTTTCACCGCTCAAACCGGACTCATACGGGTTTTGACCGGATCAAACCAGGCCAGACCGGCTCAAACCAGTTTTGACCGCTCAAACCGGACTCAAACCGGCCCAGACCGGTTCCAACCGGTTTTGACAGGCTCAAACCGACCAGACCGCTCAAACCGAACCAGACCGGCTGAAACCGGTTTTGACCGGCTCAAACCGGACTCAAACAGGAACAGACCAGCTCAAACCGGTTTTGAACGGCTCAAACCGACTCAAACAGGAACAGACCGGCTAAAACCGGCTCAAGCCACACCAGACCGCCTCAAACCGGCTCAAACCGGACCAGAACATCTCAAACCGGTTTTCACTGGCTCAAACCGGACTCATACGTGTTTTGACCGGATCAAACCAGGCCAGGACGGCTCAAACCGGTTTGGACCGGCTCAAACCGGCCCAGACCGGTTCCAACCGGTGTTGACAGTCTCAAACCAGACCAGATCTGCTCAAAACGAACCATACCAGCTGTAACCGGTTTTAACCGGACCAAACCAGACTAAAACCGGACCAGACCGGCTCAAACCAGACCAGACCAGCTCAAACCAGCTAAAACCTGACCAGACCGGCTCAAACCGGCTCAAACCGACCAGAACATCTCAAACCGGTTTTCACCAGCTCAAACCGGACTCATACGGGTTTTGACCAGATCAAACCAGGCCAGACCGGCTCAAACCGGTTTTGACCGGCTGAAACCGGACTCAAACCGGACTAGACCGGCTCAAACCGGTTTTGAACGGCTCAAACTGGACTCAAACAGGAACAGACCGGCTCAAACCGGCTCACACCAGACCAGAACGGCTCAAACCGGCTCAAACCGGACCAGACCGGCTCAAACTGGACTCAAACAGGTTTTGACCGGCTCAAACCGGATCAAACCGGACCAGACCGGCTCTTAGACTGGCTCAAACCGGTTTTAACCGTCTCATTACGGACCAGACCGGGTCTACCAGGTTTTGAATGGCTCAAACCAGACTCAAACCAGACCAGACCGGCTCAAACTGATTTTGACCGGCTCAAACCAGACCAGACCGCCTCAAACCGGACTGAAACCGGACCAGAACGGCTCAAACCAGTTTTGACCGGATCAAACCAGGCCAGACCGCTCAAACGGGTTTTGACCAGATCAAACCAGGCCAGACTGGCTCAAACCGGTTTTGACCGGCTGAAACCGGACTCAAACCGGACCAGACCAGCTCAAACCTTTTTGACTGGCTCAAACTGGACTCAAACCAGACCAGACTGGCTCAAACCGGTTTTGAACGGCTCAAACTGGACTCAAACAGGAACAGACCGGCTCAAACAGGAACAGACCGGCTCAAACCAGACTCAAACCAGACCAGAACGGCTCAAACCGCTCAAACCGACCAGAATATCTCAAACCGGTTTTCACCAGCTCAAACCGGACTCATACGGGTTTTGACCAGATCAAACCAGGCCAGACCGGCTCAATCCGGTTTTGACCAGCTGAAACCGGACTCAAACCGCCCAGACCGGTTCCAACCGGTTTTGACAGGCTCAAACCGGACCAGACCAGCTCAAACCTGACCAGACCGGCTGAAACCGGTTTTGACCAGCTCAAACTGGACTCAAACCGGACTAGACCGGCTCAAACCGGATCAAACCAGGCCAGACCGGCTCAAACTGGTTTTACCGGCTCAAACCGGAAAGGACCAGACCGCCTCAAAATGGACTCAAACATGTTTTGACCGGCTCCAACCGGATCAAACCGCACCAGACCGGCTCTTAGACTGGCTCAAACCGGTTTTATCCATCTCATTACGGACCAGACCAGGTCTACCAGGTTTTCAATGGCTCAAACCAGACTCAAACCAGACCAGACCGGATAAAACTGTTTTGAACCAGCTCAAACGAGACCAGACTGCCTCAAGCCGTATGAAACCGGACCAGAATGGCTCAAACCAGTTTTGACCGGATCAAACCAGGGTCAAACGGGTTTTGACCAGATCAAACCAGGCCAGACTGGCTCAAACCGGATTTGACCGGCTGAAACCAGACTCAAACCGGACCAGACCAGCTCAAACCTTTTTTGACTGGCTCAAATGGGACTCAAACCAGACCAGACTGGCTCAAACCGGTTTTGAACGGCTCAAATGGGACTCAAACTGGAACAGACCGGCTCAAACAGGAACAGAGCGGCTCAAACCAGCTCAAACGAGACCAGACCAGCTCAAACCGGCTCAAACCGACCAGAACATCTCAAACCGGTTTTCACCGGCTCAAACCGGACTCATACGGGTTTTGACCAGATCAAACCAGGCCAGACCGGCTCAATCCGGTTTTGACCGGCTGAAACCGGACTCAAACCGGACTAGACCGGCTCAAACCGGTTTTGACCGGCTCAAACCGGACTCAAACCGGACCAGACCGGCTCAAACCGGCTCACACCAGACCAGAACGGCTCAAACCGGCTCAAACCGGACCAGAACGGCTCAAACTGGTTTTGACTGGCTCAAACCGGACTCATACGGGTTTTGACCAGATCAAACCAGGCCAGAACGGCTCAAACCGGTTTTGACTGGCTCAAACCGACTCAAACCGCCCAGACCGGTTCCAATCGGTTTTGACATGCACAAACCGGACCAGACCAGCTCAAACCTGACCAGACCGGCTGAAACCGGTTTTGACCAGCTCAAACTGGACTAAAACCTGACTGGACCGGCTCAAACCGGATCAAACCAGGCCAGACCGGCTCAAACTGGTTTTACCGGCTCAAACCGGAAAGGACCAGACCGCCTCAAAATGGACTCAAACATGTTTTGACCGGCTCCAACCGGATCAAACCGCACCAGACCGGCTCTTAGACTGGCTCAAACCGGTTTTATCCATCTCATTACGGACCAGACCAGGTCTACCAGGTTTTCAATGGCTCAAACCAGACTCAAACCAGACCAGACCGGATAAAACTGTTTTGAACCAGCTCAAACGAGACCAGACTGCCTCAAGCCGTATGAAACCGGACCAGAATGGCTCAAACCAGTTTTGACCGGATCAAACCAGGGTCAAACGGGTTTTGACCAGATCAAACCAGGCCAGACTGGCTCAAACCGGATTTGACCGGCTGAAACCAGACTCAAACCGGACCAGACCAGCTCAAACCTTTTTTGACTGGCTCAAATGGGACTCAAACCAGACCAGACTGGCTCAAACCGGTTTTGAACGGCTCAAATGGGACTCAAACTGGAACAGACCGGCTCAAACAGGAACAGAGCGGCTCAAACCAGCTAAAACGAGACCAGACCAGCTCAAATCGGCTCAAACCGGACCAGAACATCTCAAACCGGATTTCACCAGCTCAAACCGGACTCATACGGGTTTTGACCAGATCAAACCAGGCCAGACCGGCTCAATCCGGTTTTGACCGGCTGAAACCGGACTCAAACCGGACTAGACCGGCTCAAACCGGTTTTGAACGGCTCAAACAGGACTCAAACAGGAACAGACCGGCTCAAAACGGCTCACACCAGACCAAAACGGCTCAAACCGGCTCAAACCGGACCAGAACGTCTCAAATTGGTTTTCACTGGCTCAAACCGGACTCATATGGGTTTTGACGAGATCAAACCAGGCCAGAGCGGCTCAAACCGGTTTTGACTGGCTCAAACCGGACTCAAACCTGCCCAGACCAGTTCCAATCGGTTTTGACATGCACAAACCGGACCAGACCAGCTTAAACCTAACCATACCTGCTGAAACTGGTTTTCACCAACTCAAACCGGACTAAAACCTGACTGGACCGGCTCAAACCGGATCAAACCAGGCCAGACCGGCTCAAACTGGTTTTACCGGCTCAAACCGGAAAGGACCAGACCGCCTCAAAATGGACTCAAACATGTTTTGACCGGCTCAAACGGACTCAAACCGAACCAGACCGGCTCTTAGACTGGCTCAAACCGGTTTTATCCATCTCATTACGGACCAGACCAGGTCTACCAGGTTTTCAATGGCTCAAACCAGACTCAAACCAGACCAGACCGGATAAAACTGTTTTGAACCAGCTCAAACGAGACCAGACTGCCTCAAGCCGTATGAAACCGGACCAGAATGGCTCAAACCAGTTTTGACCGGATCAAACCAGGGTCAAACGGGTTTTGACCAGATCAAACCAGGCCAGACTGGCTCAAACCGATTTTGACCGGCTGAAACCGACTCAAACCGGACCAGACCAGCTCAAACCTTTTTGACTGGCTCAAACGGACTCAAACCAGACCAGACTGGCTCAAACCGGTTTTGAACGGCTCAAATGGGACTCAAACTGGAACAGACCGGCTCAAACAGGAACAGAGCGGCTCAAACCAGCTAAAACTAGACCAGACCAACTCAAATCGGCTCAAACCGGACCAGAACATCTCAAACCAGATTTCACCAGCTCAAACCGGACTCATACAGGTTTTGACTGGATCAAACCAGGCCAGACCGGCTCAAACCGGTTTTGACCATCTCAAACCGGACTGAAACAGGCCCAGACTGGTTCCAACCAGTTTTGACAGGCTCAAACCGGACCAGACTAGCTCAAACCGAACCAGACCGACTGAAACCAGTTTTGACCATCTCAAACCAGACTAAAACCGGACCAGACCGGCTCAAACCGGTTTGGACCGGCTCATACCAGACCAGACCGTCTCAAACCAGATCAAACCCGACCAGACCGGCTCAAACCGGTTTTGACTGGCTCAAACCATCTCAAACCTGTTTTGACCGGAAGAAAACGGACCAGACCGGCTCAAAACGGTTTTGACCTGCTCAAACGGGACTCAAACCCGACCAGATAGGCTCAAACCGGTTTTGACCAGCTCAAATCTAATCAAACCGGACCAGACCAGCTCAAACCGGATCACACAGCAGCAGACCGGCTCAAACCGGTTTTCACCAGCTCAAACCGGACGAGATGGGCTCAAACCGCTTTTGACCGACTCAAGCCCGATCAAACCGGCTCTAACCTGAGCAGACCGGCTCAAACCATCTAAAACCTGACCAGACTGGCTCAAACCAGTTTTGAACGGTTCAAACTGAACCAGACCGACTGAAACCGGTTTTGATGGGCTGAAACCGGACTCAAACCGGACCAGACTGGCTCAAACCTCTTTTGACCGTATTAGACCGGCTCAAACCGGTTTCGACCGACTCAAACCGAACCAGACCGGCTCAAACCGGTTTTGATCGGCTTAAACCGGACTCAAACCGGAATGGAACAGACCAGCTCAAACTGGACTGAAACTGGTTTTTACCACCTCAAACCGGACTCAAATCCGAGCAGACTTGCTCAAACATGTTTTGACGGTATTAGACCGGCTCAAACCAGTTTTGACCGGCTCAAACCGGATGAGAGGGGCTCAAACCGGTTTTGACCGGCTCAAACTGGACCAAACTGGCACAAACAGGACTCAAATCGGACTCATACCGGACCAGACCGGCTGAAACCGAACCAGACCGGCTGAAACCGGTTTTGACTGGCTGAAACCGGACTAAAACCTGACCGGACCAGCTCAAACCAAATCAAACCAGGCCAGACCGGCTCAAACCGGTTTTGACCGGCTCAAACCGGACTCAAACCGGACCAGACCGGCTGAAACCTGTTTTGACTGGCTCAAACCGGACTCAAACCTGGCCAGACTGGCTCAAACCGGTTTTCACCGGGTCAAACCGGAACGGACCAGACCGCCTCAAAACGGTCTCAAACATGTTTTGACCGGCTCCAACCGGATCAAACCACACCAGACCGTCTCTTAGACTGGCTCAAACCGATTTTAACCGTCTCATTACGGACCAGACCATGTCTACCAGGTTTTGAACGGCTCTAACCGGACTCAAACGGGATCCGACAGGCTAAAACTGGTTTGAACCGCTCAAACGAGACCAGACTGCCTCAAACCTGACCAGAACATCTCAAACCGGACCAGAACGGCTCAAACCAGTTTTGACCGGCTCAAACCAGAGTCAAACGGGTTTTGACCAGATCAAACCAGGCCAGACCGGCTCAAACCGGTTTTGACCGGCTCAAACCGGACTCAAACCGGACCAGACCAGCTCAAACCTTTTTTGACTGGATCAAACCAGACTCAAACCAGACCAGACCAGCTCAAACCGGTTTTGAACGGCTCACATCGGACTCAAACTGGAACAGACCGGCTCAAACAGGAACAGACCGCTCAAACCGCTCAAACCAGACCAGACCGGCTCAAATCGGCTCAAACCGGACCAGAACATCTCAAACTGGTTTTGACCGGCCCAAACCGGACTCAAACGGGTTTTGACCAGATCAAACCAGGCCAAACCGGCTCAAACCGATTTTGACCAGCTCAAACCGGTCTCAAACCGACCAGACCGGTTCAAACCTGTTTTGACTGGCTCAAACCGGACTCAAACCGACCAGACCGGCTCAAACCGGTTTTGACCTGCTCAAACCGGACTCAAACAGGAACAGACCAGCTCAAACTGGACTCAAACATGTTTTGACCGGCTCCAACCGGATCAAACCTCACCAGACCGGCTCTTAGACTGGCTCAAACCGGTTTTAACCGTCTCATTACGGACCAGACCAGGTCTACCAGGTTTTGAATGGCTCAAACCAGACTCAAACTGGACCAGACCGGATAAAACTGGTTTGAACCGGCTCAAACGAGACCAGACTGCCTCCAGCCATATGAAACCGGATCAGAACGGCTCAAACCAGTTTTGACCGGCTCAAACCAGAGTCAAACGGGTTTTGACCAGATCAAACCAGGCCAGACCGGCTCAAACCGGTTTTGACTGGCTCAAACCGGACTCAAAGCAGAGCAGATAGGCTCAAACCGGTTTTAACTGGCTCAAACCGGACTCAAACCAGCCCAGACCGGTTCCAATCGGTTTTGACAGGCTCAAACCGCTCCAGACCGGCTCAAACCGAACCAGACGGGCTGAAACCGGTTTTGACCGGATCAAACCGGACTCAAACTGGAACAGACCGGCTCAAACAGGAACAGACCAGCTCAAACCGGCTAAAACTAGACCAGACCGGCTCAAACCGGACGAGAACATCTCAAAACGGTTTTCACCACCTCAAACTGGACTCATAGGCGTTTTGACCAGATCAAACCAGGCCACAGCAGTTCCAACCGGTTTTGACAGGCTCAAACCAGACCAGACGGGCTCAAACCGAACCAGACCGGCTGAAACCTGTTTAGACCGGCTAAAAGCAGACTAAAACCTGACCGGACCGGCTCAAACCGGATCAAACCAGGCCAGACCGGCTCAAACCGGTTTTGACCGGCTCAAACCGGAACGGACCAGACCGCCTCAAAACGGACTCAAACATGTTTTGACTGGCTCCAACCTGATCAAACCGCACCAGATCTGCTCTTAGACTGGCTCAAACCGGTTTTAACCGTCTCATTATGGACCAGTCCGGGTCTACCAGGTTTTGAACGGCTCAAATCGGACTCAAACCGGACCAGACTGGCTAAAACCGGTTTGAACCGGCTCAAACCAGACCAGACCGGCTCACACCGGATCAAACCGGACCAGAACGGCTCAAACCAGTTTTGACCGGCTCAAACCAGAGTCAAACGGGTTTTGACCAGATCAAACCAGGCCAAACCAGCTCAAACCGGTTTTGACCGGATCAAACCGGACTCAAACCGGACCAGACCAGCTCACACCTTTTTTGACTGGCTCAAACCGAACTCAAACCGGACCAGACCGGCTCAAACCGGTTTTGACGGGCTGAAACTGGAATGAAACCGGACTAGACCAGCTCAAACTGGTTTTGAACGGCTCAAACTGGACTCAAACAGGAACAGACCGGCTCAAACCGGCTCAAGCAAGACCAGACCGGCTCAAACCGGCTCAAACCGGACCAGAACAACTCAAACCGGTTTTCACCAGCTCAAACAGCACTTATACGGGTTTTGATCAGATCAAACCAGGCCAGACCAGCTCAAGCCGGTTTTGACTGGCTCAATCCGTACTCAAACCGGCCCAGACCGGTTCCAATCGGTTTTGACAGGCTCAAACCGGACCAGACAGGCTCAAACCGAACCAGACCAGCTAAAACCTGTTTTGACCAGCTCAGACCGGATTAAAACCGGACCAGATCGGCTCAAACCGATTTTGAACGGCTCAAACCAGACCAGACCGGCACAAACCGTATCAAACCCGACCAGACCGGCTCAAACCGGTTTTGACCGGCTCGAACCGACTCAAACTGGTTTTGACCGGATGAAACTGGAACAGACCGGCTCAAAACGGTTTTGACCTTCTCAAACTGGACTGAAAGCAGACCAGATCGGATCAATCTGGTTTTGACCGGCTGAAATCTAATCAAACCGGACCAGACAGGCTCAAACCGGATCAATCCACAGCAGACCAGCTCAAACCGGTTTTGACAGGCTCAAACCCGACCAGACTGTCTCTAACCCCACCAGACCGGCTCACACCAGCTCAAACCTGACCAGACCGGCTCAATCCGGTTTTTAACGGTTCAAACCAAACCAGACCGGCTCAAACTGCTCAAACCGGTTTTGACCGCTGAAATCTAATCAAACCGGACCAGACAGGCTCAAACCGGATCAATCCACAGCAGACCAGCTCAAACCGGTTTTGACAGGCTCAAACCGACCAGACTGTCTCTAACCCCACCAGACCGGCTCACACCAGCTCAAACCTGACCAGACCGCTCAAACCGGTTTTTAACGGTTCAAACCAAACCAGACAAATTCAAACTGGTTTTGACCGGCTGAAAACGGGCTCAAACCAGACCAGACCGGCTCAAACCTATTTTGACCGTATTAGACTGGCTCAAACCGGACCGGACCGGCTCAAAACGGTTTTGACTGGCTCAAACCGGATCAAACCGGACTCAAACTGGAACAGACCGGCTCAAACCGGACTGAAACTGGTTTTTACTGCCTCAAACCGGACTCAAATTCGAGCAGACGGGCTCAAACATGTTTTGACCATATTAGACCGGCTCGAACCAGTTTTGACCGGCTCACACCGGACAAGACGGGCTCAAAACGGTTTTGACTGGCTCAAACTGGACCAGACCGGCACAAACCGGACTCAAACCGGAATCAAACCGGACCAGACCGGCTCAAACCGGTTTTGACCGGCTCAAACCAGACTCAAACGGGTTTTGACCAGATCAAACCAGGCCAGGCCCGCTCAAACCGATTTTCACCAGCTCAAAGCGGACTCAAACCGGACCAGACCGGCTCAAATCTGTTTTGACCAGCTCAAACCGGACTAAAACCTGACCGGACGGGCTCAAACCGGAACAAACCAGGCCAGACCGGCTCAAACTGGTTTTGCCCAGCTCAAACTGGACTCAAAACGGACCAGACCGGCTAAAACCTGTTTTGACTGGCTCAAAAAGGACTCAATCCTGAACAGACCGGCTCAAACCGGTTTTGACCGGCTGAAACCGGACTCAAACCGGACTAGACAGGCTCAAACCGGTTCTGAACGGGTCAAACAGGACTCAAACAGGAACAGACTGGTTCAAACAGGAACAGACCGGCTCAAACTGGCTCAAACCACACCAGACCGGCTCACACCACCTCAAACCGGACCAGAACATCCCAAACCGGTTTTCACCAGCTCAAACCGGACTCATATAGGTTTTGACCAGATCAAACCAGGGCAGACCGGCTCAAACCGGTTTTGACCGGCTCAAACCGGACTCAAACCGGCCCAGACCTGTTCCAACCGGTTTTGAGAGGCTCAAACCGGACCAGACCAGCTCAAAGAGAACCAGACCGACTGAAACTGGTTTTGACCGGCTCAAACCGGACTAAAACCGGACCAGACCGGCTGAAACCGGTTTTGACCACCTCAAACCAGACCAGACCAGCTCAAACTGGATCAAACCCGAACAGACCGGCTCAAACCGGTTTTGACTGGCTCAAACCATCTCAAACCAGTTTTGACCGGATGAAACCGGACCAGACCGGCTCAAAACGGTTTTGACCTGCTGAAACGGGACTCAAACCCGACCAGATAGGCTCAAACCGGTTTTGACTGGCTCAAATCTAATCAAACCGGACCAGGCCAGCTCAAACCGGATCACACAGCAGCAGACCGGCTCAAACCGGTTTTGACTGGCTCAAACCGGACGAGACGGGCTCAAACCGCTTTTGTCCAACTCAAACCCGACCAGACCGGCTCTAACCCGACCAGACCGGCTCAAACCAGCTAAAACCTGACCAGACCGGCTCAAACCGGTTTTGAATGGTTCAAACCGAACCAGACCGACTCAAACCGGTTTTGACGGGCTGAAACCGGACTCAAACCGGACCAGACCGGCTCAAACCTATTTTGACCGTATTAGACCGGCTCAAATGGGTTTTGACCGTCTCAAACCTAACCAGGCCGGCTCAAACCGGTTTTGATCGGCTTAAACCAGACTCAAACCGACCAGACCAGACCGGCTCAAACCGATTTTGACCGGCTCAAACCAGACCAGACCGGCACAAACCCAGACCTCAAACCGGTTTTGACCGCTCAAACCGGTTTTGACCGGATGAAACCGGACCAGACCGGCTCAAACCGGTTTTGACCTGCTCAAACCGACTCAAACCAGACCAGACCGGCTCAAACTGGTTTTGACCGGCTGAAATCTAATCAAACCGGACCAGACAGGCTCAAACCGGATCAATCCACAGCAGACCAGCTCAAACCGGTTTTGACAGGCTCAAACCGACCAGACTGGCTCAAACCGACCAGACCGGCTCACACCAGCTCAAACTGACCAGACCGCTCAAACCGGTTTTGAACGGCTCAAACCAGACCAGACCAGCTCAAACTGGTTTTGACCGGCTGAAAACGGGCTCAAACCAGACCAGACCGGCTCAAACCGGTTTTGACCGCTCAAACTGGCTCAAACCGGACCGGACCGGCTCAAACCGGTTTTGACTGGCTCAAACCGGATCAAACCGGACTCAAACCGGAATCAAACCGGACTCAAACCGACCAGACCGGCTGAAACCGGTTTTGACTGCTCAAACCGGACTCAAATTCGAGCAGACGGCTCAAACATGTTTTGACCAGTAGACCGGCTCAACCAGTTTTGACCGGCTCACACCGGACAGACGGCTCAAACCGGTTTTGACCACCTCAAACCGACCAGACCGGCTCTAACCAGACCAGACCGGCTCAAACCAGCTAAAACCTGACCAGACCGGCTCAAACCGGTTTTGAACGGCTCAAACCGAACCAGACCGACTCAAACCGGTTTTGACCAGCTGAAACCGGACTCAAAACGGACCAGACCGGCTCAAACCTATTTTGACCGTATTAGACCGGCTCAAACGGTTTTGACCTGCTCAAACTGGTCTCAAACCGACCAGACCGGCTCAAACCGGTTTTGACTGGCTCAAACTGGACTCAAACCGGTTTTGACCGGCTCAAACCTGACCAGACCAGCTCAAACCTGTTTTGACTGGCTGAAACCGACTCAAACCGGACTCAAACCGGATCAAACCGGACCAGACTGGCTCAAACCGCTCAAACCGGACTCAAACCGGTTTTGACCAGCTCAAACCGGCTCACACCGGATCAAACCGGACCAGACTGGCTCAAACCTGACTCAAACCGGACTCAAACCGAATGGAACAGACCGGCTCAAACTGGACTCAAACCGGTTTTGACCAGATCAAACCAGGCCAGACTGGCTCAAACCGCTCAAACCAGACCAGACCGGCTCAAACCGGTTTTGAACGGCTCAAACCAGACCAGACCGCTCAAACCGGATCAAACCGGACCAGAACGGCTCAAACCGGTTTTGACCGGCTCAAACCAGACTCAAACGGGTTTTGACCAGATCAAACCAGGCCAGACCGGCTAAAACCGGTTTTGACCGGCTCAAACTGGCTCAAACCTGTTTTGACCAGCTCAAACTGGACCAGACCGCTCAAACCGGTTTTGACTGGCTCAAACCGGACCAGACTGGCTCAAACCGGTTTTGACTGCTCAAACCGACCAGACCGGCTCAAACTGGTTTTGACCGGCTCAAACAGTAACAGACCGGCTCAAACCGGCTCAAACCGGTTTTGACCGCTCAAACTGGACTCAAACCGAATGGAACAGACCGGCTCAAACCAGACTCAAACGGTTTTGACCAGCTCAAACCGGACTCAAATCCGAGCAGACCGGCTCAAACCAGTTTTGACCAGCTCAAACCGCTCAAACCGGTTTTGACCGGCTCAAACCGGACCAGACCGGCTCAAACGGTTTTGACTGGCTCAAACCGACCAGACCGGCTCAAACCGACTCAAACAGGACTCAAACCAGACCAGACCGGCTCAAACCGGTTTTGACCGCTCAAACCGGACTCAAACGGGTTTTGACCAGATCAAACCAGGCCAGACCGCTCAAACCGGTTTTGACCGGCTCAAACTGGACTCAAACCGGTTTTGACCAGCTCAAACTGGACCAGACCGCTCAAACCGGTTTTGCCTGGCTCAAACCGGACCAGACTGGCTCAAACCGGTTTTGACTGGCTCAAACCGACCAGACCGGCTCAAACTGGTTTTGCCTGGCTCAAGTCAGACCGGACCGGCTCAAACCGGTTTTGACCGGCTCAAACGGACTCAAACCGAACAAACAGGCTCAAACCGACTCAAACCGACTCAAACGGTTTTGACCTGCTCAAACCGGACTCAAACCAGACCAGACCAGCTCAAACCGGTTTTGACCAGATCAAACCAGGCCAGACCGCTCAAACCGGTTTTGACCGGCTCAAACCGGACTAGACCGGCTCAAACCGTTTTGACTGGCTCAAACCGACCAGACCGGCTCAAACCGACTCAAACAGGACTCAAACCAGACCAGACCGGCTCAAACCGGTTTTGACCGCTCAAACCGGACTCAAACGGGTTTTGACCAGATCAAACCAGGCCAGACCGGCAGAAACCGATTTTGACCAGCTCAAACCAGACTCATCCGGCCAGACCGGCTCAAACCTGTTTTGACTGGCTCAAACCGGACTCAAACCGGACCAGACCGGCTCAAACCGGAACGGACCAGACCGCTCAAACAGGAACAGACTGGCTCAAACCTGTTTTGACTGGCTCAAACTGGACTCAAACCGGACCAGACCGGCTCAAACCAATTTTGACTGGCTCAAACCAGTTTTGACTGGCAGAAACCGGCCAGACCGGCTCAAATCGGATCAAACCGGACCAGACCGCTCAAAACAGACTCAAACCGGACTAGTCCGGCTCAAATCGGTTTTGACCGGCTCAAACCGGAGCAGACCGGCTCAAACCGGTTTTGACCGGCTCAAACCGACTCATACGCCACCAGACAGGCTCAAATCTCTTTGACCGTATTAGACCGGCTCAAACCAGTTTTGCCCGGATCAAACCGATCCAGACCGCTCAAATCGGTTTAGACTGGCTTAAACTGGACTCAAACCGGTTTTCACCGGCTCAAACCGGACCAGACCGGCTCAAACCTGTTTTGACTGGCTCAAACCGACTCAAACGGTTTTGACCAGCTCAAACCGGACCAGACCGGCTCAAACCGGTTTTGCCTGGCTCAAACCGGACCAGACCGGCTCAACCGGTTTTGACTGACTCAAACCGGACCAGACCGGCTCAAACTGGTTTTGCCTGGCTCAAACCGACCAGACCGGCTCAAACGGTTTTGACCGCTCAAACCGGACTCAAACCGAACAAACAGGCTCAAACCGCTCAAACCGGACTCAAACCGGTTTTCACCGCTCAAACCGACTCAAACCGACTAGACCGGCTCAAACAGGTTTTGACCGTATTAGACCGCTCAAACCGATTTTGACCGGCACAAACCGGACGAGACGGGCTCAAATTGGTTTGACCAGCTCAAACCGGACCAGACCGGCACAAACCGGACTCAAACCGACTCAAACCAGACCAGACCGGCTCAAACCGGTTTTGACCGGCTGAAACCGGACTCAAACCGGACCAGACCGGCTCAAACCAATTTTGACCGGCTCAAACCGACTCAAACCGACTAGACCGCTCAAACCGGTTTTGAATGGCTCAAACTGACTCAAACAGGAACAGACCGGCTCAAACAGTAACAGACCGCTCAAACCGGCTCAAGCCAGACCAGACCGGCTCAAACTGCCTCAAACCTGACCAGAACATCTCAAACCGGTTTTCACCGCTCAAACCGTACTCATACGGGTTTTGACCAGATCAAACCAGGCCAGACCCTCCAATCGATTTTGACTGGCTCAAACCGGACTCAAACCGACTAGACTGCTCAAACCGGTTTTGAACGGCTCAAACCGACTCAAACAGGAACAGACAGGCTCAAACAGGAACAGACCAGCTCAAACCGGCTCACACCAGACCAGAACGGCTCAAACTGGCTCAAACCGACCAGAACATCTCAAACCGGTTTTCACCGCTCAAACCGGTCTCATACGGGTTTTGACCAGATCAAACCAGGCCAGACCGCTCAAACCGGTTTTGACTGGCTGAAACTGACTCAAACCGCCCAGACCTGCTCAAACCGGTTTTGACAGGCTCAAACCGACTCAAACCGGACTCAAACCGAACCAGACCGGCTGAAACCGGTTTTGACTGCTCAAACCGACTAAAACATGACCAGACCGGCTCAAACCGGATCAAACCAGGCCAGACATCTCAAACCGGTTTTGACCAGCTCAAACCGGACTCAAACGGGTTTTGACCAAATCAAACCAGGCCAGACCGCTCAAACCAGTTTTGACCGGCTCAAACTGACTCAAACCTGACCAGACCGCTCAAACCGGTTTTGACCGGCTCAAACCGACTCAAACAGGACCGTACATCCGGACCAGACCAGCTCAAACCTGTTTTGACTGGCTCAAACTGGACTCAAACCGGACTAGACCGGCTAAAACCGATTTTGAACGGCTCAAACCGGACTAAAACAGGAACAGACCGGCTCAAACCAGACCAGACTGGCTCAAACCGGTTTTGACCGCTCAAACCGACTAGACCGCTCAAACCGGTTTTGACTGGCTCAAACCGACCAGACCGGCTCAAACTGGTTTTGACCGCTCAAACCAGACTCAAACCAGACCAGAACGGCTCAAACCGGATCAAACCGACCAGACCGGCTGAAACCGGTTTTGACCGCCTCAAACCGGACTCAAACCGACCAGACCAGCTCAAACCTGTTTTGACTGGCTCAAACCGACTAGACCGGCTCAAACCAGTTTTGACCGGCTCAAACCAGACGAGATGGGCTCAAACAGGTTTTCACCGGCTCAAACTGGACTCAAACAGGAACAGACCGGCTCAAACTGGACTCAAACGGGTTTTGACCAGATCAAACCGGACTCAAACCAGACCAGACCGGCTCTTAGACTGGCTCAAACCGGTTTTGACCGGCTCAAACTGGACCAGACCGGGTCTACCAGGTTTTGAATGGCTCAAACCGGACTCAAACCGGACCAGACCGGCTCAAACCAGATAGAAACGGCTCAAACCAGACCAGACCGGCTCAAACCAGATCAAACCGGACCAGAACGGCTCAAACCATTTTTGACCGGCTCAAACCAGAGTCAAACGGGTTTTGACCAGATCAAACCAGGGCAGACCGGCTCAAACCGGTTTTGACCGGCTCAAACCGGACCAGAGCGGCTCAAACCTGTTTTGACAGGCTCAAACCGGACTCAAACCATAGAAGACCGCTCAAACCTGTTTTGACTGGCTCAAACCGGACTCAAACCAGACTAGACCGGCTAAAACCGATTTGAACGGCTCAAACCGGACTCAAACAGGAACACACCGGCTCAAACAGGAACAGACCGGCTGAAACCGGCTCAAACCACACCAGACCAGCTCAAACCGGTTAGAAACGGCTCAAACCAGAGCAGAGCGGCTCAAACCGGATCAAACCGGACCAGACCGGCTCAAACCTGTTTTGACTGGCTCAAACCAGACTCAAACCAGACCAGACCGGCTCAAACGTGTTTTCACTGGCTCAAACCGGACTCAAACTGGACTAGACCAGCTAAAACCGATTTTGAACGGCTCAAACCGGACACAAACAGGAACAGACTGTCTCAAACAGGAACAGACCGGCTCAAACCGGCTCAAACCAGGCCAGACCGTCTCAAACCGGCTCAAACAGGACCAGAACATCTCAAACCACTTTTCACCGGCTCAAACCGGACTCATACGGGTTTTGACCGGTTCAAACCAGGCCAGACAGGCTCAAACCGGCTTTGACTGGCTCAATCTGGACTCAAACCGGGCCAGACCGGTTCCAACCGGTTTTGACAGGCTCAAACCGACTCAAACAGAACAGACCGGCTCAAACCGAACCAGACCGGCTGAAACCGGTTTTGACCGGCTCAAACCGGACTAAAACCAGACCAGACCGCTCAAACGGTTTTGAACGGCTCAAACCAGACCAGACCGCTCAAACCAGACTCAAACCAGACCAGACCGGCTCAAACCTGTTTTGACCGGCTCAAACCGACTCAAACCGGTTTTGACCGGCTGAAACCGACTCAAACAGGCTCAAACCGGTTTTGACTGGCTCAAACCGGACTCAAACCAGACCAGACCGGCTCAAACCGGTTTTGACTGGCTCAAACTGACTCAAACCGGACCAGACCGGCTCAAACCGGATCAAACCACACCAGACCAGCTCAAACCGGTTTTGACCGGACCAGAACGGCTCAAACCAGTTTTGACCGCTCAAACCAGAGTCAAACGGTTTTGACCAGATCAAACCAGGGCAGACCGGCTCAAACGGTTTTGACCGCTCAAACCGGACCAGACCGGCTCAAACCTGTTTTGACAGGCTCAAACCGGACTCAAACCGACTAGACCGCTCAAACCTGTTTTGACTGGCTCAAACCGACTCAAACCAGACCAGACCGGCTCAAACCGATTTGAACGGCTCAAACCGGACTCAAACAGGAACAGACCGGCTCAAACAGGAACAGACCGGCTGAAACCGACTCAAACCAGACCAGACCAGCTCAAACCGGTTTTGAACGGCTCAAACCAGACCAGACCGGCTCAAACCGATCAAACCAGACCAGACCGGCTCAAACCTGTTTTGACTGGCTCAAACCAGACTCAAACCAGACCAGACCGGCTCAAACGTGTTTTCACTGGCTCAAACCGGACTCAAACTGGACTAGACCAGCTAAAACCGATTTTGAACGGCTCAAACCGGACACAAACAGGAACAGACTGTCTCAAACAGGAACAGACCGGCTCAAACCGGCTCAAACCAGGCCAGACCGTCTCAAACCGGCTCAAACAGGACCAGAACATCTCAAACCACTTTTCACCGGCTCAAACCGGACTCATACGGGTTTTGACCGGTTCAAACCAGGCCAGACAGGCTCAAACCGGCTTTGACTGGCTCAATCTGGACTCAAACCGGGCCAGACCGGTTCCAACCGGTTTTGACAGGCTCAAACCAAAACAGAACTAATCAATCCGAACCAGACCGGCTGTAACCTGTTTTGACCGGCTCAAACCGGACTAAAACCAGACCAGACCGGCTCAAAATGGTTTTGAACGGCTCAAACCAGACCAGACCGGCTCAAACCATATCAAACCCGACCACACCGGCTCAAACCTGTTTTTACCGGCTCAAACCGACTCAAACCGGTTTTGACCGGATGAAACCGGACCAGACTGGCTCAAAACGGTTTTGACTTGCTCAAACCGGACTCAAACCATACCAGATCGGCTCAAACCGGTTTTGACTGGCTCAAATCTAATCAAACCGGACCAGACCGGCTCAAACCGGATGAATCCACAGCAGACCGGCTCAAACCGGTTTTGACCGGCTCAAAGCAGACGAGACGGGCTCAAACCGGTTTTGACCGGCTCAAACATGACCAGACCGGCTCTAACCAGACCAGACCGGCTCAAACCAGCTCAAACCTGACCAGACTGGCTCAAACAGCTTTTGAACGGCTCAAACCGAACCAGACCGGCTCAAACCGGTTTTGACCTGCTCAAACCGACTCAAACAGGACCAGACCGCTCAAACCTGTTTTGACTGGCTCAAACCGACTAGACCGGCTCAAACCGTTTTGACCGGCTCAAACCGAACCAGACCGGCTCAAACCAGTTTTGACCGGCTCAAACTGGACTCAAACCGGTTTTGACTGGCTCAAACCTGACCAGACCGGCTCAAACCTGTTTTGACCGGCTCAAACCAGACCAGACCGGCTCAAACCAGACTCAAACCGACCAGACCGGCTCAAACCGGCTCAAACCGGACTCAAACCGGACTCAAACCGGACCAGACCGGCTCAAACCGGACTCAAACCGGACCAGACCGCTCAAACTGGCTCAAACCTGCTCAAACCAGACTCAAACCGGTTTTGACGGCTCAAACCGCTCAAACGGACTCAAACCGGTTTTGACTGGCTCAAACTGACTCAAACCGACCAGACCGGCTCAAACCTGTTTTGACTGGCTCAAACCGGTTTTGACGGCTCAAACCGGTTTTGACTGGCTGAAACCGACTCAAACAGGAACAGACCGCTCAAACCGGTTTTGACCGGCTCAAACCGGACTCAAACGGGTTTTGACCGGCTCAAACTGGCTCAAACCGCTCAAACCGTTTTGACTGGCTCAAACCGGACTCAAACCGACCAGAACATCTCAAACCGGTTTTGACCGGCTCAAACTGGACTCAAACCGGACCAGACCGCTCAAACTGGACTCAAACCGGTTTTGACCGGCTCAAACAGACTCAAACCGACCAGACCGGCTCTTAGACTGGCTCAAACCGGTTTTGACCAGCTCAAACCGGACCAGACCGGGTCTACCAGGTTTTGAACGGCTCAAACCGGACTCAAACCGGACTAGACCGGCTCAAACCGGTTTTGAACGGCTCAAACCAGACCAGACCGGCTCAAACCGGATCAAACCGGACCAGAATGGCTCAAACCAGTTTTGACCGGCTCAAACCAGAGTCAAACGGGTTTTGACCAGATCAAACCAGGCCAGACCGGCTCAAACCAGTTTTGACCGGCTCAAACGGACTCAAACCGACCAGACCGGCTCAAACTGTTTTGACTGGCTCAAACCGGACTCAAACCGACCAGACCGGCTCAAACCGGTTTTGAACGGCTCAAACCGACCAGACCGGCTCAAACCGGTTTTGAACGGCTCAAACCGGACTCAAACCGGTTTTGACCAGCTCAAACCAGACTCAAACCGGACTCAAACCGAACAGACCGCTCAAACCGGCTCAAACCGGACCAGAACATCTCAAACCGGTTTTCACCGCTCAAACCGACTCATACGGGTTTTGACCGGATCAAACCAGGCCAGACTGGCTCAAACCGATTTTGACTGGCTCAAACTGGACTCAAACCGACCAGACCGGCTCAAACCGGTTTTGAACGGCTCAAACTGGACTCAAACCGGACTCAAACCGAACCAGACCGGCTGAAACCGGTTTTGACAGGCTCAAACCGACTAGACCGGCTCAAACCGGTTTTGACCGGCTCAAACCGGACTCAAACCGGACCAGACCGGCTCAAACCTGTTTTGACCGGCTGAAACCGACTCAAACCGGTTTTGACCGGCTCAAACCGCTCACACCAGACCAGCTCAAACCGATTTTGAACGGCTCAAACAGGACTCAAACCGGTTTTGACTGCTCAAACCGACTAGACCGGCTCAAACCGGTTTTGACCGCTCAAACTGCTCAAACCGGTTTTGACCGCTCAAACCGACCAGACCGCTCAAACCGACTCAAACCGGACTCAAACCAGACCAGACCGGCTCAAACTGGTTTTGACCGGCTCAAACCGGACTCAAACGGGTTTTGACCAGATCAAACCAGGCCAGACCGGCTCAAACCAGTTTTGACCGGCTCAAACCGACTCAAACGGACCAGACCGGCTCAAACCTGTTTTGACTGGCTCAAACCGACTAGACCGGCTCAAACCGGTTTTGACCAGCTCAAACCAGACCAGACCGGCTCAAACCAGTTTTGACCGGCTGAAACCGGACTCAAACCGAACCAGACCGGCTCAAACCGGTTTTGAACGGCTCAAACCGACTCAAACCGGTTTTGACCAGCTCAAACCAGACTCAAACTGCTCAAACCGAACAGACCGCTCAAACCGCTCAAACCGGACCAGAACATCTCAAACCGGTTTTCACCGGCTCAAACCGACTCATACGGGTTTTGACCGGATCAAACCAGGCCAGACTGGCTCAAACCGATTTTGACTGGCTCAAACTGACTCAAACCGCCCAGACCGGTTCCAATCGGTTTTGACAGGCTCAAACCGGACCAGACCGCTCAAACCGAACCAGACCGGCTGAAACCGGTTTTGACAGGCTCAAACCGGACCAGACCGCTCAAACCGGTTTTGACCGCTCAAACCGGACTCAAACCGACCAGACCGGCTCAAACCTGTTTTGACCGGCTCAAACCGACTAGACCGGCTCAAACCTTTTTGACCGGATCAAACCAGGCCAGACCAGCTCAAACCGGTTTTGAACGGCTCAAACAGGACTCAAACCGGTTTTGACTGGATCAAACCGACTAGACCGGCTCAAACCGGTTTTGACCGCTCAAACCGGACCAGACCGCTCAAACCGGTTTTGACCGCTCAAACCGACCAGACCGGCTCAAACCGACTCAAACCGGACTCAAACCAGACCAGACCGGCTCAAACCGGTTTTGACCGCTCAAACCGACTCAAACGGGTTTTGACCAGATCAAACCAGGCCAGACCGCTCAAACCAATTTTGACCGCTCAAACCGACTCAAACCGGACCAGACCGGCTCAAACCTGTTTTGACTGGCTGAAACCGTACTCAAACCGGACCAGACCGGCTCAAACCTGTTTTGACTGTATTAGACTGGCTGAAATCGGTTTCGACTGGCTCAAACTGAACCAGAGCAGGATGAACCGGTTTTGACCGGCTCAAACCGGACTCAAACAGGTTTTGACCGGACTCAAACTGGCCTGACCGGCTAAACTGTTTTGACTGGCTCAAACCGGACTCAAACCGGAGCAGAACGGCTAAAACCGGTTTTGACCGGCTCTAACCGGAACGGACCAGACCGGCTCAAAACGGACTAAACATGTTTTGACCGGCTCCAACCAGATCAAACCGCACCAGACCGGCTCTTAGACTGGCTCAAACCTGTTTTGACCGGCTCAAACCGGACCAGACCAGGTCTACCAGGTTTTGAACGGCTCAAACCGGACTCAAACCGGAACAGACCAGCTCAAACCGGTTTTGAACGGCTCAAACCAGACCAGACCGGCTCAAACAGGAACAGACCGGCTCAAACCAGACCAGACCGGCTCAAACCAGTTTTGACCGGCTCAAACCATAGTCAAACGGGTTTTGACCAGATCAAACCAGGCCAGACCGGCTCAAACCAGTTTTAACGGCTCAAACCGACTCAAACCGACCAGACCGCTCAAAACTGTTTTGACTGGCTCAAACCGACTCAAACCCGGCCAGACCGGCTCAAACCGGTTTTGACCAGCTGAAACCGGACTCAAACCGCACCAGACCGGCTCAAACCGGTTTTGAACGGCTCAAACCGGACTCAAACTTGAACAGACCAGATCAAACCGGCTCAAGCCAGACCAGACTGCCTCAAACCGCTCAAACCGACCAGAACATCTCAAACCGGTTTTCACCGCTCAAACCGACTCATACGGGTTTTGACCGGATCAAACCAGGCCAGACCGCTCAAACCGATTTTGACTGGCTCAAACTGACTCAAACCGCCCAGACCGGTTCCAACCGGTTTTGACAGTCTCAAACTGGACCAGACCGGCTCAAACCGAACCAGACCGCTGAAACCAGTTTTGACAGGCTCTAATCAAGACCAGACCCGTTTCAAACCGGTTTGGACCGGTTCACACCGGACTCAAACGGGACCAGACAGGCTCAAATCTGTTTTGACCGTATTAGACCGGCGCAAACCGTTTTTGACCGGATCAAACCGGTCCCGACCAGCTCAAACCGATTTAGAACGGCTGAAACAGGACTCAAACCGGTTTTGACTGGATCAAACCGGACTAGACCGGCTCAAACCGGTTTTGACCGGCTCAAACTGGACGAGACGGGCTCAATCCGGTTTTGACCGGCTCAAACCGGACCAGACCGGTACATACCGCACTCAAACCGGACTCAAACCAGACCAAACCGGCTCAAACCGGTTTTGACCGGCTAAAACCGGACTCAAATGGGTTTTGACCAGATCAAACCCGGCCAGACCGGCTCAAAAAGATTTTGACCGGCTCAAACCGGACTCAAACCGGACCAGACCGGCTCAAACCTGTTTTGACTGGCTGAAACCGTACTCAAACCGGACCAGACCGGCTCAAACCTGTTTTGACTGTATTAGACTGGCTGAAATCGGTTTCGACTGGCTCAAACTGAACCAGAGCAGGATGAACCGGTTTTGACCGGCTCAAACCGGACTCAAACAGGTTTTGACCGGACTCAAACTGGCCTGACCGGCTAAACTGTTTTGACTGGCTCAAACCGGACTCAAACCGGAGCAGAACGGCTAAAACCGGTTTTGACCGGCTCTAACCGGAACGGACCAGACCGGCTCAAAACGGACTAAACATGTTTTGACCGGCTCCAACCAGATCAAACCGCACCAGACCGGCTCTTAGACTGGCTCAAACCTGTTTTAACCGTCTCATTACGGATCCGACCGGGTCTACCAGGTTTTGAACGGCTCAGACCGGACTCAAACCGGAACAGACCGGCTAAAACCGGTTTGAAACGGCTCAAACCAGACCAGACAGTCTCAATCCGGATCAAACCGGACCAGAACGGCTCAAACCAGTTTTGACCGGCTCAAACCATAGTCAAACGGGTTTTGACCAGATCCAACCAGGCCAGACCGGCTCAAACCAGTTTTTAACGGCTCAAACCGGACTCAAACCGGACCAGACCAGCTCAAAACTGTTTTGACTGGCTCAAACCGGACTCAAACCCGGCCAGACCGGCTCAAACCGGTTTTGACCAGCTGAAACCGGACTCAAACCGTACCAGACCGGCTCAAACCGGTTTTGAACGGCTCAAACCGGACTCAAACTTGAACAGACCAGATCAAACCGGCTCAAGCCGGAACAGACCGGCTCAAACCGGCTCAAACCGGACCAGAACATCTCAAACCGGTTTTCACCGGCTCAAACCGGACTCATACGGGTTTTGAACGGATCAAACCAGGCCAGACTGGCTCAAACCGATTTTGACTGGCTCAAACTGGACTCAAACCGGCCCAGACCGGTTCCAACCGGTTTTGACAGTCTCAAACTGGACCAGACCGGCTCAAACCGAACCAGACCGGCTGAAACCAGTTTTGACAGGCTCTAACCGCACCAGACCGGCTCAAACCGGTTTGGACCGGTTCACACCGGACTCAAACGGGACCAGACAGGCTCAAATCTGTTTTGATCGTATTAGACCGGCGCAAACCGTTTTTGACCGGATCAAACCGGTCCCGACCAGCTCAAACCGATTTAGAACGGCTGAAACAGGACTCAAACCGGTTTTGACTGGATCAAACTGATCCAGACTGGCTCAAACCGGACTCAAACGTGTTTTGACCAGATCAAACCGGACCAGACCGGCTCAAACCGATTTTGACCGGCTCAAACCCGACCAGACCGGCACAAATCGGATCAAAGAGGACCAGACCGATTCAAACCGGTTTAGACCGACTCAAACTGGACTCAAACTGGAACAGACCGGCTCAAAACGGCTGAAACCAGACCAGACCGGCTCAAACCGGATGAAACCGGACCAGAGCGGCTCCAACCGGATTAGACCGCATCAAACTGCTGGATCAAACCGATTTTGACCGGCTCAAACTGGGTTAAACGGTATCAAACTGGACTAGACCGGATCCATCAGGCTCAAACCGGACCAGACCGGCTCAAACTGGCTCAAACCGGACTCAAACCGGAACGGACCAGACCAGCTCAAACTGGACCAGACCGGCTCAATCCGGTTTTGACCGGCTCAAACCGACCAGACCGCTCAAACCGGACTCAAACCGGACTCAAACCAGACCAGACCGCTCAAACCGGTTTTGACCGCTCAAACCGGACTCAAACGGGTTTTGACCAGATCAAACCAGGCCAGACCGGCTCAAAAGATTTTGACCGGCTCAAACCGACTCAAACCGGACCAGACCGCTCAAACCTGTTTTGACTGGCTGAAACCGACTCAAACCGACCAGACCGCTCAAACCTATTTTGACCGTATGGACCGTCTCAAACCGGTTTTGAACGGCTCAAACCGGATCAGACCGGCTGAAACCAGTTTTGACCGGCTCAAACCGGTTTGAAACGGCTCAAACCGAACAGACCGGCTCAAACCGGACTCAAACCGGTTTTCACCAGCTCAAACCGGACTCAAACCAGGCCAGACCGCTCAAACCTGTTTTGACCATATTAGACCGGCTCAAACCAGTTTTGACCGACTCAAACCGGACCAGACTGGCTCAAACCGGTTTTGACAGGCTCAAACCGACCAGACCGGCACAAATCGGATCAAACCGACCAGACCAGCTAGACAGGCTCAAACCGGTTTTGACAGGCTCAAACCGGACTCAAACGGTTTTGACCAGATCAAACCAGGCCAGACCAGCTCAAACCGATTTTGACTGGCTCAAACCGGTTTTCACCGGCTCAAACCGGACCAGACCGCTCAAACCTATTTTGACTGGCTCAAACCGACTCAAACCGGACCAGACTGAGACTGGCTCAAACCGGTTTTGACTGGCTCAAACTGGACCAGACCGGCTCAAACTGGTTTTGAACGGCTCAAACCAGACTCAAACCGGACCAGACTGGCTCAAACCGGATCAAACCGGACCAGAATGGCTCAAACCGTTTTGACCGCTCAAACCAGAGTCAAACGGGTTTTGACCAAATCAAACCAGGCCAGACCGGCTCAAACCGGTTTTGACCGCTCAAACCGGACCAGACCGCTCAAACCGTTTTGACTGGCTCAAACCGGACTCAAACCGGTTTTGACCAGCTGAAACCGGACTCAAACCGAACGGACCAGACCGCTCAAACGGACTAAACATGTTTTGACCGGCTCCAACCAGATCAAACCGCACCAGACTGGCTCAAACTGGACTCAAACCGGTTTTAACCGGCTCAAACCAGACCAGACCGCTCAAACCAGTTTTGACCAGCTGAAACCGGACTCAAACCGGACCAGACCGCTCAAACTGGTTTTGAACGGCTCAAACCAGACCAGACTGCTCAAACCGGATCAAACCGGACCAGAACGGCTCAAACCAGTTTTGACCGGCTCAAACCAGAGTCAAACGGGTTTTGACCAGATCAAACCAGGCCAGACCGGCTCAAACCGGTTTTGACCGGCTCAAACCAGACTCAAACCGGACCAGACCGGCTCAAACCTGTTTTGACTGGCTCAAACCGACCAGACCGGCACAAATCGGATCAAAGAGGACCAGACCGATTCAAACCGGTTTAGACCGACTCAAACTGGACTCAAACTGGAACAGACCGGCTCAAACTGACTCAAACCAGACCAGACCGGCTCAAACCGGATGAAACCGGACCAGAGCGGCTCAAACCAGATTTGACCAGCTCAAACTGTTTTGACTGGCTCAAACCGATTTTGACCGCTCAAACTGGGTTAAACGGTATCAAACTGGACTAGACCGGATCCATCAGGCTCAAACCGGACCAGACCGGCTCAAACTGGCTCAAACCGGACTCAAACCGGAACGGACCAGACCAGCTCAAACTGGACGCAAACTGGTTTTGACCGGCTCCAACCGGATCAAACTGCATCAGACCGGCTCTTAGACCGGCTCAAACCAGTTTTAACAGTTTCAACACGGACAAGACTGGCTCAAACCAGATTTGACCAGCTCAAATAGAATCCAACCGGACCTGACCGGCTCAAACCAGAAGCAAACCAGTTTTGACTGCATCAAACCAGATCAAACCGCACCAGACCAGCTCTTAGATTGGCTCACACAGGTTTTCACCGGCTCAAACCGGGATCAAACTGGACCAGACCGGCTCAAACAGGCTTTGAGCGGCTCAAACCAGACCAGACCAGACCGGACCGGCTCAAACCTGTTTTGACTGGCTCAAAGAGCACCAGACCGGCTCAAACCGGTTTTGACCGGATCAAATCGGATCAAACCATACCAGACCGGCTCAAACCGGATCAAACCGGATCAGACCGGCTGAAAACGGATCAACCCGGACCAGACCAGCTAGACAGGCTCAAACCGGTTTTAACCGGCTCAAACCGACTCAAACCGGTTCTGACCAGATGAAACCGGGCCAGACCGGCTCGAGCATGTTTTGACCATATAAGACCGGATCAAACCGGATTTAATCAGCTCAAACCGGACTCAAACCAGTTTTGACCGGCTCAAACAGGATTCTAACCAGACCAGACCATCTCAAACCGATTTTGACCGGCTCAAACTGGACTGAAACCGGACTAGACTGGCTGAAACCTGTTTTGACCGGATCGAACGTGACCAGACCGGCTCAAACCGGATCAAACTAGACGAGAACGGCAAAAGCCAGTTTTGACCGGCTCAAACCAGAGTCAAACGGGTTTTGACCAGATCAAACCAGGCCAGACCGGCTCAAACCGGTTTTGACCGGCTCAAACCGGACTCAAACCGGTCCAGACTGGCTCAAACCAGTTTTGACTGGGTCAAACCAGACTCAAACCGGACCAGACCGGCTCAATCCGGTTTTGACCGGCTGAAACTGGACTCAAACCGAACAAGACAGGCTCAAACCGTTTTGATCGGGTCAAACCGGACTGAAACAACTACAGACCGGATAAAACCGGCTCAAGCCAGACCAGACCGGATCAAACTGGCTCAAACCGGACCAGAACATTTCAAACCAGTTTACACCGTCTCAAACCGGACTCATACGGGTTTTGACCGGATCAAACCAGGCCAGACCGGCTCAAACCGGTTTTGACCGGCTCAAACCGGACTCAAACCGGTCCAGACTGGCTCAAACCAGTTTTGACTGGGTCAAACCAGACTCAAACCGGACCAGACCGGCTCAATCCGGTTTTGACCGGCTGAAACTGGACTCAAACCGAACAAGACAGGCTCAAACCGTTTTGATCGGGTCAAACCGGACTGAAACAACTACAGACCGGATAAAACCGGCTCAAGCCAGACCAGACCGGATCAAACTGGCTCAAACCGGACCAGAACATTTCAAACCAGTTTACACCGTCTCAAACCGGACTCATACGTGTTTTGACCGGATCAAACCAGGCCTGACCAGCTCAAACCGGTTTTGACCAGCTCAAACCGGACTCAAACAGGCCCAGACCGGTTCCAACCGGTTTTGAGAGGCTCACACCGGACTAGACCAGCTCAAACCGAACCAGACCGGCTGAAACCCGTTTTGACTGGCTCAAACCGGACTCAAACCGGAACAGACCGGCTCAAACCGGTTTTGACCGGCTCAAACCAGACCAGAACGGCTGAAACCGGATCAAACCGGACCAGACCGGTTCAAACCGGTTTTGACCGGCTGAAACTGGCTGAAACCGGTTTTGACCGAATGAAACCGGACTAGACTGGCTCAAAACGGTTTTGACCTGCTCAAACCGGACTCAAACCGGACCAGATCGGCTTAAAACGGTTTTGACCGGCTCAAATCTAATCAAACCGGACCAGACCGGCTCACACCAGATGAAACCGCAGCAGACTGGGTCAAACCAGTTTTGCCAGGCTCAAACCAGATTTGACCAGCTCAAATAGAATCCAACGGACCTGACCGGCTCAAACCAGAAGCAAACCAGTTTTGACTGCATCAAACCAGATCAAACCGCACCAGACCAGCTCTTAGATTGGCTCACACAGGTTTTCACCGGCTCAAACCGGGATCAAACTGGACCAGACCGGCTCAAACAGGCTTTGAGCGGCTCAAACCAGACCAGACCAGACCGGACCGGCTCAAACCTGTTTTGACTGGCTCAAAGAGCACCAGACCGGCTCAAACCGGTTTTGACCGGATCAAATCGGATCAAACCATACCAGACCGGCTCAAACCGGATCAAACCGGATCAGACCGGCTGAAAACGGATCAACCCGGACCAGACCAGCTAGACAGGCTCAAACCGGTTTTAACCGGCTCAAACCGACTCAAACCGGTTCTGACCAGATGAAACCGGGCCAGACCGGCTCGAGCATGTTTTGACCATATAAGACCGGATCAAACCGGATTTAATCAGCTCAAACCGGACTCAAACCAGACCAGACCGCTCAAACCGGTTTTGACCAGCTCAAACCGACTCAAACCGACCAGACCGCTCAAACCTGTTTTGACTGGCTCAAACCAGATCAAACCAGGCCAGCTCAAACCGGTTTTGACCGGCTCAAACCGACTCAAACCGACCAGACCGCTCAAACCGGTTTTGACCAGCTCAAACCGGACTCAAACCGGACTCAAACCGACTAGACTGGCTCAAACCGGTTTTGACCGCTCAAACCGGACTCAAACCGGACCAGACCGGCTCAAACTGGACTCAAACCGACCAGAACATCTCAAACCGGACTGAAACCGGTTTTTACCGCCTCAAACCGGACTCAAATCTGAGCAGACCGGCTCAAATATGTTTTGACCGTATTAGAACGGCTCAAACCGGTTTTGACCGGCTCAAACCGGAATGGACCAGACCGGCTCAAAGCGGACTCAAACATGTTTTGACCGGCTCCAACCGGATCAAACAGCACCAGACTGGCTCTTAGACTGGCTCAAACTGGTTTTAACCGTCTCATTACGGACCAGACCGGGTCTACCATGTTTTGACCGGCTCAAACTGGGCCAGACCGTCTCACATCGGATCAAATCGGACCAGACTGGCTCAAGCCAGCTCAAACTGGACTAGACTGGCTCAAACCGGTTTTGACAGACTCAAACCGCTTTTGACCGGCTCTAACCGGACCAGACCGGCTCAAACCAGTTTTGACCGGCTCAAACCAGACTCAAACGGGACCAGACAGGCTCAAACCTGTTTTAACCGTATTAGACAGGCTCAAACCTGTTTTGACTGGATCAAACCGTTCCAGACCAGCTCAAACCGGACTCAAATGTGTTTTGACCAGATCAATCCGGACCAGACCAGCTCAAACCGATTTTGACCGGCTCAAACCGACTCAAACCGGACCAGACTGGCTCAAACCGGTTTTGACCGGCTGAAACCGGATCAAACCGGACCAGAACGGCTCAAACCGCTTTGAACGGCTCAAACCGGACTCAAACAGGAACAGACCGCTCAAACCGGATCAAACCGACCAGACCGCTCAAACCGGATCAAACCAGGCCAGAACATCTCAAACCGGTTTTCACCGCTCAAACCGGACTCATACGTGTTTTGACCGGATCAAACCAGGCCTGACCAGCTCAAACCGGTTTTGACCAGCTCAAACCGGACTCAAACAGGCCCAGACCGGTTCCAACCGGTTTTGAGAGGCTCACACCGGACTAGACCAGCTCAAACCGAACCAGACCGGCTGAAACCCGTTTTGACTGGCTCAAACCGGACTCAAACCGAACAGACCGGCTCAAACCGGTTTTGACCGGCTCAAACCAGACCAGAACGGCTGAAACCGGATCAAACCGACCAGACCGGTTCAAACCGGTTTTGACCGGCTGAAACTGGCTGAAACCGGTTTTGACCGAATGAAACCGGACTAGACTGGCTCAAACGGTTTTGACCTGCTCAAACCGGACTCAAACCGGACCAGATCGGCTTAAACGGTTTTGACCGGCTCAAATCTAATCAAACCGGACCAGACCGGCTCAAACCGGATCAAACTGCACCAGACCGGCTCAAACCAGTTTTGACCGCTCAAACCGGACCAGAACATCTCAAACCGGTTTTCACCCTCAAACCGGACTCATACGGGTTTTGACCGGATCAAACCGACCAGACCGGCTCAAACCGGTTTTGACCGGCTCAAACTGGACTCAAACCGGACCAGACTGGCTCAAACCGGTTTTGACCAGCTCAAACCTGATTTGACCGGCTCAAACCAGACCGGCTCAAACCGGATCAAACTGCACCAGACCGGCTCAAACCAGTTTTGACCAGCTCAAACCAGATTAAACGGGATCAAACTGCACTAGACTGGATCCATCAGGCTCAAACCGGACCAGAACGGCTCAAACCGGCTCAAACCGGACTCAAACCGACTCAAACCGAACGGACCAGACCGGCTCAAACCGGACTGAAACCGGTTTTGACCAGCTCAAACCGGATCAAACTGCACCAGACCGGCTCTTAAACCGCTCAAACCAGTTTTAATGGTCTCAATACGACAAGACCAGCTCAAACCTGACCAGACTGGCTCAAACCGGTTTTGAACGGCTCAAACCGACCAGACCGGCTCAAACTGCTCAAACCGGTTTTGACCAGATCAAACCGGACTCAAACAGGAACAGACCGCTCAAACCTATTTTGACCGAATTAGACCGGCTCAAACCGCTTTGACCGGCTCAAACCGAACCAGACCTGCTCAAACCTGTTTTGACCAGCTGAAACCGGACTCAAACCGGTTTTGACCAGCTCAAACTGGACCAGACCGGCTCAAACCGGATCAAACCGACCAGACCGGCTCAAACCGGCTGAAACCAGACTCAAACTGGTTTTCACCAGCTCAAACCGGCTCAAACCAGACTCAAACCGGACCAGACTGGCTCAAACCGCTCAAACCGGACTCAAACCGAACGGACCAGACCGCTCAAACCGGACTCAAACCGGTTTTGAATGGCTCAAACTGACTCAAACCGACCAGACTGGCTCAAACCTGTTTTGACTGGATCAAACCGGACTCATACGGGTTTTGACCAGATCAAACCGGACCAGACCAGCTCAAACCGGTTTTGACCGGCACAAACCAGAACGGACCAGACCGGCTCAAACCGGTTTTGACCAGCTCAAACCGGACCAGACCGGCTCAAACGGTTTTGACCAGCTCAAACCGGACCAGACCGCTCAAACCGGATTCAAACCGAACGGACCAGACCGCTCAAACCGGACTGAAACCGGTTTTACCGCCTCAAACCGGACTCAAACCGAGCAGACCGCTCAAACATGTTTTGACCGTATTAGAACGGCTCAAACCGATTTTGACCGGCACAAACCGGACGAGACGGGCTCAAACTGGCTTTGACCAGCTCAAGCCGGACTAGACCGGCACAAAGCGGACTCAAACCCGACTCAAACCAGACCAGACCGGCTCAAACCAGTTTGGACCGGCTCAAACCGGACTCAAACGGGTTTTGACCAGATCAAACCAGGCCAGACCGGCTCAAAACGATTTTGACCAGCTCAAACTGGACTCAAACCGGACCAGACCGGCTCAAACCTGTTTTGACTGGATCAAACCAGACTCAAACCGGAGAAGACCGGCTCAAACCGGAACGGACCAGACCGGCTCAAAATGGATGAAACATGTTTTGACCGGCTCCAACCGGATCAAACCGCACCAGACCGGCTCTTAGACTGGCTCAAACCGGTTTTAACCGTCTCATTACGAACCAGACCGGGTCTACCATGTTTTGACCGGCTCAAACCGGACTCAAACCGGACCAGAACGGCTCAAACCGGCTCAAACCGGACTCAAACCGGACTCAAACCGGAACGGACCAGACCGGCTCAAACCGGAGGCAAACCGGTTTTGACCAGCTCAAACCGGATCAAACTGCACCAGACCGGCTCTTAAACCGGCTCAAACCAGTTTTAATGGTCTCAATACGGACAAGACCAGCTCAAACCTGATTTGACCGGCTCATATCGAATCCAACCGGACCTGACCGGCTCTAACCGGAAGCAAACCTGTTTTTACCGGATCAAACAGGATCAAACCGCACCAGACCAGCTGTTAGACTGGCTCAAACCGGTTTTGACCGGCACAAACCAGAACGGACCAGACCGGCACAAAACGCACTCAAACATGTTTTGACCGGCTCTAACTGGATCAAACCGCAGCAGACCGGGTCTTAGACTGGCTCAAACCGGTTTTAACCATGTCATTACGGACCAGACCAGGTCTACCAGGTTTTGAACGGCTCAAACCAGACTCAAACCGGACCAGATCTGTTAAAAGCAGTTTGAACCTGCTGAAACCAGACCAGACCGTCTCAAACTGGATCAAACCGGACCCTAACGGCTCATACCAGTTTTGACTGGCTCAAACCAGAGTCAAACCGGTTTTGACCAGATCAAACCGGACTCAATCTGGACCAGACCGGCTCAAACATGTTTTGACTGGCTCAAAACGGACTCAAACCGGACCAGAGCGGCTCAAAACGGATTTGACTGGCTGAAACCGGACTCAAACCGGACTAGACCATCTCAAACCGGTTTTGAATGGCTCAATCCGGACTCAAACAGGAACAGACCGGCTCAAACAGGAACAGACCGGCTCAAACCGGCTCAAACCAGACCAGACCGGCTCAAACCGGCTCAAACCAGACCAGACCGGCTCAAACCGTCTGAAACCAGACCTGAACATCTCAAACTGGTTTTCACCAGCTCAAACTGTTCTCATACGGGTTTTGACCGGATCAAACCAGGCCAGACCGGCTCAAACCGGTTTTGACCGGCTCAAACCGGACTCAAACAGGCCCAGACCAGTTCCAACCGGTTTTGACAGGCTCAAACCGGACCAGACAGGCTCAAACCGATGCAGACCGGCTGAAACCAGACCAGACCGGCTCAAACCGGCTCACACCAGACCAGACCGGCTCAAACCGGCTCAAACCGGACCAGAACATCTCAAACCGGTTTTCACCGGCTCAAACCGGACTCATACGGGTTTTGACCGGATCAAACCAGGCCAGACCGGCTCAAACCGGTTTTGACCGGCTCAAACTGGACTCAAACCGCCCAGACCGGTTTCAATCGGTTTTGACAGGCTCAAACCGAACCAGACCGGCTCAAACAGGAACAGACCGGCTGAAACCGGTTTTGACCGGCTTAAAACAGATTCAAACCGAACGGACCAGACCGGCTCAAACCGACTCAAACCGGTTTTGACCAGCTCAAACCAGACTCAAATCGGAACAGATCGGCTCAAACCGGTTTTGACTGGCTCAAACGGACTCAAACCGGACCAGAGCGGCTCAAAACGGATTTGACTGGCTGAAACCGGACTCAAACCGGACTAGACCATCTCAAACCGGTTTTGAATGGCTCAATCCGGACTCAAACAGGAACAGACCGGCTCAAACAGGAACAGACCGGCTCAAACCGGCTCAAACCAGACCAGACCGGCTCAAACCGGCTCAAACCAGACCAGACCGGCTCAAACCGTCTGAAACCAGACCTGAACATCTCAAACTGGTTTTCACCAGCTCAAACTGTTCTCATACGGGTTTTGACCGGATCAAACCAGGCCAGACCGGCTCAAACCGGTTTTGACCGGCTCAAACCGGACTCAAACAGGCCCAGACCAGTTCCAACCGGTTTTGACAGGCTCAAACCGGACCAGACAGGCTCAAACCGATGCAGACCGGCTGAAACCGGTTTTGACCGGCTCAAACCGGACTCAAACAGGCCCAGACCAGTTCCAACCGGTTTTGACAGGCTCAAACCGGACCAGACAGGCTCAAACCGATGCAGACTGGCTGAAACCGGTTTTGACCGGCTCAAACCGGACTCTTACCTGACCAGACCGGCTCAAACCGGTTTTGACCGGCTCAAACCAGACCAGACCGGCTCACACCGGATGAAACCCGACCAGACCGCCTGAAACAGGTTTTGACCAGCTCAAACCGACTCAAACCGGTTTTGACTGGATCAAACCGGACTCAAACCGGACCAGACCGCTCAAACCGGTTTTGACCGGCTCAAACCAGACCGCACCAGACCGGCTCAAACGGACTCAAACCTGTTTTGACCAGCTCAAACTGGACTCAAACCGACCAGACCGGCTCTTAGACTGGCTCAAACCGGTTTTCACCAGCTCAAACCGGACCAGACCAGGTCTACCAGGTTTTGAATGGCTCAAACCAGACTCAAACCAGACCAGACCGGCTCAAACCGGTTTTGAATGGCTCAAACCAGACCAGACCGGCTCAAACTGGATCAAACCGGATCAGAACAGCTCAAACCACTTTTGACTGGCTCAAACCAGAGTCAAACGGGTTTTGACCAGATCAAACCAGGCCAGACCGCTCAAACCGGACCAGACCAGCTCAAACCTGTTTTGACTGGCTCAAACCAGACTCAAACCAGGCCAGACTGGCTCAAACCTGTTTTGACTGGCTCAAACCGGACTCAAACCGGACTAGACCGGCTAAAACCGATTTTGAACTGCTCAAACCGGACTCAAACAGGAACAGACCGGCTCAAACAGGAACAGACAGGCTCAAACCGGCTCAAACCAGACCAGACCGGCTCAAACCGCTCAAACTGGACCAGAACATCTCAAACCGGTTTTCACCAGCTCAAACCGACTCATACGGGTTTTGACCGGATCAAACCAGGCCAGACCGGCTCAAACCGGTTTTGACTGGCTCAAACTGGACTCAAACCGCCCAGACCGGTTCCAACCGGTTTTGACAGGCTCAAACCGAACCAGACCTGCTCAAACCGAACCAGACCGGCTGAAACCTGTTTTGACCGGCTCAAACCGGACTAAAACCGGACCAGACCGGCTCAAACCGACTCAAACCGGTTTTGACCAGATCAAACCGACCAGACCGGCTCAAAACGGTTTTGACCTGCTCAAACCGGACTCAAACCGACCAGAACATCTCAAACTGGTTTTGACCGGCTCAAATCTAATCAAACCAGACCAGACCGGCTCAAACCGGATCAAACCAGACCAGACTGGCACAAACCGGACTCAAACGGTTTTGACCGGCTCAAACCAGATGAGACGGGCTCAAACCGGTTTTGACCGGCTCAAACCCCACCAGACCAGCTCTAACCTGGCCAGACCGGATTACACCAGCTAAAACCTGATGAGACCGGCTCAAACCGATTTGAACGATTCAAACCGAACCGGACCAACTCAAACCGGTTTTGAGTGGCTGAAACCGGACTCACACCGGACCAGACCGGCTCAAACCTATTTTGATGGTGTTAGAATTGTTTAAACCGGTTTTGACCGTCTCAAACCGTACCACACCGGCTCAAACTGGTTTTGACCGGCTTAAAACAGATTCAAACCGGAACAGAACAGACCGGATCAAACCAGACTGAATCCGGTTTTTACCGCCTCAAACCAGACTCAAATACGAGCAGACCAGCTCAAACATGTTTTGACCGTATTAGACCAGCTCAAACCAGTTTTGACCAGCTCAAACCGGATGAGACGGGCTCAAACTGGTTTTGACCAGCTCAAACCAGACCAGACTGGCACAAACCGGACTCAAACCGGACTCAAACCGGACCGGAACAGCTCAAACCAGTTGTGACCGGCTCAAAACGGACTCAAACCGGTTTTGACCAGATCAAACCAGGCCAAACCAGCTCAAACCGATTTTGACCGACTCAAACTGGACTCAAACCGGACCAGACTGGCTCCAACCTGTTTTGACTGGCTCAAACCGGACTCAAACCGGACCAGACTGGCTCAAACCGGTTTTGACCAGCTCAAACTGGAACGGACCAGACCGGCTCAAAACGGACTCAAACGTGTTTTGACCGGCTCCATCCGGATCCAACAGCACCAGACCGGCTCTTAGACTGGCTCACACCAGTTTTAACCGTCTCATTACGAACCAGACCATGTCTACCAGGTTTGGAACGGCTCAAATCAGACTCAAAACGGACCAGACCGGCTAAAACCGGTTTGAACCCGCTCAAACCAGACCAGACCGGCTCAAACTGGATCAAACCGGATCAGAACAGCTCAAACCACTTTTGACTGGCTCAAACCAGAGTCAAACTGGTTTTGACCAGATCAAACCAGGCCAGACCGGCTCAAACCGGTTTTGACCAGCTCAAACCGGATTCAAACAGGAGAAGACCGGCTCAAACCAGTTTTGAATGGCTCAAGCCGTACTCAAACTGGACCAGACCGGCTCAAACCGGTTTTGAATGGCTGAAACCGGACTCAAACTGGACTAGACCGGCTCAAACTGGTTTTGAACGGCTCAAACTGGACTCAAACAGGAACAGACCGGCTCAAACAGGAACAGACCGGCTCAAACCGGCTCAAACCAGACCAGACCTTCTCAAACCGTCTCAAACTGGACCAGAACATCTCAAACCAATTTCCACCGGCTCAAACCAGTCTCATACGGGTTTTGACCGGATCAAACCAGGCCAGAACGACTGAAACCGATTTTGACCGGCTCAAACCAGACCAGACCGGCTCAAACTGGATCAAACCTGACCAGACCGGCTCAAAACGGTTTTGACCAGCTCAAACCGACTCAAACCGGTTTTGACTGGACTCAAACCGACTAGACCGGCTCAAACCTGTTTTGACCGGCTCAAACCGACTCAAACCAGACCAGACCGGCTCAAACCGTTTTGACCGGCTCAAACCGGACTCAAACTGGAACAGACTGGCTCAAACCGGCTCAAGCCAGACCAGAACGGCTCAATCCGGCTCAAACCGGACCAGAACATCTCAAACCGGTTTTCACCGGCTCAAACCGGACTCATACGGGTTTTGACCGGATCAAACCAGGCCAGACCGGCTCAAACCAGTTTTGACCGGCTCAAACCGGACTCAAACTGGCCCAGACCGGTTCCACCCGGTTTTGACAGGCTCAAACCGGACCAGACCTGCTCAAACCGAACCAGACCGGCTGAAACCGGTTTTGACCGCCTCTAACCGCACCAGACCAGCTCAAACCGGTTTTGACCGGTTCAAACCGGACTCAAACGGGACTGGACAGGCTCAAATCTGTTTTGACCATATTAGACCGGCTCAAACCGTTTTTGACCGGATCAAACCGATCCAGACCGGCTCAAACTGGTTTAGAACTGCTGAAACAGGACTCAAACCGGTTTTGACTGGATCAAACCGGACTAGAGCAGTTCAAACCGGATCAAACCAGTCCAGACTGTCTCAAGCCGGTTTCCACTGGCTCAAACAGGACTCAAACTTGCTTTGACCGGCTCAAACCGCCCTCAAACCGGTTTTGACCGGCTCAAACCGGATCAAACAGGACCAGACTGGCTGAAACCTGTTTTCACCGGCTCAAACCGGACTCAAACCTGTTTTGACCGGCACAAACCGTACTCCGTACCAGACCGGCTCAAACCGGTTTTAGCCGGCTCAATCCAGACTGAAACCGGACTAGACCGGCTCAAACCGGTTTTGGCCAGCTCAAACGTGACCAGACCAGCTGAAACAGGACCAGACCGGCTCAAACCGGTTTTGACTGTCTCAAACCGGGCCACACCGGCTCAAATCAGATCAAACCAGACCACACAGTCTCAAGTCAGCTCAAACTGGACCAGACCAGCTCAAACCTGTTTTGACTGGCTGAAACCGGACTCAAACCGGACCAGAACGGCTCAAACCAGTTTTGACCAGCTCAAACCGGATGAGACGGGCTCAAACTGGTTTTGACCAGCTCAAACCAGACCAGACTGGCACAAACCGGACTCAAACCGGACTCAAACCGACCAGAACATCTCAAACCAATTTTGACCGGCTCAAACGGACTCAAACCGGTTTTGACCAGATCAAACCAGGCCAAACCAGCTCAAACCGATTTTGACCGACTCAAACTGGACTCAAACCGGACCAGACTGGCTCCAACCTGTTTTGACTGGCTCAAACCGGACTCAAACCGGACCAGACTGGCTCAAACCGGTTTTGACCAGCTCAAACTGGAACGGACCAGACCGGCTCAAAACGGACTCAAACGTGTTTTGACCGGCTCCATCCGGATCCAACAGCACCAGACCGGCTCTTAGACTGGCTCACACCAGTTTTAACCGTCTCATTACGAACCAGACCATGTCTACCAGGTTTGGAACGGCTCAAATCAGACTCAAAACGGACCAGACCGGCTAAAACCGGTTTGAACCCGCTCAAACCAGACCAGACCGGCTCAAACTGGATCAAACCGGATCAGAACAGCTCAAACCACTTTTGACTGGCTCAAACCAGAGTCAAACTGGTTTTGACCAGATCAAACCAGGACCGGCTCAAACCGGTTTTGACCAGCTCAAACCGGATTCAAACAGGAGAAGACCGGCTCAAACCAGTTTTGAACGGCTCGAACGTGACCAGACCGGCTCAAAGCGGATCAAACCGGACCAGAACGGCTCAAACCAGTTTTGACCGGCTCAAACCAGAGTCAAACGGGTTTCGACCAGATCAAACCAGGCCAGACCGGCTCAAACCGGTTTAGAATGGCTGAAACCGGACTCAAACCGGTTTTGACCGGATCAAACCGGACTAGACCGGCTAAAACCGGTTTTGACTGGCTCAAACCGGACTCAAACATGTTTTGACCAGATCAAACCGGACCGGACTGGCACAAGCCGGTTTTGACCGGCTCAAACCAGATCGGACCGACTGGAACCGGTTTTCACTGGCTCAAAACGGACCGGACCTGCTCAAACCGCTTTTGACTGGCTCAAACTGGATTCAAACAGGCCCAGACCGGTTCCAACCGGTTTTGACAGGCTCAAACCAGACCAGAACATCTCAAACCAATTTCCACCGGCTCAAACCAGACCAGACTGGCTGAAACCTGTTTTGACCGGCTCAAACAGGACTCAAACCGGACCAGACCGGCTCAAACGGTTTTGACCGCTCAAACTGGACCAGACCGGCTCAAACCGTCTCAAACTGGACCAGACCGGCTCAAACTGGTTTTGACCGGCTCAAACCGACTCAAACCTGTTTTGACCAGATGAAACCGGACCAGACCGCTCAAACCTGTTTTGACTGGCTCAAACCGGACTCAAACCGGACCAGACTGGCTCAAACCTGCACAAACCGGACTCAAACCGAACGGACCAGACCGGCTCAAACCGGACTCAAACCGGTTTTGACTGGATCAAACTGGATCAAACCGCACCAGACCGGCTCAAACCTGTTTTGACCGGCTCAAACGGTTTTGACCGCTCAAACCGGTTTTGACCGGCTCAAACCGAACCAGACCGCTCAAACCAGTTTTGACCGACTCAAACCGGACTCAAACCGGTTTTGACCTGCTCAAACCGGACTCAAACCAGACCAGACTGGCTCAAACCGGTTTTGACCGGCTCAATCTGGACTCAAACCTGTTTTGACCAGACCAAACTGGACCAGACCAGCTCAAACCGGTTTTGACTGGACTCAAACAGGAACAGACCAGCTCAAACTGGCTCAAACCGGACTCAAACCGGACCAGACTGGCTCAAACCTGACTCAAACCAGACTCAAACCGACCAGACCAGCTCAAACCGCTCAAACCGGACTCAAACCGGTTTTCACCGGCTCAAACTGGACTCAAACCGACCAGACCGGCTCAAACCTGTTTTGACTGTATTAGACTGGCTGAAACCGGACTCAAACCGGTTTTGACCGGCTCAAACTGACTCAAACCAGACCAGACCGGCTGAAACCGGTTTTGACCGGCTCAAACCGGACTCAAACAGGTTTTGACCGGACTCAAACTGGACCAGACCGGCTCAAACTGGTTTTGACCGGCTCAAACCGGACTCAAACCGACCAGAACATCTCAAACCGGTTTTGACCGGCTCAAACTGGCTCAAACGGACCAGACCGCTCAAACTGGACTCAAACAGGTTTTGACCGGCTCAAACCAGATCAAACCGCACCAGACCGGCTCTTAGACTGGCTCAAACCTGTTTTGACCAGCTCAAACCGGACCAGACCGGCTCAAACAGGTTTTGACCGGCTCAAACCGGACTCAAACCGAACAAACAGGCTCAAACCGGTTTTGACCGGCTCAAACCAGACCAGACCAGCTCAAACCGGATCAAACCGACCAGAACGGCTCAAACCAGTTTTGACCGGCTCAAACCAGAGTCAAACGGGTTTTGACCAGATCAAACCAGGCCAGACCGGCTCAAACCAGTTTTGAACGGCTCAAACCGGACTCAAACCGACCAGACCGGCTCAAAACGGTTTTGACCGGCTCAAACCGGACTCAAACCCGGCCAGACCGGCTCAAACCGGTTTTGACCAGCTCAAACCGGACTCAAACCGAACCAGACCGGCTCAAACCGGTTTTGAACGGCTCAAACCGGACTCAAACTGGAACAGACTGGCTCAAACCAGACTCAAACCAGACTCAAACCGGACCAGACCGCTCAAACCGGCTCAAACCGGACCAGAACATCTCAAACCGGTTTTCACCGCTCAAACCGGACTCATACGGGTTTTGACCGGATCAAACCAGGCCAGACTGGCTCAAACCGATTTTGACTGGCTCAAACTGGACTCAAACCGCCCAGACCGGTTCCAACCGGTTTTGACCGCTCAAACCAGTTTTGACCGGCTCAAACCGGTTTTGACCGGTTCAAACCGGACTCAAACGGACCAGACCGGCTCAAACCTGTTTTGACCGGCTGAAACCGGACTCAAACGGGTTTTGACCGGATCAAACCGATCCAGACCGGCTCAAACCGATTTTGAACTGCTCAAACCGGACTCAAACCGGACCAGACTGGCTCAAACCTGTTTTGACTGGCTGAAACCGGACTCAAACTGGACCAGACCGGCTCAAACCTGTTTTGACCGGCTCAAACTGGACTCAAACCGGACTCAAACCGGTTTTGACCGGCTCAAACCGACTCAAACCGACTCAAACCGACCAGACCGGCTCAAACCGACTCAAACCGGTTTTCACCGCTCAAACCAGACTCAAACCGACCAGACTGGCTCAAACCTGTTTTGACCGGCTGAAACCGGTTTTGACCGCTCAAACCAGTTTTGACCGGCTCAAACCGGACCAGACCGGCTCAAACTGGTTTTGACCGCTCAAACCAGACCAGACCAGCTCAAACTGGACTCAAACCGGACTCAAACCAGACCAGACCAGCTCAAACCGGCTCAAACCGACTCAAACGGGTTTTGACCAGATCAAACCGGACTCAAACTGGACCAGACCAGCTCAAACCGACTAGACCGGCTCAAACTGGTTTTGACCAGCTCAAACCGGACCAGACCGGCTCAAACTGGTTTTGAATGGCTCAAACCAGACTCAAACCAGACCAGACCGGCTCAAACCGGTTAGAAATGGCTCAAACCAGACCAGACCGGCTCAAAACGGATCAAACAGGACCAGAACGGCTCAAAGCAGTTTTGAAAGGCTCAAACCAGAGTCAAACGGGTTTTGACCAGATCAAACCAGGCCAGACCGGCTCAAACCGGACCAGAGCAGATCAAGTCTGTTTTGACTGGCTCAAACCAGACTCAAACCAGGCCAGACTGGCTCAAACCTGTTTTGACTGGCTCAAACCGGACTCAAACCGGACTAGACCGGCTAAAACCGATTTTGAACTGCTCAAACCGGACTCAAACAGGAACAGACCGGCTCAAACAGGAACAGACAGGCTCAAACCGGCTCAAACCAGACCAGACCGGCTCAAACCGGCTCAAACTGGACCAGAACATCTCAAACCGGTTTTCACCAGCTCAAACCGGACTCATATGGGTTTTGACCGGATCAAACCAGGCCAGACCGGCTCAAACCGGTTTTGACTGGCTCAAACTGGACTCAAACCGGCCCAGACCGGTTCCAACCGGTTTTGACAGACTCAAACCAAACCAGACCTGCTCAAACCGAACCAGACCGGCTGTAACTTGTTTTGACCGGCTCAAACCGGACTAAAACCGGACCAGACCGGCTCAAACCGACTCAAACCGGTTTTGATCAGATGAAACCGGACCAGACCGGCTCAAAACGGTTTTGACTTCCTCAAACCGGACTCAAACACGACCAGATAATCTCAAACTGGTTTTGACCGGCTCAAATCTAATCAAACCAGACCAGACCGGCTCAAACCGGATCAATCCACAGCAGACTGGCTCAAACCGGTTTTGACCAGCTCAAACCAGACGAGGCGGGCTCAAACCGGTTTTGACCGGCTCAAACACGACCAGACCGGCTCTAACCAGACCAGACCGGCTCAAGTTAGTTAAAACCTGACCAGACCGGCTCAAACAGGTTTTGACTGGACTCAAACCGGCTAGACCAGCTCAAACCTGGTTTGACCGGCTCAAACCGGACTCAAACCATACCAGACCGGCTCAAACCCGTTTTGAACGGCTCAAACCGGACTCAAACTGGAACAGACTGGCTCAAACCGGCTCAAGCCAGACCAGAACGGCTCAATCCGGCTCAAACCGGACCAGAACATCTCAAACCGGTTTTCACCGGCTCAAACCGGACTCATACGGGTTTTGACCGGATCAAACCAGGCCAGACCGGCTCAAACCAGTTTTGACCGGCTCAAACTGGACCAGACCGGCTCAAACTGGTTTTGACCGGCTCAAACCGGACCAGACTGGCTCAAACCGGTTTTGACCGCTCAAACCAGATCAAACCGGACTCAAACGGACCAGACCGGCTCAAGCCAGACCAGACCGGCTGAAACCGGTTTTGACCGCCTCAAACCAGACTCAAACCGACCAGACCAGCTCAAACCTGTTTTGACTGTATTAGACCGGCTCAAACCAGTTTTGACCGGCTCAAACCGGACCAGACCGGCTCAAACTGGTTTTGACCAGCTCAAACCGGACCAGACTGGCTCAAACCGGACTCAAACCTGACTCAAACCAGACCAGACCGCTCAAACCGGTTTTGACCGGCTCAAACCGGACTCAAACGTGTTTTGACCAGATCAAACCGGACCAGACCGGCTCAAGCCGGTTTCGACCGGCTCAAACCCGATCGGACTGACTCAAACCAGTTTTGAACGGCTCAAACTGGACCGAACGGGCTCGAACCGGTTTTGACCGGCTCAAACCGGATTCAAATTGGAACGGACGAGACCGGCTCAAACCGGACTGAAACTGGTTTTGACCGCCTCAAACCGGACTAAAATCCGACCAGAACGGCTCAAACCGGTTTTGACCATGTAAAACCGGCTCAAACCAGTTTCAACGTGCTCAAACCGGACCAGACCGGCTCAAACCAGATCAAACCAGACCAGAACCCCTGTAACCGGTTTTGAACGGCTCAAACCTGACTCAAATGGGTTTTGACCAGATCAAACCAGGCCAGACCGGCTCAAACCGGTTTTGACCGGCTCAAACCGGACTCAAACTGGACCAGACCAGCTCAAACCTGTTTTGACTGGCTGAAACCGGACTCAAACCGGACCAGAACGGCTCAAACCAGTTTTGACCGGCTCAAACCCGACTCAAACAGGAACAGACAGGCTCAAACAGGAACAGACGGGCTCAAACCGTCTCAAACCAGACCAGACTGGCTCAAGCCGGCTCAAACCGGACCAGAACATCTCAAACCGGTTTTCACCGGCTCAAACCGGACTCATACGGGTTTTGACCGGATCAAACCAGGCCAGACCGCCTCAAACCTGCTTTGACTGGCTCAAACTGGACTCAAACAGGCCCAGACCGGTTCCAACCGGTTTTGACAGGCTCAAACCAAACCAGAACTCCTCAAACCAAACCAGACTGGCTGTAAGCTGTTTTGACCGGCTTAAACAGGACTAAAACCGGACCAGACCGGCTCAAAACGGTTTTGACCGGCTCAAACTAGACCAGACCGGCTCAACCCGTATCAAACCCGACCACACCGGCTCAAACTGGTTTTGACCGGCTCAAACCGACTCAAACCTGTTTTGACCAGATGAAACCGGACCAGACCGGCTCAAACCTGTTTTGACTGGCTCAAACCGGACTCAAACCGGACCAGACTGGCTCAAACCTGCACAAACCGGACTCAAACCGGAACGGACCAGACCGGCTCAAACCGGACTCACCCCGTTTTGACTGGATCAAACTGGATCAAACCGCATCAGACCGGCTCAAACCTGTTTTGACGGTATTAGACCGGCTCATAACGGTTTTGACCGGCTCAAACCGAACCGGACCGCGCCGAACAGGTTTTGACCGACTCAAACCGGACTCAAACCGGTTTTGACCAGATCAAACCAGACCAGACCAACTGAAACCGGTTTTGACCGGCTCAATCTGGACTCAAACCTGTTTTGACCAGACCAAACTGGACCGGACCAGCTCAAACCGGTTTTGCCTGGCAGAAACCGGACCAGACCGACTCGAAGCGGTTTTGACCTGCTCAAACCGGACTGGACCGACTCGAACTGGTTTTGCCCGGCTCAAATCGGACGGACCGACTCAAACCGGTTTTGGCCAGCTCAAAACGGATGAGACGGGCTCAATCCGGTTTTGACCGGCTCAAACTGGACCAGACCGGCACAAACCGGACTCAAACCAGACTCAAACCAGACCAAACCGGCTCAGGCCGGTTTTGACCAGCTCAAACCGGACTCATACGGGTTTTGACCAGATCAAACCAGGCCAGAACGGCTCAAAACGATTTTGAGCGGCTCAAACAGGACTCAAAGCGGACCAGACTGGCTGAAACCTATTTTGACTGGCTGAAACCGGACTCAAACTGGACCAGACCGGCTCAAACCTATTTTGACCGTACTGGACTGGCTCAAACCGCTTTTGACTGGCTTAAACCGGATTCAAACCGGAACGAAACAGACGGGATCAAACCGGACCTAAACCGGTTTTTACCGCCTCAAACCAGACTCAAATTCGAGCAGACTGGCTCAAACATGTTTTGACCGTATTAGACCGGCTCAAACCAGTTTTGACTGACTCAAACCGGACGAGACGGTTTCAAACTGGTTTTGACCGGCTCAAACCTGACCATACACTCACAAACTGGACTCGAACCGGACTCAAACCAGACCGGACCGTCTCAAAGCCGTTTTGACTGGCTCAAACCGGACTCAAACGGGTTTTGGCCAGATCAAACCAGGCCAGACCGGCTCAAACCACTTTTGACCGGCTCAAACTGGACCGGACCGACTAGAACTGGTTTTCCCTGGCTCAAACCGGACCAGACTGGGTCAAACAGGTTTTGACCGGCTCACTCCAGATTCAAAACGGAACGGAACAGACTGGCCCAAGCCGGACTGAAATCGATTTTTACCGCCTCAAACCAGACTCAAATCCGAGCAGACCAACTCAAACATGTTTTGACTGTATTAGACTGCCTTAAACCAATTTTGACCGGCACAAACCGGACGAGACAGGCTCAAACTGGCTTTGACCAGCTCAAGTCGGAACAGACTGGCACAAAGCGGACTCAAACCTGACTCAAACCAGACCAGTCCGGCTCAAACCGGTTTTGACCGGCTCAAACCAGACTCAAACGTGTTTTGACCAGATCAAACCAGGCCAGACCGGCTCAAAACGATTTTGACCGGCTCAAACCAGACTCAAACTGGACCAGACCGGCTCAAACCTGTTTTGACTGGCTCAAACCGGACTCAAACCGGAGAACACCGGCTCAAACTGAAACGTACCAGACCGGCTCAAAACACACTAAACATGTTTTGACCGGCTGCAACCAGATCAAACCGCACCAGACCGGCTCTTAGACTGGCTCAAACCGGTTTTAACCGTCTCATTATGGACCAGACCGTGTCTACCAGGTTTTGAACGGCTCAAACCGGACTCAAATCGGACCAGACCGGCTAAAACCAGTTTGAAGGTGCTCAAACCAGACCAGACCGGCTGAAACCGGATCAAACCGGACCAGAACGGCTCAAACCAGTTTTGACCGGCTCAAATCAGAGTCAAACGGATTTTGACCAGATCAAACCAGGCCAGACCGGCTCAAACCGGTTTTGACCGGCTCAAACCGGACTCAAACCAGACCACACCAGCTCAAACCTGTTTTGACTTGCTCAAACCGGACTCAAACCGGACCAGACCGACTCAAACCGGCTTTGAACAGCTCAAACCGGACTCAAACAGGAACAGACCGGCTAAAACCGACTCAAGCCAGACCAGACCGGCTCAAACCGGCTCAAACCGGACCAGAACATCTCAAACCGGTTTTCACCGGCTCAAACCGGACTCATACGGGTTTTGACCGGATTAAACCGGACTAGACCGGCTCAAAACGGTTTGGACCTGCTCAAACTGGACTCAAACCGGACCACACCAGCTCAAACCGAATCAAACCGGACCAGAACGGCTCATACCAGTTTTGACCGGCTCAAACCAGAATCAAACGGGTTTTGACCAGATCAAAGCCAGCCAGACCGGCTCAAACCGGTTTTGACCGGCTCAAACCGGACCAGACTGGCTCAAACCTGCTCAAACCGGACTCAAACCGGAACGGACCAGACCGGCTCAAACCGGACTCACCCTGTTTTGACTGGATCAAACTGGATCAAACCGCATCAGACCAGCACAAACCTGTTTTGACTGTATTAGACCGGCTCATATCGGTTTTGACCGGCTCAAACCAAACCAGACCGCGCCGAACAGGTTTTGACCGACTCAAATCGGGCTCAAACCAGTTTTGACCAGATCAAACTGGACCAGACCAGCTAAAACCGGTTTTGACTGGGTCAAACCAGACTCCAACCTGTTTTGACCAGACCAAACTGGACTGGACTAGCTCAAACTGGTTTTGCCTGGCTCAAACCGGAGCAGACCGACTCGAAGCGGTTTTTAACTGCTCAAACCGGACCGGACCGACTCGAACTGGTTTTGCCCGGCTCAAATCGGACCGGACCGGCTCAAACCGGTTTTGGTCTGCTCAAAACGGATTCAAACCGGAACGGAACAGACCGGCTCAAATCGGACTGAAACCGGTTTTTGCCGCCTCAAACTGGACTCAAATCCAAGCAGACCAGCTCAAACAAGTTTTGACCGTATTAGACCGGCTCAAACCCGTTTTGACCAGCTCAAACCAGACGAGATGGGCTCAATCCGGTTTAGACCGGCTCAAACCGGACCAGACTGGCACAAACCGGACTCAAACCGGACTCAAACCCGACCAAACCGGCTCAAACCGGTTTTGACCGGCTCAAACCGGACTCATACGGGTTTTGACCAGATCAAACCAGGCCAGAACGGCTCAAAACGATTTTGAGCGGCTCAAACCGGACTCAAACCGGACCAGACCGGCTCAAACCTATTTTGACTGGCTGAAACCGGACTCAAACCGGACCAGACCAGCTCAAACCTATTTTGACCGTATTGGACCAGCTCAAACCGGTTTTGACCGTCTCAAACCGAACCAGACCGGCTCAAACCTGTTTTGACTGGCTCAAACCGGACTCAAACTGGATCAGACCGGCTCAAACCTGTTTTGACTGGCTAAAACCGGCCTCAAACCGGACTAGACCGGCTAAAACCGATTTTGAATGGCTCAAACTGGACTCAAACAGGAACAGACCGGCTCAAACAGGAACAGACCGGCTAAAACCGGCTCAAGCCAGACCAGACAGGCTCAAACCGGCTCAAACCAGACCAGAACATCTTAAACCAGTTTTCACCACCTCAAACCGGACTCATACGGGTTTGGACCGGATCAAACAGGACTAGACCGGCTCAAACCGGTTTTGACTGGCTGAAACCGGACTCAAACCGGGCTAGTCCGTTCCAACTGGTTTTGACAGGCTCAAATCGGACCAGACCGGCTCAAACCGAACCAGACCCGCTGAAACCGGTTTTGACCGGCTCGAAACGGACTAAAACCGGACCAGACCGGCTCAAATCGGTTTTGAACGGCTCAAACCAGACCAGACTGGCTCAAACCGGATCAAACACGACCAGACCGGCTCAAACCGGTTTTGACCAGCTCAAACCGACTAAAACCAGTTTTGACCAGATGAAACCGGACCAGACGGGCTCAAAACGGTTTTGACCTGCTCAAACCGGACTCAAACCGGACCAGATCGGCTCAAACCAGTTTTGACCGGCTCAAATCTAATCAAACCGGACCAGACCGACTCAAACCGGAACAAACCGCAGCAGACAGGCTGAAAACTGTTTTGAACGGCTCATATCGGACGAGACGGGCTCAAACCGGTTTTGACCGGCTCAAACCCGACCAGACCGGCTCTAATCAGCTAAAACCTGACCAGACTGGCTCAAACCGGTTTTGAATGCTTCAAACCGAACCGGACCGACTCCAACCGGTTTTGACCGGCTGAAACCGGACTCAAACCGGACCAGACCAGCTCAAACCTATTTTTACTGTATTGGACCGGCTCAAACCGGTTTTCACCATCTCAAACCGAACCAGACCGGCTCAAACCGGTTTTGACCGGCTTAAACCGGATTCAAACCGGAACGGACCAGACGGGATCAAACCGGACTGAAACCAGTTTTTACCGCCTCAAACCGGACTCAAATCAGAGCAGACCGGCTCAAACATGTATTAACCATATTAGACCGGCTCAAACCAGTTTTGACCAGCTCAAACCGGACGAGATGAGCTCAAACCAGTTTTGACCGGCTCAAACCGGACCAGACAGGCACAAACCGGACTCAAACCGGACCCAAACCGGACCAGACCGGCTCAAACCCGTTTTGACCGGCTCAATCCGGACTCAAACGGGTTTTGACCAGATCAAACCAGGCCAGAACAGCTCAAATCGATTTTGACCGGATCAAACCGGACTCAAACCAGACCAGACTGGCTCAAACCTGTTTTGACTGGCTGAAACCGGACTCAAACCGGACCAGACTGGCTCAAACCGGTTTTGACCGGCTCAAACCGAAACGGACCAGACCGGCTCAAAACGGACTCAAACATGTTTGGACCAGCTCCAATCAGATCAAACCACACCAGACCGGCTCTTAGACTGGCTCAAAGCGGTTTCAACCGTCTCATTACAGACCAGACCGGGTCTACTAGGTTTTGAATGGCTCTAACCGGACTCAAACCGGACCAGACCAGCTCAAACCGGTTAGAAACGGCTCAAACCAGACCAGACCGGCTCAAACCGGATCAAACCGGACCAGAACGGCTCAAACCAGTTTTGACCAGCTCAAACCAGAGTCAAACGGGTTTTGACCAGACCAAACCAGGGCAGACAGGCTCAGACCGGTTTTGACTGGCTGAAACCGGACCAGACCGGCTCAAACCTGTTTTGACTGGCTCAAACCGGACTCAAACCGGACCAGACCGGCTCAAACCTGTTTTGACTGGCTCAAACCGGTCTCAAACCTGACCAGACCAGCTCAAACAGGAACAGACAGGCTCAAACCGGCTCAAACCAGACCAGACCGGCTCAAACTGGCTCAAACCGGACCAGAACATCTCAAACCAGTTTTCACCGGCTCAAACCGGACTCATACGTGTTTTGATCGAATCAAACCAGGCCAGACAGGCTCAAACCAGTTTTGACAGGCTCAAACTGGACTCAAACCGGCCCAGACCGGATCCAACCGGTTTTGACAGGCTCAAACCGAACCAGACCTGCTGAAACCGAACCAGACCAGCTGTAACCTGTTTTGACCGGCTCAAACCGGACTAAAACCGGACCAGACCGGCTCAAACCGTATCAAACCCGACCACACCAGCTCAAAACGGTTTTGACCTGCTCAAACCGGACTCAAACCGAGCAGATCGGCTCAAACCGGTTTTGACCGGCTCAAATCTAATCAAACCAGACCAGACCGGCTCAAACCAGATCAATCCGCAGCAGACCGGCTCAAACCAGTTTTGACCGGCTCAAACCAGACGAGACGGGCTCAAATCGGTTTTGACCGGCTCAAACACAACCAGACCAGCTGTAACCAGACCAGACTGACTCAAACCAGCTCAAACCTGACCAGACCAACTCAAACAGGTTTTGAACGTTTCAAACCGAACCGGACCGACTCAAACCGGTTTTGACCACCTGAAACCGGACTCAAAACGGACCAGACCGGCTCAAACCTATTTTGACCATATTAGACCGGCTCAAACTGCTTTTGACCATCTCAAACTGAACCAGACCGGCCCAAACCGGTTTTGACCGGCTTAAACTGGACTCAAAACTGTTTTGACCGGCTCAAACCTGACCAGACCGGCTCAAACCTGTTTTGACTGGCTCAAACCAGACCAGACCAGCTCAGACCGGATCAATCCAGACCAGACCGGCTCAAACCGGCTGAAACTGGACTCAAAGTGGTACGGACCACACTGGCTTACACTGGACTCAAACCGGACCAGACTGGCTCAAACCTTCTCAAACCGGACTCAATCCAGAATGGACCAGACCGGCTCAAACCGGACTCACCTGGTTTTGACTGGCTAAAACTGGATCAAACCGCATCAGACCGGCTCAAACCTGTTTTGACTGTATTAGACCGGCTGAAATCAGTTTTGACTGGCTAAAACTGAACCAGACCAGCCGAACCGGTTTTGACCTGCTCAAACCGGACTCAAACAGGTTTTGACCGGACTCAAACCAGCCAGACCAGCTCAAACCTCTTTTGACTGGCTCAAACCGGACTCAAACCGGACCAGACCGGCTAAAATCGGTTTTGACCAGCTCAAACTGGAACGGACCAGACCGGCTCAAAACGGACTAAACATGTTTTGACCGGCTCCAACCGGATCAAAGGGCACCAGACGGGCTCTTAGACTGGCTCAAACCGGTTTTAACCGTCTCATTACGGATCAGACCGGGTCTACCAGGTTTTGAACGGCTCAAACCAGACTCAAACCAGAACAGACCGGCTAAAACTGGTTTGAGACGGCTCAAACCAGACCAGACCGTCTCAATCTGGATCAAACCGGACCAGAACGGCTCAAACCAGTTTTCACCGGCTCACACCAGAGTCAAAAGGGTTTTGATCAGATCCAACCAGGCCAGACCGGCTCAAACCGGTTTTGACCAGCTCAAACCAGACTCAAACCGGACCAGACCGGCTCAAACCTGTTTTGAGTGGCTCAAACCGGACTCAAACCGGGCCAGACCGGCGCAAGCCGGTTTTGACCCACTCAAACCGGACTCAAACCGGGCCAGACCAGCTCAAACCGGTTTTGACCGGATGAAACCGGACTCAAACCGTACCAGACCGGCTCAAACTGGTTTTGAATGGCTCAAACCGGACTCAAACTGGAACAGACCGGCTCAAACCGGCTCAAGCCGGACCAGACCGGCTCAAACCAGCTCTAACCAGACCAGAACATCTCAAACCGGTTTTCACCGGCTCAAACCGGACTCATATGGGTTTTGACCGGATCAAACCAGGCCAGACTGGAACAAACTGGACTCAAACCGGCCCAGACCAGTTCCAACCGGTTTTGACCGGCTGAAACCGGAACAGACCTTCTCAAACCAAACCAGACCGGCTGAAACAGGTTTTGACCGGCTCTAACCGCACCAGACCGGCTCAAACCGGTTTTGACCGGTTCAAACCGGACTCAAACGGGACCAGATAGGCTCAAATCTGTTTTGACCGTATTAGACCGGCTCAAACCGTTTTTGACTGGATCAAATCGATCCAGACCGGCTCAAACCGGTTTAGAACGGCTGAAACAGGACTCAAACCGGTTTTGACCGAATCAAACCGGACTAGACCGGCTAAAACCGGTATTGACCGGCTCAAAAACGTCCAGACCGGCTCTAACCAGACCAGACCGGCTCAAACCAGCTCAAACCTGACCAGACCGGCTCAAACAGGTTTTGAACGTTTCAAACCGAACCGGACCGACTCAAACCGGTTTTGACCAGCTGAAACCGGACTCAAAACGGACCAGACCAGTTCAAACCTATTTTGACCGTTTTAGACTGGCTCAAACCGCTTTTGACCGTCTCAAACCGAACCAGACTTGCTCAAACCGGTTTTGACTGACTTAAACCAGACTCAAACCGGTTTTGACCGGCTCAAACCTGACCAGACCGGCTCAAACCTGTTTTGACCGGCTCAAACCAGACCAGATGGCTCAGACCGGATCAATCTGGACCAGACCGGCTCAAACCGGTTGAAACCGGACTCAAACTGGTACGGACCACACCGGCTTACATCAGACTCAAACCGGACCAGACTGGCTCAAACCTGCTCAAACCGGACTCAAACCGGAACGGACCAGACCGGCTCAAACCGGACTCACCCGGTTTTGACTGGATCAAACTGGATCAAACCGCATCAGACCGGCTCAAACCTGTTTTGACTGTATTAGACCGGCTGAAATCAGTTTTGACTGGATCAAACTGAACCAGACCAGGCCAAACAGGTTTTGACCGGCTCAAACCAGACTCAAACAGGTTTTGACCAGACTCAAACCGGCCAGACTGGCTCAAACCTCTTTTGACTGGCTCAAACCGGACTCAAACCGGACCAGACCGGCTCAAACCGGTTTTGACCGGCTCAAACCGGAACGGACCAGACCGGCTCAAAACGGACTAAACATGTTTTGACCATCTCCAACTGGATCAAACCGCACCAGACCGGCTCTTAGACTGGCTCAAACCGGTTTTAACCGTCTCATTACGGATCAGACCGGGTCTATCAGGTTTTGAACGGCTCAAACCGGACTCAAACCAGAAGAGACCGGCTAAAACCGGTTTGAAACGGCTCAAACCAGACCAGACCGTCTCAATCTGGATCAAACCGGACCACAACGGCTCAAACCTGTTTTGACTGGCTCAAACCAGAGTCAAACGGGTTTTGAGCAGATCCAACCAGGCCAGATCGGCTCAAACCGGTTTTGACCTGCTCAAACGGGACTCAAACCAGGCCAGACCGGCTCAAACCTGTTTTGACTGGATCAAACCGGACTCAAACCGGGCCAGACTAGCTCAAACCGGTTTTGACCGGCTGAAACCGGACTCAAACCGTACCAGACCGGCTCAAACCGGTTTTGAACGGCTCAAACCGGACTCAAACTGGAACAGACCGGCTCAAACCAGCTGAAGCCAGACCAGACCGGCTCAAACCGGCTCAAACCGGACCAGAACATCTCAAACCGGTTCTCACCAGCTCAAACCGGACTCATATGGGTTTTGACCAGATCAAACCAGGCCAGACCAGCTCAAACCGGTTTTGACCGGCTCAAACTGGACTCAAACTGGCCCAGACCGGTTCCATCCGGTTTTGACAGGCTCAAACCGGACCAGACCTGCTCAAACCGAACCAGACCGGCTGAAACCGGTTTTGACCGGCTCTAACCGCACCAGACCGGCTCAAACCGGTTTTGACAGGTTCAAACCGGACTCAAATGGGACCAGACAGGCTCAAATCTGTTTTGACCGTATTATACCGGCTGAAACCGTTTTTGACCGGATCAAACCGATCCAGACTGGCTCAAACCGGTTTAGAACAGCTGAAACAGGACGCAAACCAATTTTGACGGGATCAAACCGGACTAGACTGGCTAAAACCGGTTTTGACCGGCTCAAACTGAACTCAAACGTGTTTTGACCAGATCAAACCAGACCAGACCGGCTCAAGCCGGCTTCGACCAGCTCAAAGCAGATCGGAGCGACTTGAACCATTTTTGAACGGCTCAAACCGGACCAGAGGGGCTCGAACCGGTTTTGACCGGCTCAAACCGGATTCAAATCGGAACAGACCAGACCGGCTCAAACCGGAATGAAACCGGTTTTGACCGCCTCAAACAGGACTAAAATCCGACCAGACCGGCTCAAACCGGTTTTGACCGTGTTAAACCGGCTCAAACCGGTTTCAACCTGCTCAAACCGGACCAGACAGGCTCAAACTGGATCAAACCAGACCACAACCCCTGTAACCGGTTTTGACCGGCTCAAACCGGACTCAAACTGGTTTTGACCAGATCAAACCAGGCCAGATCGGCTCAAACCGGTTTTGACCGGTTCAAACCGGACTCAAACCGGACCAGACCGGCTCAAACCTGTTTTGACTGGCTCAAACCGGACTCAAACCGGACCAGACCGGCTCAAACCGTTTTTGACCCGATCAAACCGATCCAGACTGGCTCAAACTGGTTTAGAACGGGTGAAACAGGACTCAAACCGGTTTTGACCAGATCAAACCAGACTACACCGGCTAAAACCGGTTTTGACCGGCTCAAAACGCCCAGACCGGCTCTAACCAGACCAGACCGGCTCAAACCAGCTCAAACCTGACCAGACCGGCTCAAACAGGTTTTGAACGGCTCAAACCGGTTTTCACCGCTCAAACCGAACGGACCAGACCGCTCAAACCGGTTTTGACCAGCTGAAACCGGACTCAAACCGGACCAGACCAGCTCAAACCTGTTTTGACTGTATTAGACCGGCTCAAACCGATTTTGACTGGCTCAAACCGAACCAGACTTGCTCAAACCGGTTTTGACCGACTTAAACCAGACTCAAACCGGTTTTGACCGGCTCAAACCTGACCAGACCGGCTCAAACCTGTTTTGACCGGCTCAAACCAGACCAGATGGCTCAGACCGGATCAATCTGGACCAGACCGGCTCAAACCGGTTTGAAACGGCTCAAACCGGACTCAAACTGGAACAGACCGGCTCAAACCGGCTCACACCAGACCAGACCGGCTCAAACCAGACTCAAACCGGCTCAAACCGGCTCAAACCGACTCAAACCGAACGGACCAGACCGGCTCAAACCGGACTCACCGGTTTTGACTGGATCAAACTGGATCAAACCGCATCAGACCGGCTCAAACCTGTTTTGACTGTATTAGACCGGCTGAAATCAGTTTTGACTGGATCAAACTGAACCAGACCAGGCCAAACAGGTTTTGACCGGCTCAAACCAGACTCAAACAGGTTTTGACCAGACTCAAACCGCCAGACCGGCTCAAACCTGTTTTGACTGGCTCAAACCGGACTCAAACCGGACCAGACCGGCTCAAACCGGTTTTGACCGCTCAAACCGAACGGACCAGACCGCTCAAACGGACTAAACATGTTTTGACCATCTCCAACTGGATCAAACCGCACCAGACCGGCTCTTAGACTGGCTCAAACCGGTTTTAACCGTCTCATTACGGATCAGACCGGGTCTATCAGGTTTTGAACGGCTCAAACCGGACTCAAACCAGAAGAGACCGGCTAAAACCGGTTTGAAACGGCTCAAACCAGACCAGACCGTCTCAATCTGGATCAAACCGGACCACAACGGCTCAAACCTGTTTTGACTGGCTCAAACCAGAGTCAAACGGGTTTTGAGCAGATCCAACCAGGCCAGATCGGCTCAAACCGGTTTTGACCTGCTCAAACGGGACTCAAACCAGGCCAGACCGGCTCAAACCTGTTTTGACTGGATCAAACCGGACTCAAACCGGGCCAGACTAGCTCAAACCGGTTTTGACCGGCTGAAACCGGACTCAAACCGTACCAGACCGGCTCAAACCGGTTTTGAACGGCTCAAACCGGACTCAAACTGGAACAGACCGGCTCAAACCAGCTGAAGCCAGACCAGACCGGCTCAAACCGGCTCAAACCGGACCAGAACATCTCAAACCGGTTCTCACCAGCTCAAACCGGACTCATATGGGTTTTGACCAGATCAAACCAGGCCAGACCAGCTCAAACCGGTTTTGACCGGCTCAAACTGGACTCAAACCAGGCCAGACCGGCTCAAACCTGTTTTGACTGGATCAAACCGGACTCAAACCGGCCAGACTAGCTCAAACCGGTTTTGACCGGCTGAAACCGACTCAAACCGGACCAGACCGGCTCAAACCGGTTTTGACGGCTCAAACCGGACTCAAACTGGAACAGACCGGCTCAAACCAGCTGAAGCCAGACCAGACCGGCTCAAACCGGCTCAAACCGGACCAGAACATCTCAAACCGGTTCTCACCAGCTCAAACCGACTCATACGGGTTTTGACCAGATCAAACCAGGCCAGACCAGCTCAAACCGGTTTTGACCGGCTCAAACTGGACTCAAACTGGCCCAGACCGGTTCCATCCGGTTTTGACAGGCTCAAACCGGACCAGACCTGCTCAAACCGAACCAGACCGGCTGAAACCGGTTTTGACCGGCTCAAACCGAACCAGACCGGCTCAAACCGGTTTTGACAGGTTCAAACCGGACTCAAACTGGTTTTGACCAGATCAAACCAGGCCAGACTGCTCAAACCGGTTTTGACCAGCTCAAACGGACTCAAACCGGTTTTGACCGGATCAAACCGATCCAGACTGGCTCAAACCGGTTTTGAACGGCTCAAACCGGACTCAAACCGGTTTTGACCGGATCAAACCGGACTAGACCGGCTAAAACCGGTTTTGACCGGCTCAAACTGGACTCAAACCGGTTTTGACCAGATCAAACCAGACCAGACCGGCTCAAACCGGCCAGACCGGCTCAAACCAGACCAGACCGGCTCAAACCATTTTTGAACGGCTCAAACCGGACCAGAGGGGCTCGAACCGGTTTTGACCGGCTCAAACCGGATTCAAACCGGAACAGACCGGCTCAAACCGCTCAAACCGGACTCAAACCGGTTTTGACCGCCTCAAACCGGACTAAAATCCGACCAGACCAGCTCAAACCGGTTTTGACCGTGTTAAACCGGCTCAAACTGGTTTCAACCTGCTCAAACCGGACCAGACAGGCTCAAACTGGATCAAACCAGACCAGACCGCTCAAACCGCTCAAACCGGTTTTGACCGGCTCAAACCGGACTCAAACTGGTTTTGACCAGATCAAACCAGGCCAGATCGGCTCAAACCGGTTTTGACCGGTTAAAACCTGATTCAAATCGGAACGGACCAGACCGGCTCAAACCTGTTTTGACTGGCTCAAACCGGACTCAAACCGGACCAGACCGGCTCAAACCGTTTTGACCGGCTCAAACCGAACCAGACCGGCTCAAACTGGTTTTGACCGGCTGAAACCGGACTCAAACCGGTTTTGACCAGATCAAACCAGACCAGACCGGCTCAAACCGGTTTTGACCGGCTCAAACCGACTCAAACGGGTTTTGACCAAATCAAACCAGGCCAGACCGGCTCAAACTGGATCAATCCGCAGCAGACCCGCTCAAAACGGTTTTGACCAGCTCAAACCAGATGAGACGGGCTAAACCTGGTTTTGACCGGCTCAAACAGGACCAGACCGGCTCAAACCAGACCAGACCGGCTCAAACCAGCTCAAACCTGACCAGACCGGCTCACACCGGTTTTGAATGGCTCAAACCGGACTAGACCGGCTCAAACCGGTTTTGACCAGCTGAAACCGGACTCAAACGGACCAGACCAGCTCAAACCGGTTTTGACCATATTTATCCGGACCAGACCAGCTCAAACCGGTTTTGACCGGCTCAAACCGAACCAGACCGGCTCAAACCGGTTTTGACAGGCTCAAACCGGACTCAAACCGGTTTTGACCGGCTCAAACCGGACCAGACCAGCTCAAACCAGACTCAAACCGGACCAGACCAGCTCAAACCGGACTCAAACCGGACTCAAACTGGAACAGACCGGCTCACACCGGCTCAAACCGGACTCAAACCCGACCAGACCGGCTCAAACCGGCTCAAACCGGCTCAAACTGGCTCAAACGGACCAGACCGGCTCAAACCAGACTCAAACCGGTTTTGACCGGCTCAAACCGGACTCAAACCCGACCAGACCAGCTCAAACCGGTTTTGACCGGCTCAAACCGGCTCAAACCGGTTTTCACCGGCTCAAACCGGACCAGACCGGCTCAAACCGGATCAAACCGACCAGACCAGCTCAAACCGGTTTTGACCAGCTCAAACCGGTTTTGACGGCTCAAACCGGACTCAAACGGGTTTTGACCAGATCAAACCAGGCCAGACCAGCTCAAACCGGTTTTGACAGGCTCAAACCGGACTCAAACTGGACCAGACCGGCTCAAACCGGTTTTGACCGGCTGAAACCGGACTCAAACCGACCAGACCGCTCAAACCGGTTTTGACCAGATCAAACCAGGCCAGACAGGCTCAAACCGGTTTTGACCGGCTGAAACCGGACTCAAACCGGACCAGACCGCTCAAACCGGACTCAAACCGGACTAGACCGGCTCAAACCGGTTTTGACCGGCTCAAACCGGACTCAAACGGGTTTTGACCAGATCAAACCAGGCCAGACCGGCTCAAACCGGTTTTGACTGGCTCAAACCGACCAGACCGCTCAAACTGGACTCAAACCGGTTTTGAATGGCTCAAACTGGACTCAAACCGAACCAGACCGGCTTAAACCGGTTTTGACCGGCTGAAACCGGACTCAAACCGGACTCAAACGGACCAGACCGGCTCAAACCAGACTCAAACCGGTTTTGACCGGCTCAAACCGGACTCAAACCCGACCAGACCAGCTCAAACCGGTTTTGACCGGCTCAAACCGCTCAAACCGGTTTTCACCGGCTCAAACCGGACCAGACCGGCTCAAACCGGATCAAACCGACCAGACCAGCTCAAACCGGACCAGACCGCTCAAACCAGTTTTGACGGCTCAAACCGGACTCAAACGGGTTTTGACCAGATCAAACCAGGCCAGACCAGCTCAAACCGGTTTTGACAGGCTCAAACCGGACTCAAACTGGACCAGACTGGCTCAAACCGGTTTTGACCGGCTGAAACCAGACTCAAACCGGACTAGACCTGCTCAAACCGGTTTTGAACGGCTCAAACCGGACTCAAACAGGAACAGACCGGATAAAACCGGGTCAAGCCAGACCAGACCGGCTCAAAGAGGCTCAAACCGTACCAGAATATCTCAAACCGCTTTTCACCGGCTCAAACCAGACTCATGCGGGTTTTGACCAGATCAAACCAGGCCAGACAGGCTCATACCGGTTTTGACCGGCTCAAACCAGACTCAAACCGGCCCAGACCGATTGCAACCGGTTTTGACAGGCTCAAACCGGACCAGACCGGCTCAAACCAGACTAGACGGGCTCAATCCGGTTTTGACTGGTTCAAACCAGACCAGACCGGCTCAAACCGGATCAAACCCGACCAGACCACCTGAAACCGGTTTTGACCAGCTTAAACCGACTCAATCCAGTTTTGACTGGATGAAACTGACTCAAACCGGACTCAAACCGACCAGAATATCTCAAACCGGTTTTCACCGGCTCAAACGGACTCAAACCGGACCAGACCGGCTCAAACCGGTTTTGACTGGCTCAAACCGGTTTTGACTGGCTCAAACGGACCAGACCGGCTCAAACCAGTTTTGACCGGCTCAAACCGGACTCAAACCGGACCAGACCAGCTCAAACCGGTTTGAAACGGCTCAAACCAGGCCAGACCGGCTCAAACCGGATCAAGCTGGACCAGAATGGCTCAAACCAGTTTTGACCGGCTCAAACCAGAGTCAAACGGGTTTTGACCAGATCCAACCAGGCCAGACCGGCTCAAAACGGTTTTGACCGGCTCAAACCAGACTCAAACCGGAACAGACCGGCTCAAACCTGTTTTGACTGGCTCTAACCGGACTCAAACCGGACTAGACCGGCTCAAACCGGTTTTGAATGGCTCAAACCGGACTCAAACTGGAACAGACCGGCTCAAACAGGAACAGACCGGCTCACACCGGCTCAAACGAGACCAGACCGGCTCAAAACGGCTAAAACCGGACCAGAACATCTCAAACCGGTTTTCACTGTCTCAAACCAGACTCATACGGGTTTTGACCGGATCAAACCAGGCCAGACCGGCTCAAACCGGTTTTGACTGGCTCAAAACGGACTCAAACCGGAACAGACTGGCTCAAACCTGTTTTGACTGGCTCAAACCGGACTCAAACCGGACTAGACCGGCTCAAACCGGTTTTGAATGGCTCAAACCGGACTCAAACAGGAACAGACCGGCTCAAACAGGAACAGACCGGCTCACACCGGTTTTGAATGGCTCAAACCGGACCAGACCAGCTCAAACCGGCTCAAACGGCTCAAACCGGACCAGAACATCTCAAACCGGTTTTCACCGGCTCAAACCAGACTCAAACCGGTTTTGACCGGCTCAAACCAGGCCAGACCGGCTCAAACCGGTTTTGACTGGCTCAAAACGGACTCAAACCGGCCCAGACCGGTTCCAACCGGTTTTGATAGGCTCAAACTGGACGAGAACTGCTCAAACCGAACCAGACCGGCTTAAACCGGTTTTGACCGGCTCAAACCGGACTAAAACAGGACCAGACTGGCTCAAACCGGTTTGGACCAGCTGAAACCGGACTCAAACCAGACTAGACCGGCTCAAACCGGTTTTGAACGGCTCAAAGGGGACTCAAATAGGAACAGACCGGCTCAATCAGGAACAGACCAGCTCAAACCGGCTCAAACCAGACCAGACCGGCTCACACCGGCTCAAACCAGACCAGACCGGCTCAAAACGGCTCAAAGCGGACCAGAACATCTCAAACCGGTTTCACTGGCTCAACCCGGACTCATACGGGTTTTGACCGGATCAAACCAGTCCAGACCGGCTCAAACCGGTTTTGACCAGCTCAAAACGGACTTAAACCGGCCCAGACCGGTTCCAACCGGTTTTGACAGGCTCAAACCGGACCAGAACTGCTCAAACTGAACCAGACCGGCTTAAACCGGTTTTGACCGGCTCAAACCAGACCAGACCGGCTCAAACCTGATCAAACCCGACCAGACCGGCTCAAACCAGTTTTGACCGGCTCAAACCGACACGAACCGGTTTTGACCGGATGAAACCGGACTCAAACCAGACTCAAACCGGTTTTGACCTGCTCAAACCGGACTCAAACCGGACCAGACCAGCTCAAACCGATTTTGACCAGCTCAAATCTAATCAAACCGGACCAGACCGGCTCAAACTGGACTCAAACCGGACCAGACCAGCTCAAACGGTTTTGACCTGGCTCAAACCGGACTCAAACCGGACTCAAACAGGAACAGACCGGCTCAAACCGGACTCAAACCGGTTTTGACTGGCTCAAACCGGACTCAAACCGACCAGACCGGCTCAAACATGTTTTGACCGTATTAGACCGGCTCAAACCGATTTTGACTGGCTCAAACCAGGCCAGACAGGCTCAAACCGGTTTTCACCAGCTCAAACCGGACCAGACCGGCTCAAACCGGACTCAAACCGGACTCAAACCAGACCAGACCAGCTCAAACCGGTTTTGACTGGCTCAAACCGGACTCAAACGGGTTTTGACCAGATCAAACCAGGCCAGACAGGCTCAAACCGATTTTGACTGGCTCAAACCGGACTCAAACCGGAACAGACTGGCTCAAACCTGTTTTGACAGGCTCAAACCGGACTCAAACGGACCAGACCGGCTCAAACCGCTCAAACCGACCAGACCGGCTCAAACCGGACTAGACCGGCTCAAACATGTTTTGACCGGCTCAAACGGACTCAAACAGGACCAGACCGGCTCAAACCGGTTTTCACCGGCTCAAACCGGTTTTCACCGGCTCAAACGGACCAGACCGGCTCAAACCGGTTTTGAACGGCTCAAACCGGCTCAAACGGACTCAAACCGGACCAGACCGGCTAAAACCGGTTTGAAACGGCTCAAACCAGACCAGACCAGCTCAAACCGGATCAAACCGATCCAGACCGGCTCAAACCAGTTTTGACCAGCTCAAACCGGACTAGACCGGCTCAAACCTGTTTTGACCGGCTCAAACAGGAACAGACCGGCTCAAACCAGACCAGACCGGCTCAAACCAGCTCAAACCTGACCAGACCGGCTCACACCGGTTTTGAATGGCTCAAACCGGACTAGACCGGCTCAAACCGGTTTTGACCAGCTCAAACCAGACTCAAACCGGACCAGACCAGCTCAAACCGGTTTTGACCGTATTAGACCGGCTCAAACCGATTTTGACTGGCTCAAACCGGACCAGACCGGCTCAAACCGGTTTTGACAGGCTCAAACCGGACTCAAACCGGTTTTGACCGGCTCAAACCGGACCAGACCAGCTCAAACCAGACTCAAACCGGACCAGACCAGCTCAAACCGGCTCAAACCGGACTCAAACAGGAACAGACCAGCTCAAACCGGCTCACACCGGTTTTGAATGGCTCAAACCGGACCAGACTGGCTCAAACCGGCTCAAACCGGACTCAAACAGGAACAGACCAGCTCAAACCGGCTCAAACCGGACTCAAACCGGTTTTGACTGGCTCAAAAGGACTCAAACCGGACCAGACCGGCTCAAACCTGTTTTGACTGGCTCAAACCGGCTCAAACCAGTTTTGACCAGCTCAAACCGACTCAAACCAGACCAGACCGCTCAAACTGGTTTTGACCAGCTCAAACTGGACTCAAACCGGTTTTGACCAGATCAAACCAGGCCAGACCGGCTCAAACCGGTTTTGACCAGCTCAAACCGGTTTGAAACGGCTCAAACCTGTTTTGACTGGCTCAAAAGGACTCAAACCGGACCAGACCAGCTCAAACCGGTTTTCACCGGCTCAAACCGGACCAGACCGGCTCAAACCGGTTTTGACCGGCTGAAACCGGACTCAAACCGGACCAGAACATCTCAAACCGGTTTTGACCGGCTCAAACTGGCTCAAACGGACCAGACCGCTCAAACTGGACTCAAACAGGTTTTGACCGGCTCAAACGGACTCAAACCGAACCAGACCGGCTCAAACCGTTTTGACTGGCTCAAACTGGTTTTGACTGGCTCAAACCGGCTCAAACGGACTCAAACAGGAACAGACCGCTCAAACTGGACTCAAACCGGCTCAAGCCAGACCAGACCGCTCAAACCGGACTAGACCGCTCAAACCGGCTCAAACCGATTTTGACCGGCTCAAACCGGACCAGACCGGCTCAAACCGGTTTTGACCAGCTCAAACCGGACTCAAACCGACCAGACCGGCTCAAACCAGTTTTGACCAGCTCAAACCGGTTTTGACCGGCTCAAACCAGTTTTGACCAGCTCAAACCGACTCAAACCAGACCGGCTCAAACCGGTTTTGACCAGCTCAAACCGGACTCAAACCGGTTTTGAATGGCTCAAACCGGACCAGACCGGCTCAAACCGGTTTTGACCGCTCAAACAGACTCAAACTGGTTTTGACCAGATCAAACCAGGCCAGACCGGCTCAAACCAGTTTTGACCAGCTCAAACCGACTAGACCGCTCAAACCGCTCAAACCGGTTTTGACCGGCTCAAACCGGACCAGACCGGCTCAAACTGGTTTTGACCGGCTCAAACCGGACCAGACCGGCTCAAACCGGTTTTGACTGGCTCAAACCGGACTCAAACCAGGCCAGACTGGCTCAAACCGACCAGACCGCTCAAACCGGACTCAAACCGATTTTTACTGCCTCAAACCGGACTCAAATCCGAGCAGACCGGCTCAAACATGTTTTGACCGTATTAGACTGGCTCAAACCGATTTTGACGGGCACAAACCGGACGAGACGGGCTGAAACTGGCTTTCACCAGCTCAAGCCGGACCAGACAGGCACAAAGCGGCCTCAAACCCGAATCAAACCAGACTAGACCAGCTCAAACCGGTTTCGACTGGCTCAAACCGGACTCAAACGGGTTTTGACCAGATCAAACCAGGTCAGACAGGCTCAAAACGATTTTGACTGGCTCAAACCGGACTCAAACCGGAACAGACTGGCTCAAACCTGTTTTGACAGGCTCAAACCGGACTCAAACCGGAGAAGACCGGCTCAAACCGCAACAGACCAGAACGGCTCAAAACGGACTAGACCGCTCAAACCTGTTTTGACTGGCTCAAACGGACTCAAACAGGAACAGACCGGCTCAAACCGGTTTTCACCGGCTCAAACCAATTTTGACCGGCTCAAACGGACCAGACCGGCTCAAACCGGTTTTGACCGGCTCAAACTGGACTCAAACCGGACCAGACCGGCTCAAACCGGTTTGACGGCTCAAACGGACTCAAACCAGACCAGACCAGCTCAAACCGGACTCAAACCGGACCAGAACGGCTCAAACCAGTTTTGACCAGCTCAAACCGGACTCAAACGGTTTTGACCAGATCAAACCAGGCCAGACCGGCTCAAACTGGTTTCGACTGGCTCAAACCGGTTTTGACTGGCTCAAACCGGTTTTGAACGGCTCAAACCGGTTTTGACAGGCTCAAACAGGAACAGACCGGCTCAAACCTGTTTTGACTGGCTGAAACCGGACTCAAACAGGAACAGACCGGCTCAAACTGACTCAAACAGGAACAGACCAGCTCAAACCGGTTTTGACTGGCTCAAACCTGTTTTGACTGGCTCAAACCGGTTTTCACCGCTCAAACCGTCTCATACGGGTTTTGACCAAATCAAACCAGGCCAGACTGCTCAAACCGGTTTTGACCGGCTCAAACAGGAACAGACCAGCTCAAACCGGCTCAAACCGGTTTTGACAGGCTCAAACCGGCTCAAACCTGTTTTGACTGGCTGAAACCGGACTCAAACAGGAACAGACAGGCTCAAACAGGAACAGACCAGCTCAAACCGGTTTTGACTGGCTCAAACCGGTTTTCACCGCTCAAACCGGTTTTCACCGCTCAAACCGTCTCATACGGGTTTTGACCAAATCAAACCAGGCCAGACTGCTCAAACCGGTTTTCACCAGCTCAAACCGGTTTTGAACGGCTCAAACCGATTTTGACTGGCTCAAACCGGCTCAAACCTGTTTTGACTGGCTGAAACCGGACTCAAACCGACCAGAACATCTCAAACCGGTTTTCACCGGCTCAAACCTGTTTTGACTGGCTCAAACCGGTTTTGAACGGCTCAAACCGATTTTGACTGGCTCAAACCGGTTTTCACCGCTCAAACCGTCTCATACGGGTTTTGACCAAATCAAACCAGGCCAGACTGCTCAAACCGACCAGAACATCTCAAACCGGTTTTGACCGGCTGAAACCGGTTTTGACGGCTCAAACCGGCTCAAACCTGTTTTGACTGGCTGAAACCGGACTCAAACAGGAACAGACCGCTCAAACCGGTTTTCACCGGCTCAAACCTGTTTTGACTGGCTCAAACCGGTTTTGAACGGCTCAAACCGATTTTGACTGGCTCAAACCGGTTTTCACCGCTCAAACCGTCTCATACGGGTTTTGACCAAATCAAACCAGGCCAGACTGCTCAAACCGGTTTTCACCAGCTCAAACCGGTTTTGACAGGCTCAAACCGGTTTTGAACGGCTCAAACCGGCTCAAACCTGTTTTGACTGGCTGAAACCGGACTCAAACCGACCAGAACATCTCAAACCGGTTTTCACCGGCTCAAACCTGTTTTGACTGGCTCAAACCGGTTTTGAACGGCTCAAACCGATTTTGACTGGCTCAAACCGGTTTTCACCAGCTCAAACCGACTCATACGGGTTTTGACCAAATCAAACCAGGCCAGACTGCTCAAACCGACCAGAACATCTCAAACCGGTTTTGACCGGCTGAAACCGGTTTTGACGGCTCAAACCGGCTCAAACCTGTTTTGACTGGCTGAAACCGGACTCAAACAGGAACAGACCGCTCAAACCGGTTTTCACCGGCTCAAACCTGTTTTGACTGGCTCAAACCGGTTTTGAACGGCTCAAACCGATTTTGACTGGCTCAAACCGGTTTTCACCGCTCAAACCGTCTCATACGGGTTTTGACCAAATCAAACCAGGCCAGACTGCTCAAACCGACCAGAACATCTCAAACCGGTTTTGACCGGCTGAAACCGGTTTTGACGGCTCAAACCGGCTCAAACCTGTTTTGACTGGCTGAAACCGGACTCAAACAGGAACAGACCGCTCAAACCGGTTTTGACCAGCTCAAACCGCTCAAACCGGTTTTCACCGCTCAAACCGGTTTTGAACGGCTCAAACCGATTTTGACTGGCTCAAACCGGTTTTCACCAGCTCAAACCGGTTTTGACCGGCTCAAACTGGACTCAAACCGAACAAACAGGCTCAAACCGGTTTTCACCGCTCAAACCGACCAGAACATCTCAAACCGGTTTTGACCGGCTGAAACCGGTTTTGACGGCTCAAACCGGCTCAAACCTGTTTTGACTGGCTGAAACCGGACTCAAACAGGAACAGACCAGCTCAAACCGGTTTTCACCGGCTCAAACCTGTTTTGACTGGCTCAAACCGGTTTTGAACGGCTCAAACCGATTTTGACTGGCTCAAACCGGTTTTCACCAGCTCAAACCGGTTTTGACCTGCTCAAACCGGTTTTCACCGCTCAAACCGTACTCATACGGGTTTTGACCAAATCAAACCAGGCCAGACAGGCTCAAACAGGAACAGACAGGCTCAAACCGGTTTTGACGGCTCAAACCGGCTCAAACCTGTTTTGACTGGCTGAAACCGGACTCAAACAGGAACAGACCGCTCAAACCGGTTTTCACCGGCTCAAACCTGTTTTGACTGGCTCAAACCGGTTTTGACTGGCTCAAACCGGTTTTCACCGCTCAAACCGGTTTTCACCGCTCAAACCGTCTCATACGGGTTTTGACCAAATCAAACCAGGCCAGACTGCTCAAACCGACCAGAACATCTCAAACCGGTTTTGACAGGCTCAAACCGGTTTTGACTGGCTCAAACCGGCTCAAACCTGTTTTGACTGGCTGAAACCGGACTCAAACAGGAACAGACCGCTCAAACCGGTTTTCACCGGCTCAAACCTGTTTTGACTGGCTCAAACCGGTTTTGAACGGCTCAAACCGATTTTGACTGGCTCAAACCGGTTTTCACCGCTCAAACCGTCTCATACGGGTTTTGACCAAATCAAACCAGGCCAGACTGCTCAAACCGACCAGAACATCTCAAACCGGTTTTGACCGGCTGAAACCGGTTTTGAATGGCTCAAACCGGCTCAAACCTGTTTTGACTGGCTGAAACCGGACTCAAACAGGAACAGACCGCTCAAACCGGTTTTCACCGGCTCAAACCTGTTTTGACTGGCTCAAACCGGTTTTGAACGGCTCAAACCGATTTTGACTGGCTCAAACCGGTTTTCACCGCTCAAACCGACTCATACGGGTTTTGACCAAATCAAACCAGGCCAGACTGCTCAAACCGACCAGAACATCTCAAACCGGTTTTGACCGGCTGAAACCGGTTTTGACGGCTCAAACCGCTCAAACCGTCTCATACGGGTTTTGACCAAATCAAACCAGGCCAGACTGCAGTTTCTCAGAAAGCTTCTTTCCAGTTTTTAACTGAAAATATTTCCTTATCCACCATTGCCGTCTAAGGGCTTCCAAATATCACTTTTCAAATTCCACAAGAACAGTCTTAGCGAAAGGCTTCTTGAAGGGAAAGCTGTAACTCTGTGAGATGAATTAACAGAACAGAGTGCAGTTTCTCAGAAAGCTTCTTTCCAGTTTTTAACTGAAGATATTTCCTTTTTCACCATTGCCATCTATGGGCTTCCAAATATCACTTTTCAAATTCCACAAGAACAGTCTTAGCGAAAGGCTTCTTGAAGGGAAAGCTGTAACTCTGTGAGATGAATTAACAGAACAGAGTGCAGTTTATCAGAAAGCTTCTTTTCAGTTTTATCTGAAGATATTTCCTTTTTCACTATTGCCATCTATGGGCTTCCAAATATCACTTTTCAAATTCCACAAGAACAGTCTTAGCGAAAGGCTTCTTGAGGGAAAGCTGTAACTCTGTGAGATGAATTAACAGAACAGAGTGCAGTTTCTCAGAAAGCTTCTTTTCAGTTTTAACTGAAGATATTTCCTTTTCACCATTGCCCTCTATGGGATTCCAAATATCACTCTTCAAATTCCACAAGAACAGTCTTAGCGAAAGGCTTCTTGAGGGAAAGCTGTAACTCTGTGAGATGAATTAACAGAACACAAAGCAGTTTCTCAAGCTTCTTTCCAGTTTTAACTGAAGATATTTCCTTTTCACCATAGCCCTCTATGGGATTCCAAATATCACTTTGCAAATTCCACAAGAACAGTCTTAGCGAAAGGCTTCTTGAGGGAAAGCTGTAACTCTGTGAGATGAATTAACAGAACAGAGTGCAGTTTCTCAGAAACTTCCTTTCCAGTTTTTAACTGAAGAGATTTCCTTTTTCACCATTGCCCTCTATGGGCTACCAAATATCACTCTTGAAATTCCACAAGAACAGTCTTAGCGAAAGGATTCTTGAGGGGAAAGATGTAACTCTGTGAGATGAATTAACAGAACACAATGCAGTTTGTCAGAAAGCTTCTTTTCAGTTTTTAACTGAAGATATTTCCTTTTTCACCATTGTCCTCTATGGGATTCCAAATATCACTTTTCAAATTCCAAAAGAACAGTCTTAGCGAAAGGCTTCTTGAAGGGAAAGCTGTAACTCTGTGAGATGAATTAACAGAACAGAGTGCAGTTTCTCAGAAAGCTTCTTTCCAGTTTTTAACTGAAGATATTTCCTTTTTCACCATAGCCCTCTATGGGATTCCAAATATCACTTTTCAAATTCCAAAAGAACAGTCTTAGCGAAAGGCTTCTTGAGGGAAAGCTGTAACTCTGTGAGATGAATTAACAGAACAGAGTGCAGTTTCTCAGAAAGCTTCTTTCCAGTTTTAACTGAAGATATTTCCTTTTTCACCATAGCCCTCTATGGGCTTCCAAATATCGCTTTGCAAATTCCACAAGAACAGTCTTAGCGAAAGGCTTCTTGAGGGGAAAGATGTAACTCTGTGAGATGAATTAACAGAACAGAGTGCAGTTTCTCAGAAAGCTTCTTTCCAGTTTTTAACTGAAGATATTTCCTTTTTCACCATTGCCCTCTATGGGATTCCAAATATCACTCTTCAAATTCCACAAGAACAGTCTTAGCGAAAGGCTTCTTGAGGGGAAAGCTGTAACTCTGTGAGATGAATTAACAGAACACAGAGCAGTTTCCCCGAAAGCTTCTTTCCAGTTTTAACTGAAGATATTTCCTTCTTCACCATTGCCCTCTATGGGCTTCCAAATATCACTTTTCAAATTCCACAAGAACAGTCTTAGCGAAAGTCTTCTTGAAGGGAAAGCTGTAACTCTGTGAGATGAATTAACAGAACAGAGTGCAGTTTGTCAGAAAGCTTCTTTTCAGATTTTAACTGAAGATATTTCCTTTTTCACCATTGCCCTCTATGGGCTTCCAAATATCACTTTTCAAATTCCACAAGAACAGTCTTAGCGAAAGGCTTCTTGAAGGGAAAGCTGTAACTCTGTGAGATGAATTAACAGAACAGAGTGCAGTTTCTCAGAAAGCTTCTTTTCAGTTTTAACTGAAGATATTTCCTTTTCACCATTGCCCTCTATGGGATTCCAAATATCACTTTTCAAATTCCACAAGAACAGTCTTAGCGAAGGCTTCTTGAGGAAAGCTGTAACTCTGTGAGATGAATTAACAGAACACAAAGCAGTTTCTCAGAAAGCTTCTTTTCAGTTTTAACTGAAGATATTTCCTTTTCACCATTGCCCTCTATGGGCTTCCAAATATCACTTTGCAAATTCCACAAGAACAGTCTTAGCGAAGGCTTCTTGAGGAAAGCTGTAACTCTGTGAGATGAATTAACAGAACAGAGTGCAGTTTCTCAGAAAGCTTCTTTTCAGTTTTAACTGAAGATATTTCCTTTTCACCATTGCCCTCTATGGGATTCCAAATATCACTTTGCAAATTCCACAAGAACAGTCTTAGCGAAGGCTTCTTGAGGAAAGCTGTAACTCTGTGAGATGAATTAACAGAACAGAGTGCAGTTTCTCAAGCTTCTTTTCAGTTTTAACTGAAGATATTTCCTTTTCACCATTGCCCTCTATGGGATTCCAAATATCACTTTGCAAATTCCACA